>VZQC01001281.1:1080069-1325051 GCA_009823505.1 Rhizomys pruinosus
GGTATAAACAGACCCATAATACTTGAGGAAATTGAAGATGTAATAAAAAGCCTACCAACTAAAAAAGCCCAGGCCCAGATAACCACAGCAGAATTCTACAAAACATTTAAAGAGGTTTTATTATCATTGCTACTCAAACTTTTCAGAAGGATACAGACAGAAGGAAATATCCCAAACTCCTTCTATGAAGCCAGCATCACTCTAATACCAAAACCAGGCAAAGATGCAAACAAGAAAGCAAATTATAGATCCATATCATTAATGAACACAGGTGTAAAAATTCTCAACAAAATACTTGCAAATCACATACAGATCCACATCAAAAAGATCATCCATCATGACCAGGTTGGATTCATACCAGAGATGCAGGGATGGTTCAACATACATAAATCAATAAATATCATAAAACACATAAATGGACTTAAAGACAAAAACCATACAATCATCTCGATTGATGCAGAAAAAGCTTTCAACAAAATCCAGCATCACTTCATGCTTAAAGTCTTAGAGGGAATTGGACTGGACGGATCATTCCTCAATGTAATCAAAGCCATGTGCAAGAAACCCACAGCCAACGTCATCCTAAATGGAGAAAAATTGGAAGCACTCCCCTTAAAGGCAGGAACACAACAAGGCCATCCACTATCACCGCTCCTCTTCAATATAGTGCTTGAAATGCTTGCTAGGGCAATAAGGTGAGAAAGCAAAATTAAAGGAGTCCTAATTGGAAAAGAGAAAGTAAAACTATCCCTTTTTGTCGATGATATTATAGTTTACCTAAGGGATGCTAAAAACTACAACCAGAAAACTCTTAGAAATAATCAAAAGTTTCAGTAAAGTGGCAGGATACAAAATAAACCTAGAAAAATCAGTAGCCTTTCTTTACACCAACAATAAGCAACTGGAGAAGGAATATAAGGAGACCTTCCCAATCACAATAGCCTAAAAATATACCTAGGAATAAACCTAACCAAAGACACCAAAGACTCTACAACGAAAATTTTAAAACCCTGAGGAAGGAGATTGAAAATTACATCAAAAGATGGAAAGACCTCCCATGCTCATGGATTGGAAAAATTAATATAGTAAAAATGTCCATTCTACACAAATTAATATACAGATTCAATGCAATCCCAATCAAAATCCCCATGAGTTTTTTCACAGACTTAGAAGAAAAAATCCTTAAATTCATATGGAAAAACAAAAGACCCTGAATAGCTAAAGCAACTCTGAATGAAAAGTGCACTACTGGGGGGATTACATTACCAGACTTCAAGCTATACTACAGGGCTATAGTCAGAAAGACAGCCTGGTACTGGCAAAAAAAAACAGAACCATAGACCAATGGAACAAAATTGAAGATCCAAACTTAAGCTCATATAACTTCAGCCATCTCATATTTGACAAAGGGGCCAAAAAAATTCAATGGAGGAAAGATAGCATCTTCAGCAAATGGTGTTGGCATAACTGGATCACCATTTGTAGAAGAACAAAATTAAAGCCCTACCTCTCATCCTGTACAAAAATCAACTCCAAGTGGATCAAAGATCTCAACCTGAAACCCTAAAGGTGATAGAAGAAAAAGTCAGCAGCAACCTACAGGACATATGTGTATGAAAAGACTTTCTAAATCAAACAGCAGCTGCACAGGAAATAAGCTGACAAGTGGGACATCATGAAACTCAAAAGCTTTTGTACAGCTAAAGAAACAATCAATGAAGTGAAGGAAAACCCACAGAGTGGGAGGAATCCTTTACCACTGTTACATCTGACAAAGCATTAACATCCAGAATAAATAAGCTATTTAAAAAACAAAGAACAAACGACCTACTCAAAAGATGAAGTAAAGAACTAAACAGAGACTTCACAAGTAAGGAAGTAAAGAAGGCTGAGAAACATCTTAAAAACTGTCCAACATCATTAATAATTAAGGAAATCCAAATTAAAACCACACTAAGATATCATCTCACTCCAATAAGACTAGCCAAGATCAAGAAAACAAATGACTCCAGATGCTGGAGAGGTTGTGGGGAAAGGGGAACACTCATCCACTGCTGGTGGGAATGTAAACTGGTACAACCACTGTGGAAAGCAGTGTAGATAACCCTTAAAAAACTGAAAATGAGCCTACCACCTGAGCCAGCTATACCCCTCCTGGGTATATACCCACAAGACGCATCCTACTGCAAAGATACATGCACAGCTATATTTATTGCAGCTCTCTTCACAATAGCAAAGAGCTGGAACCAACCCAAATGATGCCCCTCAACAGATGACTGGATAACAAAACTGTGTTACTTCTACACAATGGAATTCTATGCAGCAGTAAAGAAAGATGACATCCTGAGCTTTGCTGGTAAATGGATGGAACTCAAAGCAATTATACTAAGTGAAGTAACACAGTCCCAGAATTTAAAAAAAGGTGTTTTTCCTTATTTGTGGATGCTAACACCAAGTCCCCTGTTGGCATGTAAACTGAGCAACTTTATTATTACATTTCATTGTATCTGAAACAGCTATCCCAATGTGAACCTCTAAATGGGCTCTAGAGTTGCCTTACCACTTATATTCACACATTGTAATTACTATATGTGGATGGAAGACAGATAGTCATATTCTAAAAAAAAAAAAAAAGAAGAGAATGTAAAGTTACATATCTTTATACCTGCATGCAAATTTACTGTTAAAATGTGAATCTCTAAATGTGTTTAGGAATCAACCTATAGTTTATTTTCAGAATTTGTAATTTTGACTTATGTGTGGAATGTATATATGCATATTTTGGAATATTTAAAAAAAAAATAAAACAAGACCCAAAACAAAATTCCCTAGGGAAAAGGAATTGGTTGTTCTGTAGGAATTCAGAAGTAGAAAAGGGACTTGGCATGAAATTAAAGGGAGACATTTCTTTTTTATTTTTTATTGATGTTTTGTGTATTTCATACATCATTTTTCTTTTTTTAAATTAGTTTTTATTGAGCTTCTGTTGCATTTCATACATTTTTCCATTCGTTTTCAGGCTTATTTCCTTTCCCTCCCCCCCCCTCCCAACCCATCCCCCCCCCCACCCAAAACATGCATTCTTCCATAACTCCTGCATCTTTCTCTCGTTTTTTTTTTCATTTTTAGCTATAAGTGATAATCCATGAGTACAAGCATCCTTCATGCAAAACCTATCTGCAGGCTGTTGTGCCCAAACACCTACAGCCCCACCATCCAGTGGGGGGTGACAGGTTGTTTGTTCAATCAAGTTGATCAAATGAGTGTCCAGACTACATTGCTGTAGTTTCACCATTCACCCCAATCGCAGCCCTTACATTCTACCACGCCCCCTCTTCCGCAGGTTGTTCCCTAGGCTTAGAAAAGGGGCACAGGTGGATGAGAGGTAAAACAGTCCACTCTCTCTGGAGCTGTTGACTTGGACTCTGGTCAATTCTGGCTGTTTCCTTTCATGGGCTGACAGTTTGTCCAGGAATAACCTTTCGATCCTGGCCTGGCGCGTTATGGCCATACATCATTTTTCAATTCAGTTCAGGCATATTCCCCTTTCCCTTCCCCCACCCCACCCCACCTCATCCCAGATCATGCATTCTGCCATAACTGTCCTGAATCTTTCTCTCGGTCTTTTTTATGTTTAGGAATTCACATTTTCCTCCATTAATTTTATATCACTCTAAAATATGGATACATACTCTCTACCCATATACAGTAATTACAGATTCTGAAAATAATTGGTGGGTGGATTCTAGAGCCCATTGAGAGATTCAGAATATGACAACATAGTTGCTTTCAGATAAACAGAAATATAACCATAATATCGTTCAGCTTGCCTTTCGTCTGGGGGATTTTGTGTTAGCATCCACAAATGAGGGAAACTATTCTCTGTTTGGATGGAGCTTAAAGTCATTATGCTGAGTGAAGTAACACAGTCCCATAAAGACAAAAGGAGATATATTTCTACTCAATAAAATGAAGAAGTTAGAATGTTAGAGTAGAAGAAACACAGGACAAAGGGAAGCCATGGGTTTTTCTAAAGAATTAGGGGGCATTGGATAACCACTTTGTAGGATTTGGATACAAGGAAAGTTCTTCCCTTGGGCCCCTTGAGAACTCCAAGTGAGTCTCTGAATGTGTTTCAGAGGAGACTGCATTTCTTAAAACTATAAATAAGAATGAAAATGTTGATGCCAGTTGAGAGACGCATTAGTATTTTCTCTACTCCTTGTTCCACTATGCGACATGAGCCTTGGGTATAGAGGTTCCATTGTATATGTGTCACTGAGGGTTGGCATTTCAACAATGAAGCTACATCACTCAACAGAGAACCATGAACAAATGGCCACAAATGGTCAAACTGCAAAGAATAAGAGTTTGCAGAGTATGGGCTCTTGGACAGGACTCCTATATTAAATTCTACCCAGGGCTCAGGGACCACTGCAGAAAAGATTGTAAGAGCCATGGGACATGGGATGAGGTACATGATCATAGGGAAATAAAGTCTTACAGGATCCTGGGACCTTGCTCATATGAACTTACATTAATGCTAACAGCATGCACATGACCCATGCAACTCAAGCACACAAAAACCCAGCACAGAACTGTGGAAATGGGCAGCAGGCTCCAATCTCAGCTGAAGAACTATTGGGCAGTTGATTACTGTTGGGTGAGGAATTTCTGTTCTTCTTTAAGACAGTGGCTATACATAGGCTGACTAGGCCCCAGTTGATGAACTTGTACTGAGGGACATCTGGGCACACTAACTTGACTCAATAGACCTTAATATAAATAGCAGAATGTATGAAGTAGAGTGCGGGGCAGGGGGAAGGGGGCAGTAAGGGGGAGTTCCAACTGGGAAGGAGTATAGAGATGATTAGGATGTCATATATGAAATACACAAAGATTCAATAAAAATATACAAAAAGAATGCAAATGTCAGTTGTTCAAATGAGATGGCTTAATATTTTCCTGAGGGTATCAAAAATTTCAGACTAAAAACTAGATGACAAGTCTATTAAGCACAGAGATATTTCATTAAATTTCAATTCACAGAGGATTTTCTTATTTTGAAAAGGAAGGTAGAGTGGCAAAATATCTCATCATTCTCATATGCCATCTTCAAATTAAATGCAATAAGGATGTTGCAAATGAATCTTTGGAAAATATAAGCAGCAGTCCTGAATCTATGGCAAAGACAATAGGAAAAGGAAACAAAATAAGCTTTGGCTGCTTTCAGCATTCTTGTGTAATATACCAAGGTACTTCCTCCCAGATAGAACAATATTAAAGTTTGATTCAAATCATTATTCTAAGCATCCCCATCGCTCAAGAATATGATTTTGAAAAAGCTGGCAGAGGAACAGTACCCTTAAATGGTAAAAGCCTAGTAAAAAAGGACCTAAATTAATGTTTCTCTTGAGAAAGATAGGGACTTTAAAATGCAACAGTCAAAGTATGTAGGAAACATAAGCATAAAATTTAAAAATATCTGAGAATGAAAGGACATTCTCTAATTGTAAATTCAAAGCACACAGACTGCTTGCACTGTTAGTGCTCTCCAGAGCACTTAGCCAACTGGATCTTTAAACAACTCTCTGCTATGCATCACACCCAGCCCTTCCCTCTGGCCCCTTCTCTTTGGAGGTAGTGTCCTCTGATTTTGATGTGATTGCAAGGGTGCCCAGTGGCACTACTTTCAGAAGGAAGGCCTTTAAGGCCATTCACAAAATTTACATGACAAATATGTAAGTAGATTGTCAGAGCTTTCATTTTGTGCAATGGAAGGTTTAAAAATATACCCTCATTTTTTAAAAAAGAGTCCATTTACATTTTAAAAACTTTCATTTCTATCCACCCAGGAAGTTGACTCACATTCTCAGTCTTCTAGATTTTTTTTAAGCTCTTTTGAATCACATTCATAACAAGAATGCTCCACCATTATTAATCTTAAATACCTTGCTTTTTGCCTAAAATATCCATGAATCTTATATGAATAAATAACATGTAAGAGGGAATATATTGTTTCATCTCCTTCACTGAATAATATATAACTTTTAAAACTAAATTCTATGTAAGATCTGCCAAGGTTAAGATATGTAATATTAGGTCAAATGTTGCTGAACATGTCCCCGAAATGTTACAACTAGAAAACTAGAAAAATATTGGTAGAATCAAATTGAAGAAAAATAAGTTTCAAAGATAACAAGAATTTATCACTTTAAACCATTCAGTGAAAGTAAACAATAGTGTTATAAGGTTTACCTCATTGTGAAAAGTCACCTAACATTAAGTTATTGATCCCTCAGACATGTAGTAGACTTCAGGGGGCAGCAATCTTATCTCATTACAAAAATAAGGGATAGTAAAAAAATACCCAGAGAGCCGGGCATGGTGGCATACACCTTTAATCCCAGCACTCGGGAGGCAAAGGCAGGCAGATCTCTATGAGTTTAAGGCCAGCCTGGTCTACATATCGGGCTCCAGGCCAGCTGGGACTAAAGGAAGATCTCAAAACGACCAAATATATATATATATATATATGTTCCCAGACAAACTCTAGGAAGCATACTCTTTAATTCCAGAAAGGAATATTAATTTAGGAAAAAGGCACCAGGCCTGGAGACAGGTCACTCAGTAAAGCCTTTGAAGCATGAGGACCTGAATTTGATCCCCAGAACTGACGTTGAAATCAAAAGGCCAATTAGTGGCATGCTTGTAATTCCAGCACTAGGGAGGAATTTACAGGTAGATTTCAGGGTTTGAGGGCTAGCTGGCCTACTTGACAAGTTCTAGGCCAGTGAGAGATCCTGTCTCAAAAAATGTGGATGGTTACTGAGGATCAGGACCTGACATTGTCCTCTGGCCTCCAAATGCACAGATGTACACGTGTACCCCACACTTGATTATGCATACATGTGTACCCCCCACGTGACTGTGCATACACATATATGCATATAGGCACACAAAAGAAAGAAACAAGGTAAGCAAGACATATTTTGGCAGGCATTAGCCGATACGAATGCAACAACTTAAGGTGATTCTGTGATCAGAAAAGAGAGCACAGGAGACATTTCTATATTTTTTAAATTGTCCTCTATTTTACTAACTCACGAGATTCCTGGAGGTTTGGAGTCAGATTCCAAATTTTCCATTAATAACATCCAGTCACCACAATTTCAGCTGTCAAGGTTAAAAATGTTTTCAACGACAATAAAACTGGCTTAGTTCTCCATACTTTTAATTTGAAAGATGCCCAAAGGAATTTTACTAAGAAACAAGAATTAATTTCTTTGAAGAAAATAACCTCCTCTGACTCTTATCTTTAATATCATGATTATCATTATTCCTCTTAGAAGCTCTTCACAAGTGGTGATTTAGAGTTTAAATATCTCTGCTAGACTTTTTAAAATCTAAAACAGACTAGAAACTTGTAAAAATGGGGGGGGGGGGCTCTTAATGCACATCAGGCAGTAAGTGGAGTAAAAATAAATTCACTGTTAAACATTCTAAACTTTTCAAGAAAGAGATTTCAAGAGAACTGAAGCTTCACAATCTGATTGATAAACCATTTAACACTTTGCATGCCTAGAGATGTGGTAGTTGTGGGTTTGACTGTAGACATAGGGTTCCTGAAACAAAGGTCATATTAAACTAGTTCTAGGATACTAGAAGCCAAGATTTGCTGCCTCCATCTCCCCTTCTCTACATGAAAACCCCTTTTTTCATCGCTTACACAAGAACTTAGGAGTGACTTCCCCTGCGTTCCTCCATGTCTCTCTCTTTGAACTGCGTTGTTCTCTGCCATGTGACAGCTCTGCTGTGTACCTCTCTCAGTCATGCTTCTCATCAGACAGTATTTTGGCTCCTTTTGCAAATCTTGCTCCTTGAATCGCCTTCATTCGTTTCATAAATATATTTATTAAATAACACGTGCAGTTCTAGGCCTGCCCCATTGACTGCTTGAGAACAGATACAATATTTTTACTTCTCTCAGTCTCTTCAGGACTTGCCACAGTGCAGTGCCTGGCTTCCGCAGAGTGCTCAGTAAATATTTGTTGAGTTGAATTCCTGTGCCTTCTCTGTTTGCCCTTATGTAAAATGGTTCCTATTGGATCTGTAATCAGATAATGTCAGAGTGAAAATTTACTTGGTGGCTAAACTTCCTCAAATATAAATCTATAACTAAGTTGGAAGAGGGGTTATGAATATTATATTTTTAGTGAATTTTAGTGACTTCTCTATAGATATCACTGTTGAATTTTCATGCATATACAGGTCATTATACCTGGCTGTCAGTCATCTCTCCACTGTCTTCTGCACTCCCCTTTCCTCCCTCTTGGACCTTCCCCCTTCTATTTTCATGTGTCACATTCCATTGCTCCCTCTTCTTCCTCCCGTCATAATATGTAGACACCTCACTAAAAATATGATGTGGTATAGGTCGGCTATCTATCATTTTAACTTTGCATCCATATTAATGAAGAAAAGAGTTTACTATCTGAATAGTTAATTTTGCTTTATGCAATCAGCTTTCATTTCAAAGAGAAGAGGGAAAACCTTGATAGAGGGTCAAGATTTAAAAGTCCCATAGGGGGCTGGAGAGATGGCCTAGCGGTTAAGAGCACCGACCGCTCTTACAGAGGACCCGGTTTCGATCCCCAGCACCCACATGGCGGCCGAGAACCGTCCAAAACTCCAATTCCAGAACTCCAGTTCCAGGGGAATCCGACACCCTCTTCTGACCTCCGCGGCATGGCACGACACGGGTGCACAAACCTGCATGCAGACAGTACATTCATGCACACACAGAAATAAATAAAATTTAAAAAATTTAAAAAAAAAGTCCCATAGGTATCAAGCCTCTTTATTGGTACTTCATCCAAAAAGACAAAGGTAAGCCAACTCTCTGGGAAATAATCCTTCCAGATAGTCTCAAAGAATATGTCTGCTTTTTAAAATACACATCTGGAAGTTCTGCCAGTATAGGTAACTGCCTTTAGCTTCCAACACTGATGCACATGGTGGTGTAAGTGATATGTACACATCTTCTTTATATGTGTTTATAAACAGTGGGCCATATTTTCTACCTCCTTAACTGAGAACAGCATTCAGTAGTTATCTGTATGATAATAACTTGAAAGGATTTTCTATATAGCTTATGAACATCTTATACTTAATATGGTTTATAATTTTGAGTAGATATCTGTATTACTCAGGGCTTTCTAGAGGAGCAGACTGATTGAATATATACATGTGTATATATGTATCAATAGGGGATTTCTAGAATTACTTACAGGATATGGTCCACATAGTCCAACAGTGGCTGCACCACACTAGAAAAGAAGCTGAAATTCCCGTAGTTGTTCAATTCCATGAGGCTGGCTGTCTCAGTAGTCCCAATCTAGCACTAAAGGCATGGAGCATACCTCCACAGTCTTCAGTCTATGTTGGATTCCAAAGAAGTTGGTTCTAATACTGATGAAAAAATACCACACAGACAGAGTTACTACTGTGAATGAAGGCAAGCAGGCAAAAATCAAAATTCCTTCTTTTGTGCCCTTTTATCTGGGCTGTCACCACAAGGTTCTGCTCACATTTAAGGTGGTCTTAAGCTTCAAATAATCATGAAATCCCTCGTCGGGGCTCACCCAGTGGATAATGTTTTAACTGGTTACAAATCCAGACAAGTTCACAACCAAGATTAGCCATCACAATGTCTGATTCTATTCAACATTTAGAACTTCTCCATTACCCCAAGTTCTAGAATTTGAGATAGCACATTATTAGATATTTCCTGGCTACACTTGGAAAAGAGTTGGTAAGAGATAGAAGATAGTAAGAGGTAGACTTTATGCTCTACCAGAAATGAAGACTGGCACTTGAAAATTGTTTGAGTCTTCCCCCCCCATGCTTTTATTCCCATTTCTAATAAACCTATATCTTCAACACCAAAGAATAAAAAGAGACGGAAAGAAAAGAGGAGAAGGAGTGAAGATCAAGGACCGAGCTGGTGCTGCAACTAGTTGTTTTTTACATGATGTGGGTAAATTCTTTCCTTATTCTTCAGTTTCTTCACTTTTGCTCCCTGAGATAAACTGAGTATTCTAAAACACTTGTTCCCACTACAACTGACATCACAGATTGACCCAGATGACTAGGCTACTGCAAACTCTGCCCCAGTGTGATTTTCATTCTTTACCTAGAAAAAGAGTTGAGGCAAAATACCAAATAAATTGAGATTATAGTTTTTCTAATTTTATAACGTTGTGGCTCAACAAAGAGTGGTGATTTTATGTGAAGAAATATAGCAAGAGCTTTCTCAGAGACTGGCAGCTATCAGCGAGGACAGAAAGGAGCAGGAAAACGCTGGGAAAACGACAGGTTGAAATTGTGATAGAGGTCATATTTCGAGGAATGAAAATCACTCTGAGTGCTTGGAGCTTTTCAGTGCAGCAGACTAGGTATATTCTGGGAGAGATGTAGGGTCTTATCCTTCCAACCAACCAAAGCGTGAAAGCAAAAGACCCCACAACCAGGGCAGCCTCTAGAAGGAGGGTGTGAATTACATGCACAAATCCTGCTCCTGTGCTCTAAGGACTAGAGCACAGGAGCTCAAGGCCAGTAGTGGGCTCCCCTACATCCACCAAACTGGCAAAGACAGAGGTTAGGTCTTGAATACACTCATGCTTTGAGTATGTGGAGGATTTCCATTCCATGACCTCTCTCATGAGACTGTGACAAGCACGTTTCTTAATCAGTACAAAGAAGCAAGGAAGACCAGAAGTCTATAGAGCTATTGGAAGTAGCTTTGAAGGATGAAAAATAATTGTCATTTAAGGAAAGAAGTAAAAAGACTCCAGGCAAAGCTAAAATCCATATGCAATTACTGTGATGGTTAATCTTAATTGTGAACTCGAGATCTAGAGTGTCCTAGGAGATGGACCTCTGGGCACACCTTCAGAGGATTTGGGTTTGCTTAACTGAGGTGGGAAGATGTGCCCAGTGGATGGCACCACTCCCTGGGTTAGGACATTGCATCTTGGCCCTTGATGGCAAAGGCTGTCTTGAGCAAGAAGCCACAGTTGTATAGTATTAACACCAGAAGTAATGTAGAAGCGATCTGGAAAACTGCTTGCAGCAGAATCAAAGCTGCAAACTAAAAAAGTTCTCCTTATAAGTTTAACTATCTGCCTTTATTAGTATTAGAAAATCATTCCAGCCAAGGGAACTCTATCACACTAATATTGTCAGCAAAGTATAAGGCAGTTACAGACACTAAGGTAAAGGCTGCCTCACAACCAACTGCAGTCTGCAGCTAGGATCTAATAACTGTTTAAATACTCAGGTTACGATGCAGATGCAGCTTAACTCATCTACTTGGAAGAGAAAGCCCCTTAATTGCATTCTATTTTGCTTCCTCCCCACCAAACTGAAGAAATGGAAGACGGGTCTTCATAGTTTCCTTTGAAAAATCTGATTTCTTTACATTTTGGGATCTTTTGCTATGAATTGACTCCCTATGGGCTGCTAATGTTTGTTAAATACATTGGATTCTAGAAAAAATAAAAGGCAGAGAAAGCAGTCTAGAAGAAATTTCACAACGAGCTACTGATAAGACGCACAGTGTATTTCTGAGAGAATCTCTGCAGTTGGTGGAATTAAATTACTGCTCTGGGTATCTATTTTTTAAGGAAAATGTGTATTTGCCTAATCCAATTTCGACATAATTCATATCCCTGTAACACTCTGAGAACACTGGCATATGGTTACATGAGATATAAATTGGGAGTATGATTAAAAATCACTGGTGTTTCTATTTCAATTATATTTCGCAAAATAGACTCCAGGGAAAATTGCACAAGCAAGACCATAACCCACTGCAGGATGAGAGTTGAGAAAATATTTTACACATGCACACACACACACACACATACACACACACCGTTTGTTGCTCTCATCAGGCACCCTATTCCCCAGGCAAACTCCTGGCAATAAGCTCCTTGTGGTCGGCAGCCAAAAATACTTGGTTTGACTCAAAGCCAGAGTCCAAAGGTTCTCAGTAGCCATCTGTGAATGTATACACTGAACAAAAGAACAGTCCAGTTTTCTAAAATTTTGGCATCAGATCTGGGACAAAATCCCAACTATCACTGCTTAACTTTGGCAATTCAGTTCATCTTCTCTTAACATGACCTTGAGGAGAAATTTTACAGATTCTTTGAGAAACCGTGAATATCTTGACACATAGTAGGTGCAAATATAATGATCTAAGTCAGCGCAACTTTGCTTAGAACTTAAAAACAGCATTTGTTCATCTTTCCAGCACCCAGCAGGATCTCTGAAAGGTAGTAAATGCTCAACCTTTATTTGCAAAATTGAAAAAATGAATCGGGCTTCTATTTTTTCAGTCCTAGCCTATCTTTAACTCTTCATGTGGATATTGCTCCCAAGTGATATAAAAGGGGAAAGGTGAAAAGGAATCATTACAGATTTTAAGAGAAAAATAAATTCTTCCCTCCTTAATCTTGACAGATGGGAATTTCAAGTTCCTCATTTTGCTTTAAGGAGCTAATAAGGAGTTCATAAATCTCAATTACTTCTATGGAGTTAAGAGTAGCCCCGGGTCTGCTTAGCATGATTCCAATCTCTGAACAGCCTGGTACCTTTATTAAAACAGTGGAGGAGGAGAAAGACCATGTCATATTTCAACCTTGAACTGACATTACTGCGGTAAATTTCCTTCTCCTTCTGATCAAAGTGAAGGAGCAGATCAGACCAGGACACCGATAAGACACTGAGTTCTCATCAAATCGTACATTGCCAGCAACTTAAGCCTTGGCCTTAATGAGTCCCTAATACTGGCCAATTTCCATGTATAATCTATAAAAGTCAACTGATCAGTATTTGTTCTCCAAACAGAACCCACTGTTTCTCCATCCTCAGATGCTTATTCTTATTTATATGTACCTTCAGATGGGAAGAGGGAGAGAGACACGTATGTCTATATTCCTTCTCAGCTTTCCAGATAACAAAAAAAGTCCTAGAACACCTGACATGAACTTTTTCTTTCATCACTCCCTAAAACCCAAACAACCCTTGGTTCTAGTTGATTCTCCTCGATCATCCAGTGTTGTTCAAGTCTATATTCATTCTCTAATGGGCTACCTCCTCCCTACCTTTCCTTGCCCATTTCACAAGCTATTATTCACCCCTTCCCACAGCACAGGCAGTCCGCTTGACCTAGGTTCTTTCCTTTTCAGACCCTCCTCCCAGCCTCTCTTAGTTAATGTCATTCACGTATCAAGCTCCAATCCAAATCCTAACTCCTCAAGAACAATCCTTTTTTAAATTTTATTTATTTTTATATATGTATGAATGTACTATCTGTATGTAGGTTTGTGCACCCGTGTCATGCAATGCCACAGAGGTCAGAAGAGGGTCTCGGATCCCCCTGGAACTGTAGTTCTCCTGGAATTGGAGTTACAGACGGTTCGCAGCAGCCATGTGGGTGCTGCGGATCGAACCCGGGTCCTCTGCAAGAGCAGTCGGTGCTCTTAACCACTAGGCCATCTCTCCAGCCCCTCAAGAACAATCCTTTATGCTCACTGCTATCCTTCATTGTGTGTTTACACTGTAACACACATCCGAGAGAGTGTGATGCAGACCAAGGAGCAGGTACTGAGAAGCCTGAGTCTCTAGGTTAGAGTTTCTTCTCTCATGCACTAGCTGCAGAAGTTGGAGAAAGTCTAAATCTGGCTGAAACTCAGGTTACTTCAGCATAATAGTATGGCAATATCTATCTCATAGAATTATTGTAAGAAACAAAATAAATTTATTAATTACAGTAAAGTATCTGCCATAGACCAGACACTGAAAGCTGCTTGTCATTGCTATGACTATTATTACTTGTACTGTGTCTTTCCTTACTAAAATATTAGCTCTCAGAGCACAAGCACTGTAACTTAATCATCCTTCTATTCTCTATAGCCCCCAGCCCAGTGATTTTCATATTCTAGTGTTCAATAGCCATTCATTAAATTCATTTTGAGCTCCTCTTCTGAGACCCCTGCTACCACCATGTGTTGCTTGGCACTGTTTGGAAGGCATCAATATCTATAATCAGGATAATTCACAAGACTTCATATCAAACAGAACAATCTTTATACATTATAAAGAACTATGAAAATATTCACAATTCTTGAGAAAAAGACTCTTCCTGAAAGAGACCTGAAAAGATGTAGATCAGTTCAGAGATGGGAGTGAGATGAGGATGTGAAGTAGTCCTAAGGTTGAGGTTGGCTTGCATACAGGTCTCTGTGTCACACACTGAGTCCGTGCTAAACTGGCACAGAGCTGGGTAAAGACCAGTCAGCAACAGCCCAGGGTTGTGCTGGTTAAGGAACAGAGGCAGATGGGGAATCCATGGTGAATTCAACACAAAATCTTTGTAGGTGAAATTTCAATACATACTGGTCTGGGGCTAAGAGAGCCCACACGAATTCTATGTGGGTATCATGAAGTACATGGAACAGGGTTTCCAAACCGCAGGGAAGACAGAGTGGAAACCTCTAAAGCAAACTAGTTCGTTAGAAGAGTCTTAACCGTGATGCGAGAATCTAATGTTACAGAAGTGAGTGTGTTCAATTTATCACCTTACCAAGCTAAAAGAGAAAACAGTATGTACACGAATGGGTTGTCATGATTAAATTCTGCTTGGAATTCAGTGGGGTGTGGAGAAGAGGAAAGAATAGCTATGTATAGAAGAGGATTCCTGTTCTGAGTCCTGGAGTATCTCTTTTGTGGTAGAGTGAGGAAAGTGGCCTCCTAAGTAAATGAACAGCAGGAACAAAAAGCTGGTGAGCTGTGTTAACCATTACAACCATTGATTTAGCTGAATGAGGCCAAAGCAGTGACAGATGAGGTTGAAGTGATTGCTTGGTACAGATGAAATCATGGAGAACCTTACCTAAAAAGAAACGTAAATGAGTTCTAGCCACAGACGCCACTGAAAATGTTCCTATTTTGAATGGACTGCAATGAAATGGAGGCAGTAGGTGTTCTAACCTGCTTTGTTACTAAATAAAACAGTAGATAATTTAAAAGCTTTGAGCCCTTTAAGCATCCAGTGCTTAGTAGGGATTGAGCAAGTTAAAGAAGGTATTTCTCAGAGGCCAGTAAGGGCTGGGCTGCTCATATAACACTCTACAAGGAATGAACTGAGTTGAGCTGTGAAGAATCCTCAAAGTAATTGGAAAGAAAGGATATGTGAATATTTAACCTCTCTCCAAATCCAATTCCTTATCTGTAACATGCAGATGGTCATAATGTTTGCCTTTTTGATTATTAGGAATGCATCTAAACATGTAACCACAGTACATAGCCTCCAGTAAAATATTAGTCAATTGTATCTATTCAAATGAGAGAAGAGTAGATTTGTGATGTATTGAACAGTTGTAGAGTTTTCAGTTGAATTGAATAAGTATTGTATAGAACTTCCTAGAAAGTGTATTTTGTACATTATGGTGTATTATACAATCCTCTAACATATCTTCGGGTTCTGTATGACTATATTTTCTATTTTAAACAAGAGAAAACTATACTTTAGAGATTCTGAGTGATTGCCCAAGATTATACAGACAGAAGAGGCTAGGACTGACCACAGAGATGGTTTATCAGGTCCATGAAGGCTGACATACTTGAGTCCAATCACTGGGGCCCACATTGTGGAAGGAAAGAACAAATTCTCACAAGCTGTCCTCTGACCCCCACACATATGCTGTGGCCCATATGTATACATACAGACATACATACATACACACTTTAAATAATAAATTAATTTTTATTTATTATTTTAAATAATAAATAATGAATATAAATAAGTTAAATGTTTAAAAAGACTAGGTCTGAAACAAAATTATGTTTAAAAAGTTCATTCTCTCAGCTACACTTTTCTTTTCAGCTCTGGTATTGACTTGCTGTGCTAACGGGCAAACTTTAACCTCTGGGGGCTAGCGACTTCATCTACTTCTACCCTTTGGCACACTATAGCCTTTATTTCCAAGCCTTTACTGCTCTTAGAATGGATCATGGTTCTCAGCCGCCATGCGGGTGCTGGGGATCCAACCTGGGTCCTAAAAAAAAAAAAAAAAAAAAAAAAAAGAATGGATCATGTGACTTAGTCTCAACCAAGGTGTAATCAGAAATGAGGTATGATGTAATTCTAGAACAAATACTCCAGTCATTAGGAGAGTATTAAGTCTGAATTGGATAGTTTAGAATGAGAAATCAAAAGGAATGGAGAAAAATTGATAAGCTGGACCTTAAAGAGTTTCAAATGTAGCTTCATTAATTCTGAACCATCATACCTAATCAACTGTATGACGCTCAGTTTCTTGCATTTCAATATCTGGTTGGAATGTGCCACACAATCCCAGTCATCTCATAGGTGCTGCTGCCCAGGGATCACTGTGGCGTGACTGTCATTGTATATACCTATAAACTTGATCCTTATGCCTCTTCATAATTAGATAAGAGTATCTCTAAATGTTTCAATTAGGACAACCATTCATCATAACTTGAAGATGAAATGTGAATAAAAATTGTCTGAGCAGCTTCCACTGACAGACAAGCCTTCTGTGAGATTAAAAAACAGAAATGCAAAGATGTCATCACCAAAAGATATAGAGGAGTTAAATTGGAAGAAAACCTTGGAAATAATAATGTGTTGCTGCTTTTAATAAAATGTCACACTACCAATACTTTTGTGATATAAAAGATGATATTTTATATAAAAAGCTCCAGACATCCACAAGTGAGTCAGAAAATGACTCAAAATCTAACTTTGAGAATGCAATGTTATTGAAATGATTTAAGCAATTAATTTGTTTTCATGTTACTTATTGTATATTCAAAAAAATGATGTATGATGATATAAAAACACATGCCTCAAGCCCCTCTGTGATATAGCTGAATAAGGTTTAGGTTCATCAAGCTTCCAAAGGAAAACAGTGTAAACTTCAGAGAAAATACAAAATACCCTGGAGTGTTAACAAACAGCACTGGAGAACAATCAAAAGCCTGTACATTCTGTAGAGGACTTGACATTTGGAAGAGCCTAATAACATAGGATGAAATTGTTAGTTTTATAGTTTTGCCTGAGGGAGTTTAGCCTATTCATGCTACACATAAAACTGCAGCCTCTCAAGACTGGACAGAATGAAAGGGAATAATTTACATGAGCCACATTAGTTGTAAAGAGAAATGAAAGTTTCAAAATAAAAAAAGGCAGAACCCTAAAATTGTATGCTTAAGGTCTACCCAGAATCTCTTGCTGAATCCTTAGCTTTCCTTTGTACAGAGATGACTCTAAGCAACTAAGCTGAGGATGAGAGAGCTGAGGTGAGGCTGAACTGCCAACAGTTTGTATCTAACTGAAAACTGCCAGATGAACTTCTTCCCCCACAAACTCCAAGACAAACAACAAAAGATAGCTGAATATAGAGATTTTATCACCTAAAAATCCTAAAATCATAGTTTAATAAAAAATTCTTAAAAGCCATCAAATCCAGCTCTTGGTCTGGTTTTACATGCATTAGAAGCTAAGGCCAACTTTCAATCTTTTTTTAATAGAAGAAAAAGTAGCCTTAAACTGAAACTTTATATACTGTTGACATGAATGCAAATTAGCATGGTCATAAAGGAAATCTCCACCGAGGTTCCTCCAAAATGTCAAAACAGAATTTCCATATGATCCAGTGCTACCACCCATGGTTGTGTCCTCAGGAGAATCAAAGGCAGCACACCTCAGAGAGACTCACAAAAAAAACAAGTTTCTTGGTGCAGGTGCACTAGTCACAATAGCCAAGTTCCAGGATCAGTCTAGGCTTCTATAAACAGATTAATGGGTGAAGAAAACATTTAGCTGTTATAAAGAATGGAATGTCATTTATAGGAAGATGGATAAAAGTGGAGATTAAGCAAAATGAACCCAACTCAAAGACAAAAAGTCTAGGATCACTTTTTCCCTCTTACTCATGAAATCTAAAGGAAGGAAAGACATGAAAGTAAAAAGGAAATTATCATACATGGGGATTAGAGTGGGGGACAAAGTGTAGGTATCTGGAGTTAACTACCTTATACACATGTATGAAAATGTCAAATATGTTTTAGGGTTCACATTTTCCCTTTATTTTTATGTTACTCTACAATATGAATACATATCTTCTACACCTATATGGCAATTACAATGTCTGAATATAAGTGGTAGGTCAATTATATAACCCATTAAGAGATTCACATTATAACAGCACAGTTGCTATCAGATACAGAGAAATATAATAATAAAGTTGCTCAGCTTGCCTGCCAACTGGGGATTTAGTGTTAGCATCCACAAATGAGGAAAACCATTTGCCTTTTTTTTTCTGGGACTGTGTTACTTTACTTAGCATAATGGCTTCGAGTTCCATCCATTTACCTGTGAAGTTCATAATGTCATCTTTCTTTACCACTGCATAGAATTCCATTGTGTAGATGTACCACATTTTTTTATCCAGTCTGGAATTAACATACAGTTTATTCCCAAATGTCATATATTTGCTACATAGGTGTTGTTTGAATGGGCATAATTTGTAGTAATGTGCATGTTTTGTGAGCATGTGTTTTTTTCAAGATTTTTTTTATACACATATTTATCAAATCTAGACCTGTGTCCCCCACCCTATCCCCCCCACCCATGAGCATCTTATTATTGTTTATAATTTTATTTGAAATATTTGGTCTGCTCATGCTTCAGGTAATATTGACAGAACTGGATTAAGTTATGTCATTTCATCATTGGTTTCCTATTGATTCTGAGTTTTTTTCTGTTTTTGATCTATTATACTTTTATTTTATTTAGTTTTTAAAATATTTTATACGTTATGTTTATTTTATGTGTATGAGTGTATTGCCTGCATGTAGGTAGGGGCATCAATGCCTGTAGAGGTCAGAAGAGGGCATATGGGTCCCCTGGCTAGCCTCCTTGTGAGTGCTGGGAATCAAACCCAGGTCCTCTGCAAGAGCAACCAGTGCTCTTAACCACTCGATCATCTCTCTAGCCCCACACTTTGAGTTTTTATTTTGGATTATTTGATAATATTTTATAATTCCATTTCAACTCTTAGTTATCTGTTTTATGGTAGTCGTTCTAGGGATTACTTTATATATCTCAAATGTTGTAGAGTCCACTTGGAATTAATTTTGTACCACTTCATGTGGGATACAGAAGCCTTCCAACATCATTGGACAGTTTACCCTAGTTCTTTTTTGTGAGGTCTTCAGGTATATTGCATACAAACTACAGGGCTTTAAAAATAATGTAATTTTTAAAATATAAATAATCCCATGCATTTTAAACAAAAAAAGAAAGGACATAACTTTTGTTATTGTGATGTTCCTTTGGTTTAATACTCTACCTTTCCCCTCAAAGGTTTAGATTTCCACCTGGTATTTAGTTACTTTAAATGAATAACTCAGTTATTTTTTTTAATATTTTTCTGAGTTTTTGTGCATTTCATATAATAGATCTTAATTAAATTTAGACTCTCTCCCTCATCTGCGCCTTTTTATAGTCCCCATTCCCCCACTGGATTTCATGCATTTTGTCATATATGTTAAGTCCTATCTGTTCAAGCATTTATACCTGGATGTCTCTGGTGCAAGTTCATCCACTAGAGTCTATCTAGTCAGCCTATCTAGAGTCACTCCCTTAATAAAGATCCTCTGTGATTATTCAAATCTCAAAAATTCTAACAATAGAATACAATTCCGGGGGAGGGGGGGGCAGGGTTGGATGCAGCATGGGAAAATGACATTAAACCTACAGAAGTAATGATTGCATCCATCAGGTACTACTTATCAGAAACAAAGGACAAATGATGAGAGTAGATCAATCACAATCATTCAAGAGCAGAAAAAGGAAGTTTTAGCACACAAGCTCAAATCAGAAGAAAAGGAAAACATCAAGTATGGAACCAACATGAAAATGTTAAATGGAAACAACTCCAGGAATTTTCTTCCCAGAGGAAATGAGCCACAAAAATGCTAAAGTCTAACTATTGGCAAGTGATGACGGCTGGGTGAAGAAGAGTAGATCTTTATTAAGGGAGTGACTCTAGATAGGCTGACTAGATAGACTCTAGTGGATGAACTTGCACCAGACACATCCAGGTATAAATGCTTGAACAGATAGGACTTAACATATATGACAAAATGCATGAAATCCAGTGGGGGAATGGGGACTATAAAAAGGCACAGATGAGGGAGACAGTCTAAATTTAATTAAGATCTATTATATGAAATGCACAAAAACTCAGAAAAATATTTAAAAAAAATAACTGAGTTATTCATTTAAAGTAACTAAATACCAGGTGGAAATCTAAACCTTTGAGGGGAAAGGTAGAGTATTAAACCAAAGGAACATCACAATAACAAAAGTTATGTCCTTTCTTTTTTTGTTTAAAATGCATGGGATTATTTATATTTTAAAAATTATATTATTTTTAAAGCCCTGTAGTTTGTATGCAATATACCTGAAGATCTCACAAAAAAGAACTAGGGTAAACTGTCCAATGATGCTGGAAGGTTTCTGTATCCCACATGAAGTGGTACAAAATTAATTCCAAGTGGACTCTATAACATTTGAGATATATAAAGTAATCCCTAGAACGACTACCATAAAACAGATAACTAAGAGTTGAAATGGAATTATAAAATATTTTCAAATAATCCAAAATAAAAACTCAAAGTGTGGGGCTAGAGAGATGATCCAGTGGTTAAGAGCACTGGTTGCTCTTGCAGAGGACCTGGGTTTGATTCCCAGCACTCACAAGGAGGCTAGCCAGGGGACCCATATGCCCTCTTCTGACCTCTACAGGCATTGATGCCCCTACCTACATGCAGGCAATACACTCATACACATAAAATAAACATAACGTATAAAATATTTTAAAAACTAAATAAAATAAAAGTATAATAGATCAAAAACAGAAAAAAACCCAGAATCAATAGGAAACCAATGATGAAATGACATAACTTAATCCAATTCTGTCAATATTACCTAAAGCATGAGCAGACCAAATATTTCAAATAAAATTATAAACAATAATAAGATGCTCACGGGTGGGGGGGATAGGGTGGGGGACACAGGTCTAGATTTGATAAATATATGTATAATAAAAAAATCTTGAAAAAAACACATGCTCACAAAACATGCACATTACATATACAGATAGAGGTTACTTAAAAATACATATAATGTGGGGCTGGAGAGATGGCCTAGCGGTTAAGAGCACCGGCTGCTCTTACAGAGGACCCGGGTTCGTTCCCCAGCACCCACATGGCAGCTGAGAACCGTCTGTAACTCCAATTCCAGGAGAACTCCAGTTCCAGGGGAATCCGACGCCCTCTTCTGACCTCTGCGGCATTGCACGACACGGGTGCACAAACCTGCATGCAGACAATACATTCATACACATAAATAAATAAATAAATAAAATGAAATAAAAAATTTTAAAGCAAAACAAATTAAAAATACATATAATGTGAACAGGCATCACACACTAACATAAGGTAATGAATCAGATATTGATATTAACATTATTTGAGTGAAGAATATGGTATAAATTAAAGGGATATCTGCATGATGCTTGTGGGAAATGTAAATGAAATTTGCTTTTTTTTCTATCTAAGAGTTAAATGAGACAAAGTTCCATCTATAAAGAAACTTGGAAAACCCCATCTGGCAAAACTCCCTCCTGTGTCAGCATTTTTCTAAGTCATGTTTGTTCTCAAGGTTGCATCCTCCTCTCAGAGGCTGCATTTTGCTTATCAACTGTGCCATTTTGAATTAGCCAGCTGCATAAGAATCTGAAGGTGAGCTCTCACGCCTAGAGTGAGGCGTGAGACAGGACCCCTTTGCCTTAAAAGTAAAAACCCAGCAAGGGCCCTTGATGGATGTTTGCTTGCTGGATTTAAAGCAGCTCAATGAACCCTGTGTGAAGAAAAACATTTGCCTTACTGAAATACTTTGGATTATGTGGTCATTTTCTTAAGACATATCTAACATGTTCACAGGTGCAGTTCATCAGAAGGATGTAGCCAACCATACATATATATGGTGAAAACTGAGATTCAAATTTCATGGAGCAGCCAGGAATGTGGGAAGCTAAGGCAGGAGAACTGAGAGTTTGAGGTCAGCCTGGGCCCTGAAAAAAAAAAAAAAAATGGGGTGGAGGCAATCCAGAAGCAGATGAGGTAGGAAGCACGTGTGGGGAAATAAGATGTGGATATTATCTAAATACATTGTATTCGTAGAAGAAATTACAAAAAATGAAAAACTAATAAAGAATTGGTGGGCTGGAGAGATGGCCTAGCGGTTAAGAGCGCCGACGCTCTTGCAGAGGACCAAGGTTCGATCCCCAGCACCCACATGGCGGCCGAGAACCGTCTGAAACTCCAATTCCAGGAGAACTCCAGTTCCAGGGGAATCCGAGACCCTCTTCTGACCTCCGCGGCATTGCACGTCACGGGTGCACAAACTTGCATGCAGACAATACATTCATACACATACGGAAAAAAAAAAAAATTCTAAAAAAAAATAAATAAATAGAAATTAAAAAAAAAAAAGAATTGGTTAAAAAGGTTCTCCGACCACAGCAAAATTAAACAATAAACTATAATGAAATTATTATAAAATCTCCCTAAGTATTTGGAAATTAAATGATACATTTTCAAATGGTCCATGAAATTAAGAAGATATGGCAAGTGAAATTTAAGATTTTACTGGTTGATAACACAAACATAGCGGCATGTGGAAAAGCAGCTAACATGGGGGTTAGAGGAAAGTGTATCCCCTCAATGTTTGCACCAGAAAAGAAGATCATACGCCTGGGAACTAAGAGTCCAGGGAGAAAGAAAAACAATACAAAGTAAATTTTAAAAAATAAGTATAGCCACACCAATAAAAAACAAAACTACAAAAAGAACAAAACCAAAACATTTTCTTTGGAAAAGAGTGATAACTCTTCCAGAAGTATAGTAAAAAGAAGCGCAAACACCAATCAACAATTAAAATGCTCACCATTGCAGTTATTCAGAAAATACTGTGAAAATTTGTATTCATAGGCTGGAGAGATGGCCTAGCAGTTAAGAGCGCAGACTGCTCTTGCAGAGGACCTGGGTTCGATCCCCAGCACCCACATTGAGGCTGAGAGCGGTCTTTGACTCCAGTTCTAGGAGAATCCAACACCTCTTCTGACCTCCGCAGCATTGCATGACATGGGTGCACAAATCTACATGCAGACAGTACATTCATACACATACGAAAATCAAAAAAAAATTTTTTTAATCAAAATTTGTATTCATAAAATGCAACAAATTAGAATAAATGGATAAATATCAAAACTATTACAAGGGGATGGAAAGATGGCTCAGCAACTAAGAGCACTAGTTGCTGTCACAGAGAACCCAGATTTGGTTCCTGGCACCCACATGGTAGCTAACAGCCATCATTACCTCCAGGTCCATGTGATGGAATGCCCTCTTCCTGCCTCTGCAGGCATTGCAAACACCTGATGCACTTAAATACACACAGACAAAACTCTCATACACGTAAAAATTAAATAAATTAAAAAAAGTTTTAAACTGTTACAAGATTAAACAATAATTTTAAATCATCACATCAACTTAAAAATAAAATAGTCGATAACAAAAATGTGGTACATCTACACAGTGGAGTTCTATGCAGCAGTAAAGAAAGATGACATCATGAACTTTGTAAGTAAATGGATGGAACTCGAAGCCATTATGCTAAATGAAGTAACACAGTCCCAGAAAAAAAAGAGTAAAATGGCTTCCCTCATATGTGGATGCTGATATCAAATCCCCAGTTGGCAGGCAAACTGAGCAACATTATTATTATATTTCTTTGTATCTGAAAGCAACTGTGCTGTTATAATGTGAATCTCTTAACAGGCTCTAGAATCAAGCTACCATTTATATTCAGACATTGTAATTACCATATGGGGTGGAAGATATGTATTCATATTCTAGAGTAATATAAAATTAAAGGGAAAAAAGTGAACCCCAAAACATATTTTGGAATTAACATACGGTTTATTCCCAAAGGTCATAATTTTGCTACATATGTATTGTTTAAGCAGGCATAATTTGTAGTAATACAAAGGGGAGGGAACAACAACAACATAAAGATTGAGTCAAAGAACTGACTGATACAGTTAAATTCTGCTCAAAACAACAAGCTTCTGCAGAAAAATCCTTGTAAAGACTGAGAGAAAGATTCAAGACATGTATGGCAGAATGCATGAACTGGGGTGGCGGAGGGGCAGGGAGAGGGGAATGTATCCAAATAGATGCATAAAATATTGAAAGAACATATCACTAACAAAGTATAAAAAGTAATTATAGGGGCTGGAGAGATGGCCTAGCAGTTAAGAGTACTGACTGCTCTTGCAGAGGACCCGGGTTCAATCCCCAGCACCCACATGGTGGCTGAGAACTATCTTTAACTCCAGTTCCAGGGGAATCCGACACCCTCTTCTGACCTCTGCAGCATTGCACAACACGGGTGCACAAACCTACATGCAGACAGTCCATGCACATAAAAAAAATAAATAAATAAAAAATAATTAATTAATAAAAAAAATTTAGATTTCATATATTGAGAGAAAACATTTGTCTCCACCGATATCTTTCTTATTCTTTCTTCCTTTAGTCTGATTTCCTCACATAATTAAAAAAAGTAACTATAGTATAAACTCTCATTAAACTAAGAATGGATAAAATCTTCATTAATATGATGTAGAAAGCTTATTCATAACATATGAACAAAATTTGGAATGTTTTGTACAAAGACCTAAAGGAAAAATATGTCTAGCTCAGTATTCATTCATATTTAATATTCTGCTGAACACTACAAATTGCAACAAGACAAAAAATTATTTTTAAATATTTTATTTATCATTTTTTATTTTATGTGTATGAGTGTACTGCCTACATATGTGCAAGTATCCCAGTGTTGTGCAATTCCCCCAGAGATCAGAAGAGGGCACCAGATTCCCCAAACTGGAGTTATGGATAGTTGTTAAGCATCATAAGGGTGCTGGGAACTGAACCTGGGTCCTCTGCAGGAAAAGTTGGTGCCCTCAACTGCTGAACCATCCCTCCAGTCCTCCAATGTCCCCCCAAATACCAAATTTCTAATAAAATAGCTGGTATGCTATTTTATTAGAAATAAATGTTTATTATTTATTATTTATTAGAAATAAATAAATAGGAAACAAAAAATACCCAACTTGGAAATTAAACATTTTTAATATGGAAAAAATCCTACCTAATCTGCCACAGAATTCATTGTTGATTTAGCAAGGACACAAGGGTCCTGGGACATATTAAGGAACACAGCCTCGGTGAAGAGTAGAATCAAAGATCATTTGTTAATTCAGCAGAATAAACAACTGAATTGCTCCTCACACCACAGCAGAGTTAAGCTCTACAGACACCCTCCCCTTGCCCTTTTCTGTTTCTCTCAGTAGTGAGGTCTTTACAAACTTTTACTCCAGCCTTTGTACAAACCACTTTCTCTGTCTTAAACACAATATTTAATCTGTTGTTCATACCCCAGGTCTCCTTTCTCCTTTTCTTCTTTTCTTTCTTTTTCTCTTCTCCTTTTCTTTTGAGACAGCATCTTCTTACACTGTATTCCAAGTTGGCCTGGAACCCATTATGTAGCCTGAGCTGGTTTTATGCTTGTAGCAATCCTCCTGCGTTGGCCTCCAAGTACTGGAACTATAGACTTGAGTCCCCATGCCTGGAAAGCCAGGTCCCTTTATCCTTCTCTCAGAGACAGCTGCACATCTGTCGTATCATAGAAGACATCTGTTCACCCCAGATAGAGAACCAACTACAGACCAAAGTGACAACCACATCAAACTCCAACTTGGAGAATCAATGAGTTTACTAGGGTTACTTACTGGAGTGTGAGTGAGAGGTTAGTTACAGCAGGCAGCACTCAAAGACTGCACCATCAAAAAGCCTGGGTCACAACTCCCTAGAGCTCTCTGCACAATTTGTAGACAGTTCAACAAATTGGCGCGTCTTCTCCCGGAGAGTCCTCACTGCTTATATAACCTTGAAGCCTTGTGAATCTTGTTAATTTCAGGAGCTTCTTGAGACTACTGAGTTATTTACTTTCTGAGTCTTGTGAGCCCCCTTCCTCCTCTTGGAGGCAATGTTTTCATTCAGAGGAAGTTGCAACATAGCAACATCCTGCTCCAACTCTACTTCCCATTTCAGACTTAATAGAATATAATTTGATCCCCTACCCTCTCCACACACCCCTTTACTTGCTCAGTTTAGGCGTACGGCTGAATATATTATACTTATAACTTATATTATATAATACTATATGCTATATAATCTTAATTTGTGTCCCTAAATATCTTTCAGTGTAGTTCCATCCACTGGAGCCTAGTTAATCTACCAAGAAAGTCTGATTTTTTTAACTTTCGTAAAACTATAGTTTCTTATCTAAAATATCCCTGATTTTAAGAGCAAAAAGAATAAAATCATAGTTATTTTACCAAGTTTCATAAGAGAGCAAGCCTGCTCTGTCCATAACCTTCCTGATTCAAAGCAGCATCATTTTGGGTCATAATTGTGTCCTCTTTTATTGGGAGCACTAATGAAGTTAAACTATTATCAGTGTAGTATGTAATCAATTTATAGTAGAAACCCTGGATGCAGCCTCCCCAAACCACAACTTAATGGCGTTTTATTTAAGCCAATTAAACTGCTGCAGAAAACCTTCACAATGCAAATTGAAATGGTTGGCTATTTCCATGATTTTGATACCGCTGTTTATATCTTGAGTTCTATGACACTGAGGACCATGCAGGCTCCAGCTCCAAGAATACTCACACTGATATGGTTCTCTCCTAGAAATTAATTTGTATTTCTTAAATGAGCTTCTTATTATTTATTAAGAATTAAAATATACACTTACTAACCCAGAAACCAAAAAATAATAATGAACTGATCTGTTTTAGTAAATAATTTCCACAGCCATTTTATTTTCCAAACCTATATTATCAGTAATGACTGACTCAGAAATGGTTTCAGACTGATCACCCTTTCAGGTAATGGAAAGAAGTAGATTTTGAGGTTTTGTTCAAGGGAACCCACTATATATTGGAGCAAAGCTGATTTGGAACTAAGCTAATAGCCAAATCCAAGCTCATTTATTTTTTAGCTATGAAATACAGGGACATTTCTTTAACCTCTGAGACTGTGGTAAACTAGGAATGCAGCAACTTACTTACAGTTCCCCATGTAGCCAACGGGAGGGTGACCGGAAATAATGAAAATAATGTCAAGTTCCAGGTGCCCAACATCTACTTGCAAGTTGTAGTAATGAAGCCACTGAAAACAAGATTGTCAAATTCAGCTGCACTTTCGGTGAAAATCAAGGTATGTAAACCCTTTTGACTCTTCTCATTTTTATTCAATGTTCACACCCCCAGACAGGAATCAGAGCCTTCCACAATCCATCACCCACTTTCCCTCTACTCCTTACCTCTGCAGGGCTCATTAGGCCTTACAGGAATATCTAAAGGCAATGCCATGATTTGAAGGGACTGACCCGAGGACTTCTCACCCCAGTCAAATGGCAGTCCCCATACCGTCACACTCTTCCTTCTTACCAACCCCCTAATGGGTGACCCTCTTATGAACTAGATATTTAAACAAATTCTCTACTAACCTAAGTTTTGAGTATTAAATTATTTACTTTCTTTTGTGTCTCCTATACAATCAAACAGGGCGAAGTTTTGAAGTCTAGTGTTAGTATTGCAGTACTTAAAGGGAGTAACTTTGCCATTCTCTAGGTTGTTTTGGGGATGGATAGGATTTATACTTAAAGTACCTCCTTTAAAACACTAATCATAAATTGAAACACCTTCAGCGAGACCCCTTGACATCCTTCATGCTATGAATTGAATTCCCTTGGTAATAGAAAACTGAACCAATATCAGTATTGTCATATCAAATCCCATTATTTTTGCTCAAGTTCAATTCAGAGCAAAGGTCAATTGAAAAGCAAAATGAAACATCAGCCAAACAGAGGAAAGGAGAATTCTATGCAGTCAAGGCATGCTGTGTTAACCTCCTAGGACTCTGCCACTTTCATCTAGGTTTTCATCTGTATCCAGGGGTGTGGGTGGGACTGCTTTATATATCCTTGAAGGTTAAGGACAAATAGTACTCCCAGACGACAACTACAAATTCTGATTGATTGATTGATTGATCGATTGATTGATTGATTGATTGATTTGGTCCATCTGGGACCAATCATTTCTGGCTCAAAACATCTCAAAAAGGTTATTTCCTATTTTATTTTTTAATGAAACTTCCACATGAGTCATAAAGATGCTGTCACAAATTATCACATATTATTATGTCACAATTTGGTTAGATTATTGACAGTCTAACTGAAAGAAATCTTCATGGTTTTGAAGGTAGTATGGGCAGGATTGGTTGGTCATTCTGTATAGTCCATGAGAAGATCTTCTCCATGTCTTCCAGTTTCCATAGCTACAGTCAAGTCTGGCTTTTTCATGATTTGTTGTCACATCAGTGCATAACATGGATTTCTGCCCTTATCCCTCCTCTGTCCCTGTGTCTTTTTTTCTTGTAAGATCACCAGTCTTATTGGACTCAGGTCCCTACCAGAATGACCTTACTTTAATTATATCTTTAAAGACTGTAATTCCAAATAAAGTGATATTTTAAGATTCTAGGAAGACATGGATTCTGTGGAACATGACTCAACCAAGGACAACTTCTCCTGGGAAAAGTGAAAACATATTCAATTGTTCAATGTAGTTCCGTCCACTTTGATTCATTAAGTGTTGATTATCTCATGAAGAGAAAAGCTTCACCTGGGTGGCTGGAAAGTGCTGAGCTGAACCTCTGTGTGTTGATTCTATTGAATGATTTCTAGTGGACTCTGAAACACTTTCACACCCATTGTTGTTTCCAGTGGCATTTACTCTTCTTTTGGAAACACTAAGAAGGAAAGATTGACATCAGGTTCTCTTTCACAGGGAGCATCAGATGGCTGAGCATCACTAACAGTCCTCATTGCATGGCCCCCGTGGAAGTGTCGGCATCAGAACCCAAGCAGTGAGTGACACTGCCTCATAGAGAAAAACTACATTTTTTCATCAAATTTAAATATGAAACATTTCCTTCAAGAATAAATTTAGAATGGGAAAAAAGGGAATTGAGTAAATTGGCAGATAATATGGTTAATAAAAAAGACTCAATTTTTGAATTCAGATGACTAAGACTTTGCCAAGGAGTCTTCATGAACCAAGTTCTCCAAGATGCAGAACTGACAGGTCACACTAGTGGTTTAAATGTAATTAATCCAGCATATAAAATATGCTGATGCTGACCATCTCATGTCCTATAATTCTACATTTTCAAGTTTTCCTATCTCTTCCAATTTTGAAGGTGCTAGAGATCACAGGTGTACCAACAAGCAAATAAGAGTAATGATAATTATCATTTATTGAGCATCTGCCATTCTCTTTGCACTGATTTATATCTACTGCGATGGATAACTTTAGTGTCAACCTGACACATCTGGATTGAGGGAACCTCAGTTGGGAAATCGCCTCCATTTGACTGGCCTATGACCATGTCTGTGGGGCATTTTCTTGATTGTTGAGTGATGTGGGAGGGCCCAGCTCATGGTGGGCAGTGCCACCCCTGGGCAGGCTGTTCTGTATTGTATAAGAAAGCAGACTGAGCATGGATTTGGCAAACAAGCCAGTAAGCAGTGTTCCTTCCTGGCCTGCACTCCAGCTCTTGCCTCCAACTTCCTGCTCTGAGTTCATACCTTAGACTCCCTCAGTGATGAACTGTGACCTCAGAGATATAAACTAAATAAACCCTTTCCTCCCCAAGTAGCTATTGGTCAGAGTGTTTTGTCACAGCAATTGAAAGCAAACTAGGACATTCACTAAACTATAAAGCTAATTTTTTAAGTGAAGAATTAGGTTGCTAATGCCCTGCTTTTCCTAACCCTTTGGTTTGCCTCACCATTCCTAGTAGAAATGTAGACTGAACACCCTTTAAGGGCTAATCAACAAGATCTGGGCTCTCATCTCACCAGGACTATGAATTAGATAACGTGCAATACATCATTTGTCAGCTTTTCCTTATTTTGTCTTCAAAGGAAATCATTCAATTTCACTAAGCCTCAGTTTCTTCATTTTCCAAGTGACAATAATAATACTGATCTTCATAATGGTACACAGAAGGCATCTAATAAGAGCTTTGCCAGGTAAGGAGCTGGAGAGACAGCTCATGTGTCGAAAACATGTACTGCTCTTGTATAAGACCCAGGTTCACTGCCCAGAACCCACATCAAACTGGTCACAATTGCCTACAAACTTTAGCTCCAAGGGGTTCATGCTGTCTTCTGGTCTCTGTGAGCATCTGTACACATCTGCACATACACATAAATAAAAAGAACTTTAAAAAAAAGAGCTCTGTTGGGACTGGAGAGATGGCCTAGTGGTTAAGAGTGCTGACTGCTCTTGCAGAGGACCCGGGTTCGATCCCCAGCACACACATGGCAACTGAGAACCGTCTTTGACTCCAGTTCCAGGGGAATCCAATGCCCTCTTCTGACCTCCGCAGTATTGAATGACATGGGTGCACAGACCTACATGCAGACGGTACATTCATACACATAAAAATAAATAAAAATTATTAACAATAAAGAGCTCTGTCAAGTTAGATTAATATGCTTTTACAGTGACTCCATAACTGGCCTACTCTGTTTGGAGATGACTGTCCACCCCTTCTTTTGCAGTTGCCTCCACCTGACCTTAGTATGCCAGTAGTCAGATGATTAGACATTTCTGAGTAAGGAGAGAAGAGACTGAGTGTGACAAATAAACATTAGTAATAGCAATCACAGCATTACTGTATCAATTATTCTGCTATGCTTCAGCTGGTGGGCCAGGGTGAGGACCTAACTGGAGACAGAGGGGAGAGACACAGCCACTGACCTTGAAGGAATCCCAGGATCAAGCTGAGAGACTCCTTTTTAATAACATCCCCCCTAGAACTAACATACCACAACAATATTTGTAGTAGGAAGATTGCTTGCTGATTGGCCAGTTTAAGCTTAGTATATTTGAATCCATGGGCTCTCAGATTCTTACAACTGAAAAATAACTGAAAAATCAGTTACTCTAAAAATAAATATTCAATTCATGGGTAAAGGAATCATAGCTCATGATAAATAATTTTGTGAAAATTCACATAGTTAATTTGACAAAGTAAGTTCTAAATAGTAGGTTTGTCTTTTACAGAGAGAGAGAGAATGTGAATTCAGGACTTTGGGATGTTGATGCTATTGGAATATGGGAAAAATAATTCTTTGTTGTAAGGAGGTGGTCAGTAGAATTCTTAGTAGCATTCGTACTGACCAACACTTATCAACAACCACCTCCAACTCCCTAGCCTGAGAATCCAGCATATCTCTTTATTTTGCCAGGGAATTATATCTCCCTAGATTAAGAACCACTGCCCGGAAGCTTGCCTAGAAAATCAACTGAGGTGATGAATATACTTAAGAGTGAATTGGTGCTTAGTAAAGTAAATGCTGAGATCACCAATGTTTATAACTTACTACACAGATTCTGTTCTCTCTTCTTATTCTTATGTGGTCTTCAAGCAAGAAAGAAAATCTTGGGGTTGCAAAAGAGGGAAAGAGGGCCCATCTTTGGAAGGAAGCCATGGATCCTGTTCAGAATGGAGGGAATTTAGTTTCTAGTCTACATACACACCTCCTCTCATTCATTGATTATTAAATAGCTCCAACCCAAAAAAGTCTTTTTGAATTCTGCACTCTGTTCTGTGGTGGGTTGCTCCCCTATGCATTCCCAAGCTCCTAACCATTTCTCTTGGACCGCACCAACGCGTTCACAGCCACTTTTTACTGATCCATCGCTTCCCATAGATATGGGTTCTGGGGAAGTGACTGGCATATGCATCTTATATATGTGCTAATGTCTGCTTTGCATAAGCTAAAAGGTGCTCAATTAATATTTATTGAATAAATTAATAAGTAAATGATGGAATGGTTTTAGAAAGTAAAAGCTTGAGAGATACATGAATTATGATTACTTTAAATTATAAACAAAACAAATATTCCCAAGGCAAACAAAAAGATCATCTCTAAATTTAGCTGGAACAAGGAGTAAGCCAGCAGGTAGCTGTCTACAGCATCAGTTTTAAAACTGCTCTGAAAAAGCATATTCTAAAAAACAAGAGAGAATGTAGTTCTGCTTCCTTTTACCTGCATGCAACTTTACTGTTAAAATGTGAATCTCTAAATGTGCTTTGGAATTAACCTATAATTTATTTTCAGATTTTGTCATTTTGATTTATGTGTGGAGTGTATATATGCATATTTTAGAATAATATAAAATCAAAGGGCACAAAAAAAGAGAGAAATCTATTCAAAGAACTGACCAAAACAGTAAACTTGTGCATCAAAGGAATTATAAAAGACTGAGAAAAAGATGCAAGACAGGACTTAAAGTGTATGACAGAATCCATGACCTCTGGCAGAGGGCAGGAGGGGTATGAGCGGTGGACGTGGATGGGGGAATGAGTCTAAATTTGATTAAGAAATGTTGTATGAAATGCACTCAATAAAAATTTAAAAGTTTAAAAAAGTGCTCTGAAATACCCCCAGAACAAAAACGTGTATAAAAATTAAGGTATAAGAATCTGTTGCATGGGAAAACTCTTTGATTAGAGAGAATAGAATCTAAGCCAAATTTGGGTAATAATCAATAATTTCTAAGCTACTGTTTTAAAAATGTAGATTCTGTGCCCCACAGATCATTGTTTTGCTGAGTAAGAAATGAAAAATTGGGCCAGTTAGGGATGCCTAGAAGACCTGAGGCTAGGCACAGCCATGGAGTGCCACTCTCATGCTCCCTCCATGCAGAACTCACAGACCTCAACAGGCGGAGCAAGCATGTAAAGGCTGGCACTATGAAGAGAGGCTAAAGCATTGACCTAGTCTTAATTATTTTTTAAAATATGACTATAGTTTTTCTTAAATATGTAGAAGTTGTATTATGAGGATAATTAACAACAGGAGGCAGATAAAGGAAGATGTAAAGAGGACTCCATTGTGGAAATTCAAGAGATCCGATACACAGAGAGGGTGGCCGGGTTGACTCTTCAGTATTCTCTTTTCTGAAGAGTGTACATTACAGTTAAGGTAGATGTATGAGGCCACTGCATTCCATTTATATAATTGCCTGTGTGTTGCAAAATTCAAGACAATTTTGACTTCTGCTGCAGTGTGTCTAGAAGGAAGAAAGCCTGGTCTGGGCTAAAAAAAAAAAAATAGCTCAATTGGTAAAGTAATTTCCTTGCAAGCTTGAGGATCTGAGTTCAGTCCCCAAAACCCACATAAAATAGCCAGAGGAAGCTGGGCTTGGTGGCACATGCCTTTAATCCTAGCACTTGGGAGGCAGAGGCAGGCGGATCTTTGTGAGTTCAAGGCCAGCCTGGTCTACAGAGTGAGTTCCAGGACAGCTGGGGCTACAGGGAAGGACCTGCATCTCGGGAAAAGAACCAAATAAAAAAAAAAAAAAAAGAGCCAGAGATCAGAGATCTTCCCCAAAGAACCACCTGAGCACAGGTAAGAAGCTGGGTGCCTTCAGCCAGGGGCAGATTGTTTATTGAATTTTCATCAATCTTTGATTGGTCTTGGCCCGATGGGCTGCTGTGGTGTCTGTGGCCGCGGGACGAGTTATCTCCCTAGCTGGTATAAAAAGGTGGGTTTGTGTCTTGAGTTGAGATGGGGATCTCCCAAGACCACCTGAAGCAGCAAAAGCACCCTCCCTACCAACTGGGATTACTGAAGGAAGGGATGTCACAGTGGGATTCATTGCGAAAACATTCAGAACAGAAAGGGAGAGTGAGTTGGACTTCCAATAGAAAGCCTAGAGCTTAGAGAGTCAACACTCCATAAGCAAGGAAGTAAAGGAGGCATTGAAGGAGGCAAGCAAGCAAGCCTTCAAAACAGTGGAGAGGGGCATTTGGGATTCACATTGAAATACAGAGCAAGAAGAAGGCCCACATGCCCGAGACAGGAAGAAGATGATAATATGGGAAAAAGTGCAGGATATTCCCACCAAAGTCTACCAACCCTGATGAAGATTCCTACAGTGAACCCACTGGGGATGGCCCAGGACAAAGATATAGAGAGTCTAATTTGTGAACATACTTAGTGAGAAGTACAAGATTATAAAGAGCAAATCAAAGATTAAGAAAAGAGAATGAAGAGAACTCCAGAAGGACCTAGGAGGGAGACAGAGACAGACAACTCCGGTAAGGAAGGTGGGAAACACTGAAAAGATCCCCATGTTGAAAAAGATATAAGGAAACTAAACGCAGCAGCAGAGCTAGGAAGAACTATGAGAAGCTGCTTAGCTATAATCTCAGATTTACTGAGGACTACACATTAATTGTATCTCTATAATTTGTTCTGCAGGCGCGAAAGGGAATAGATGATTTTGGGGAGACAGCTACTCAATATAAGGATACACTAGTTTAGTTAGTAGAAAAATTACTAACAAAGAAATCAGCTAATATCAAATAAAGAAATGCCGGAATGGATGGAGAAAAGAGAGAGAATCGAAGTCTAACACAGTCGGGATCACGAGAACATATCTGCCCAGGAAGCAGGAGGATGTGGAAAAGAGGGATTCCCTCTCAACAAAGCTACAGGCTGTATTTCTATGCGCAGGAGCAACAGACAATTTGAGAGTTTGGAGGAGAGTTCCACGAGAAACCAAAAGAGGAAGAGAGGAGACTAGAGATCGACCGAGAGAGAAGAAAAGAAACTATACAGGAATTGCTGGATAAAAAGGGAGGTAGCACATAGTTCAGATAATTTATCTAGCACTCTAAAAAGGGCGCCCCTGCAAGTAAAGATTAGGTCCAAATCTTTTTGGCTGTGATAAATTTTCAAACAATGTGCTTACAAAGTACAAGTGGACTCTGGTTCAATTTTAGGTGGCCCAACCTATATCAGAAAATGTGGTACGTTACTCTGGCGAGGGTAGTCCTGGGTGAAGTTGTGTGTGGCTCCCGAGTCCAGGTACACTGAAACCTTCCGATTTGTGGGACACTATAATGCAGTCAGAACCTCCGTATCATAGGAATAGCAGGAAGGAGCTCAGAATCCCAAGAAATTGTATGATACAGATCTTCAACCAGACTAATAGATTGAAATTTCCACAAACTCAAAAAAAGACAAAACAATACAAATAAAGAAGTCACTATAGAACTCCCAACAGACACGATCAAAAAGAAAAATCCCTCCCCATCCATACATGTTAAAATGCTGGACACCCCAAACAAAGGACAAAATCTTAAAGCCACAAGAGAAAGAGACCATTATAAAGGTAAACCTATCAGAATTACAACCGACATTTCAGTGCAAACTTATGAAGCAAGAAGAACGTGGAACCAAAGCTATTCCCACGGTTAAAAGGACATAGAAGCCAACCCCCACCCCAGGTTACTATACCCCAGCAAAAATGTCCGATTATAGTTGAAAGAGAGACAAAACCATTCATGACATTAAGCAAGATGAAAGAATTACATGTCTGGGGGCTGGAAGACGATAGCCTAGCGGTTAAGACGCGCCGACCTGTCTCTTACAGAGGACCTGCGGTTCGATCCTCCCGGCACCCACCATGGCGGCTAAGAAACACCGTCTGAAACTCCCAATTCCGGAGAATCTCAGTTCCAGGGGAATCCGGATACCCTCTTCTCGACTCTCCCGCGGCGTTGACCGACACGGTGCACAACTTGCAATGCGGAGTACATCATACACTACACGAAATAAAATAAATAATTAAAAAAACAAAAAATTAAAAAAAAAAAACAAAAAGCAATAACAGGTTTCTTGGGAAAATAAGTCCTTCAGAGAATATTGAAGCATTCAAAAGGACAGAAGAAGGAGCAACCATCCCCAGGCACCTAGAAAGAGAAATCAATAAAAGCATAACTGCAGAAATAAAAACCTAAAACCAAAACAGCAAATGGATAATAAGGCAAAAGGAAGCAACACAAACCTATCAGTCATACCTTAAATATTAATGGACTAAAGGTTTCATGGCAAAATTCTATAAAATATTTCAAAAAGACCTACAAGCATTATCACTGAAATTGTTTAGAATGATACAAACAGAGGGAATTCTCTCAAATTCCTTCTACGAAGCCAGCATCACTCTATTACCAAAACCAGGCAAAGATACAACCAAAAGGAGAACTATAGACCCATCTCCCTAATGAACACAGATGCCAAAATTCTAAACAAGATACTGGCAAATGGCATACAGACCCACATCAAGAAAATCATCCATCAGACCAGTTGGATTCATACCAGAGATGCAGGGATGGTTCAAACATATGAAAATCAATAAATATCATCAAGCAATATAAAATGGACTGAAAGACAAAAACTGCACCATCATTTCAATTGATGCAGAAAAAGCCTTTACAAAATCCAGCACCCCTTCATGCTTAAAGTCCTAGAGGGAAATTGGATTGGAGGGATCATTCCTCAATGTTAATCAAAGCCATATACAGGAAACCACAGCCAACATCATCCAAAATGGGGAAATGACAGAACATTCCTTTAAAGGTAGGAACTCGGCAAGGCTGCCCATCACCACTCCTCTTCTATATAGTGCTTTGAAACACTTGCCAAGGCAATAAGGCAAGAAAAGGAAATATAAAAGAGTACTAATTGGGAAAAAAAGGAAGTCAAACTATCCCTATTTGCTGATGATATGATCTTTTACTAAGATGCTAAAAACTCCACCAGAAAACTCCTAGAAATGATTAACAGCTTCAGCAAAGTGGCAGGATACAAAATTAACCTAAAATCGTAGCCTTCTTTACCACCAACAACAGCAACTGGGAAAGAATTCAAGCAGACCTTCCCACTCACAATAGCCTCAAAAACAATAAATACCTAGACAAACCTAACAAAGACACCAAAGATGTCTACAACAAAATCTTTAAACCCTTAAAGAAAGAAATTGAAGAAGAAACCAGAAGATGGAAAACTTCCCATGCTCATGGAATGGAAAAAAAAATATAAAAAAATGTCCATTCTACTGAAACTCTTGTATTGATTTAAGCAATCCCAATTAAATCCCCAAGATTTCTTCACAGGCTTGGAAAAAAAGTCCTTAATTTTATTTGGAAAAAACAAAGGCCCGAAAGCCAAAAACAACCCTGAGTGGAAAAAAGCAATACAGGGGGGGGGGGGGGGGGGTCTCTATACCAGACTTCAAACTATACTACTTCAAAACTACACTACTACAGTCATAAAAAAACAGCCTGGTACTGGCACAAAAACAGTCCTGTGACCAATGGAACAAAACTGAAGATCCAAACTTGAGCACATAATTTCAGCCATCTCATATTTGACAAAGGGGCCAAGAAGACACATGGAGGGAAGACAGCATCTTCAGCAAGTGATGTGGGCAAAACTGGATCACCACCTGTAGAAGAATGAAATTAAACCCCTACCTCTCGCCCTGTACAAAAAGTCAACTCCAGATGGATTAAAGACCTCAACATGAAACCCAAACTCTAAAGGCGATAGAAGAAAAACTTGGCAGCAGTCTACAAGACATAGGTGTAGGAAAAGACTTCCTAAATCAGACAGCAGCTGCACAAAAATTAAGGTCTACAATTGACAAATGGGACCTCATTAAACTCAAAAGCTCTGTACATCAAAAGAAACAATCAAGGAAGTGAAGAGAAATCCCACAGAGTGGGAGGAAACCTTCACCACAGAAACATCTGACAAAGAATCAAAGAAGAAAGAAAACAAATGACCCCCTCAATAGATGGAGCAAAGAGCTGAACAGAGACTTCACAAGTGAGGAATTAGAGATGGCTGAGAAACATCTTAAGAAGTTTCAACATCATTAATCATTAAGGAAATGCAAATCAAAACTACTATCAGACATCATCTTATCCAATAGACTGGCTAGGATCAAGAAAGCAAATGATACCAAGTGCTGGAAAGGTTGTGGGGAAAGAGGAACACCATTCCACTGCTGGTGGGGATTGTAAACTCATACAGCCACTATGAAAGTAATGTGGAAACCCTTGGAGACTTGGAATGAACTTTCCACCTGACATCCATACCACTCCTGGGCATGTACCCACAGACTCATAATCCTACCGCAGAGACACATGCACAGCCATGTTTATTTCAGCTCTCTTCACAATAGCAATGAGCTGGAACCAACCCAGATTCCCCTCAATTGATGAGTGGATAGAGAAAATGTGGTACATCTACCCAGTGGAGTTCTCTGCGGCAGTAAAGAAAGACGACATCATGAGCTTTGCAGGTAAATAGCTGGAGCTGGAAGATATCATGCTGAGTTAAGTAACACAGTTCCAGAACAACAAACGATGAATGGTATACCTAATCTGTGGATTGCTAGTGCCAATTACCTAGTTGTAAGTATTTCTTATGCACGCCCCTTGAGCTTTGTCCAAGTAGTTGGGAGTGATGCATATTGGAAACAAACAACAGAAAGACTGCATCAAAGAACTGATGACAGTTAACTTCTGCTCAAACAGTTAAACTTCCACATGGAAAATTTTGAGAAAGACTGACGATAGAGATGAAAACATGTTTTGGCAAATGCATGAGCACTGGTGGGGTCGGGGGGTAGGGTGGGTACACGGGTCTAGATTTCATTAGTAAACATAATCTTGTACAAACTTATTATTAATATATATATATATATATATATAATAAAAAATTTTAAAAGAAACACTGCAAGCATATACAAAAAAAATGTCAGGCATAGTGTCACATGTTTGTAGCTAACTCCAATACTGGGGAAGCAGGCACAGACAGTAGCCCTAGGGCTCACTGGCAAGCCTTAGCCTACTTGATAACCTCTGAACCAGTAGGAAACCTTGTCTCAAAATGCAGACTGGATGGGGGTCCTAAGGAATGACACTCAAGGTTGGACTATGGCTTCTATGTGTACATATTTGTTCACACAAGTATAACTGAATATACACAAAGAAAAAAATTCCTGGCCTGCTTAATGATTCTGTTCTCCACATTGCTTTTGGCTTATATACTTGAATTGACAATTTAAGAATTGTCCTTTCCATGAAGAATCAGCTCTGGGATATTTGAAAGGTTGCGTTTCTAGATCTGTGGGATAAAGGGCCATATCTGGGACTTCTGTAGATTTCTAAAGTTAATAGAACTCAGCCTGTCCTGAGCTACTACATCTGCCCTGCCAGGGGATTTCTTTCCAATATCTCCATGGAGCATTGAAACATCCATCCTTGGAACTGGGTCCAACTGTTTCATAACAAATTGCAATTATAAACTCCTACATTATATCACAATAGCATGAATTCAATCATAATTTTCTTGCCAAGTAAGCTCTCCTGAATATCATCATGATTGTTTTTCTTCAGAAACCACTCCATCTGGGAACCACAGACTCTGAGAGAGCAATGCATCTCAACTCTGACAGACATCCAAGACAACTCATTTCAAATTGTGTTGTCATTAATAGTTTTTTAAGTGCCAGCCCTTCCCAGGATTCTGAGAAATGTTCTGATTTTGTCATTTTAAATATGTTCTTTCTCTACAAATAGGACCTATTCATCTGTGATTGACAATTCTTTGGGAAATACAGAAGAAAAACTTAGACTGAATAATGCATTTTTAATATTTACTGGGCACCGGCCATCTGTGTGTGCTTGGTTTACTGTCTTGTGTTTGTTGGAGCTCAGAATGTGAAATGATAGTTATACTTGAAAAGTCTCTGATTTGCAAAAAGCAGAATGCCTATTTTCCCAGAACACCTAGCAAATAATTATCTCCAAATTTTACCCCTATGCCCAATAGACTTAGAAGTTTCATGCAAAGCTAAAATAAAAACATGAGTTATTTATAAATATTAGTGTGTGATCGAGACAAAAAAAGTGAAATGAGAACCCAATATGTCTGGTAAGTTCAGACTTCCTCACCTGCTACCTTCTGCCGTTGTCTTCATTCAAACAAGCTGAAATTGGCTTTGTTACAAGCTGAGGAAAGGAGGGCTTTGGAGCAGTTCAGCAAATTTCCAGGCATCATTGACAAAATTGAATGACTAACTGTGCCATCTCGTCACTGACACCTGCTACCTTTGTTGTGAGAGCCTGTCAGCTCCCTGCATCCCGGGTGTATGCGCATCTCTGAAGCCTGTGCTTCTGCCCCATCATTCCCTCAGTACCTGTAATCATCCACAGAGCATCTTTGCAACTGTGTCAGCACAGAGTTGTCAGGAGAAAAGGCCGTCCTTAGGAAAATTAAGGATAATAAAGCTTCAGAGGGGGATTATCATGAAAGTGCAGTCACATTTCAAACAAAAATACTGGCAATAAAGACAGAAAGGCAGGTGCACCTCTCTGGTGCCAGGGCCCAAAAAGTGCCAGGCACATCTGTTAATGTCGGTTCGGTTTCTATAGCAAACCTGCCAGATTCCTCCTCCAGCACTTGTTAAGTGCTGCTAAAGCTGTCTTTCCACCAGGTAATTAAACTGCCTATGATTCTCCACACCACACCATGTAGGAAAAATATTAAATTGTGGCAGGGAGCATTGAATATCATGTTTGAAGGGCTAGATTTCTATTTCTGTAATAACTGATACTTTTATTGCATTTCAGATTTTAAATCATATTCCTGTATGTTGTCTTTTAATTTTGGTCACTAACCAATGAGGGATGGGAAGCAATAAAAACAGAAGGGCCAATAAGTTAAAGAAAAAAATTTCTGTGATTACTCAGAAAGGAGAGAGCTAAGATCTAAATCTTAGGATTCTGATTCCAAATCTTGCTCCATTCAATTCATGAAACAGGATTTAATCAAGCAGAAAGTATTTCTTAGAAACTGGGACTTCCAAGTTCCAACTCTTTTTTTCTAAGCCTTGTATTTTATGTTTCCCAATTTGCCTAGGTAAACAAGGATGAGCCTAGAGATATCCAATTAGGACCTTAGAAATGTCTAAGAATTAATAAAATCTGCATATTACAAAACTGCTATTCTCATATGTGCCCAGTTTAACATGTTATATATAGCACTTGTATTTAAAAAAAATTCCTCCAAGCAAAAGTACAATAGACATTTTTCACTCAGTCTGCTGTTACGAATCTGTGTGTTGCATGGGAATGAAGGTGAGATGTATTTATCTTTAAGAACTAGGAAACAAAGAAAATACCAGGCTCAGAGTATCAGCTTCTTGATCAAACCTTCTTACATGACTGTGGTCAATCCAAAAAAGTATGTCCTCTTTTAATGAACCATGAGCACAGAACCACAAATTTAGAAGAGGGAGCTGCTTCAGCGCTGTTAGGAAGGACGGCAAGCAGGACCAGCTGTTCTAAGGGAGAAGAAAGTTGCCAAATGCTTCATTCCACAAACAATGATCACAGCAGGTCTGGTGCTGTGTCTGAGTACACAGAGATAACTGAGGAATAATTATACTTTTCTGGAGCTCACAGAAAATAAGAAGCAACCCACAGGCCATTTTGGAGTTATGCAGTCAGTGCTGAGACAAAGAAGCACAAAGGCTAGCTGGAAGCCAGAAACACGAAGCCCATGGGAAGCACATCAGTACTTAGGGTTTAAGAAGGAAAGTAGGAGATAGATGTTACCTGGATGTACACAGTGCCAAGTACTCTGAGCAATATGTGCTTCATAAAAGTAGTGTAAGAAATATGGACTAACTTCCATCAAGCTGATCTGTATGTGTGAAGAAGTGCTAAAAGATGGAGTTGAGACAGTTGGAAACTGTTTGTGGCTGGGCACCACGTGGTCACTTATTCTCTGCACTTTCTGCAGTAGTAGGTCTCTGTAGTAGCTTCTGTCTCCTGCTAAAAGAAGCTTCTTTGATGATTGGTAAGGGTGATACGTATCTGTGGGTATAAAGATAAACATTTAGAACATGGGTAGAAGCTATATTGATTTAGGAAAATGATAGTTCCACATTCTCCACTAGGGTTTGTGACTGCTTTGGCCATAGGTTCTTGGATAGCTTAACCAGCCATGAGTTCCTTTGCAAAGAGCAGGACTTTAATACAATTAGACAGCTGTTGGTTACTTCCATGATATAAGTACTACTACTACACCATTAGGGACCTCATGCTAGGCTGGTTATTGTTGTGGTTTACAGGCTTAACAACTCAGTAGGACAACTGATTACTTTGAATAGCATCCCCTGATGTTATGAGAGCTAGACCTCAGGGAAGAGGTATCCAGGTCAGTTGCAACTCAATTCCCCCAAGTAATGTGTCCGTTATTTGGAACTCCCTATATAGATTAGTCTAGATCACAGAGATCCACCTGCCTCTACCACCAGAGTGATGGGATTAAAGGTGTATGCCACCATGCCCTACTCCTAATATTCTTTTTTCATTTTCTAAAATTTTATTTATTTTTTTATGTGTATGAATGTACTGTCAGCATGTAAGTTTGTGTACCTGTGTTGTGCAATGCTGTGGAGGTCAGTAGAGGGCGTCAGATTTCCCTGGAATCCATTAAAGAACTGTTAAAGACAGTTCTCAGCTGCCATGTGGGTGCTGGGAATAGGACCCGTGTCCTCTGCAAGAGCATTTGGCGCTCTTAACTGCTAGGCCATCTCTCCAGTCCCCTACTCCTAATATTCTTAAATGAAATGACATAAATCTAAGGGAGAAGGATAGGCCTGAGAGACCTGGGAGAATAAAGTCAAAGAACACAGAAATAAGAAGTAAGGGCCACTGAGACTAGTTGAAGAACTTCACATTCCAATACCTGTACTGCACAACTCACCTTTCCCTTTATTACTAAGTTCATCAAACTTCTTCAACCACAATTCCTAGGCTGCCTTGATAATGAAATCAAAATATTTTTCCCTTTATTGAAGACAGTCAGTCATCTTCTTGGTTGGAAAAGGACATGTGTGATTGTTTATTTTAAAATAGCATATTTTGTTAACCACTCTAAGGTATTAGTCAGTGTTTGGCCTCAAATGTTAGCTATCCATGGAAGTGCCAAGAACTATACACTCTGGCTCACAAAGCCAAGGTCCTATAACTGATGAGATATCCAATCCATTTATGTCACCTGTAAGACTGCCTGCTTCCTGTGAACCACAGAAGACCATCTTCTCCATTCTTGAAAATATTATCGGGAGTGTTGCTGCAATAGAAATAACATTATAAGAGATTTCCTAAGAAACCATGGTATTAGGAAGCTTCCCAATATCCTATTTCAAAGAAATTGAATTTACACAATGCCTATTCATTCTTATATTTCAGCTCTATTCTCATGCTTTTACTTTCTGTTCACCATGTTTCAAGCTACTAAAAGGTACCAGATGAAGATATCTTCCATTTCGGGCATATCTCTTCACTTCTCTGAATGCCATGTGCTCATCTGAAAATAGAGGAACTAATCTCTGTCCCACAAGGTCACTTGGGTAGCTGAGTTATATAACAAATATAAGACTTGTCTATCAATGCAGTACTCAGCCTGTAGTAGATACTCCATGCATGCAGTGTGGTCCTAAAAGGTAAAAGAGGTGCCTGGATGAATTATACAGCTTTCATAGCCCTTGATCTTAAGCCCCCACAGAGAGATGCTCTAGAATTATTCATTAGATTCGTTGTGTTTTTCTGAATGTGTAGTCTGAGACCTACTTTAACAGGATTGATACAACACACTGTATGTCTCTGAAAAAAACACAATCTAGAGAAACACAGACATGAGTGTTTTGTAAATAAATGTAGTAACAGATGTGTGGAGTTAGATATTTTGTCAACACAGAAATCACTTTTCCAAAGTGAGTTTCCCTATCCAAAGATAATGTCCTTTATTTCTATAATTAAAATACCTTCCATATGCTAAACTTTTTCATGGAAACATATCCTTCGAAAATCTTCCCTATACAGAGACAATTGGAATTAAACAAATTAGGAGACTTGGGTTGGAGTGCATGCTGCCTATCTCTACAGGAGGACTCTCCACTTCAGGCCTTATGTCCTTGGGTAAAAATAGAGTGTGCTTTTCTTCCCAAGGCTTGAAGATCATAAAAATGAGGAACAGAAAAATTGTAAGAACCAAACTACAAAGGAAAGTATTTTCCAGACAGCAGGGTTGGTGCACTTAAGAACTCACAGCAATCCTGAGAGAATGTACAAGACCTACAAAAGCTCAAGCCAGACAAAAATCCCAGCAGAGAGGGGTTACATAAGGAAGAAGCCCCAGCCTCAGCTGAGGAACTATTGGTAATTGATAGCATCTAGGAGGAAGAGGGTCAGCTTAAGAGTATGAGGTTGGGTAGGGTGACCAGGTCCTAGGAGGCGGACCCAAACTGAAGAGCATTTGGAGATGTAAATTTGTCTCAATGGGCCTCAAAAAATCATAATAGCAGACCTGAAGTTGGGAGCTGGTAATAACATGGGAGTGCAGATAAGGGAACCGGTCTGAATATGAGCAGATTATATCAGATGAAATTCTCAAAGAATCGATAAAAAATATTTTTAAAAGAATAAAGTTTAGCAGACAAAACCCCAGCATAAAACTGTGGAAATGGGCAGCAGGCCCCAATCGTAGCCAAAAAACTATCAAGAGTAATTGATGTTGGGTGAGGACGCGATGATCTTCTTAGAGGGACTCTAGATAGTTTAACTAGGACTCAGTGGTGATCTTGAACTGAGGAACATCTGGGGACAGTGACCTGACATGACAGCCCTTACAAATAGCAGAATGCTTGAAATCCAGTGGGGGGGGGTGGCTATGGGAGGGTGCCAATTGGGAAGGGAGTATAAAGATGATTAGGATGTTGTAGAGGAGATACGTAATAACTCAGTAAAACATTTACAAAAGAAATAAAGTTAGAGGAACATAATAAGGAATGGGATTAAAATCTGTAGCATGGAGATGAGACTGAAAAAAAGGACAGCTTCCAGAAAAAAAAATACTTCAGAATTGCCCCACAGCAGTTGATTAGCTATATTGAGGTGGATAAAGAGACTTGGGAGAATGGATGTTCAGGGGAAGCAAAGTTCAGAAGTGTCTTAAGTTCATGTGGAACTTTACAGTCAATCAAGCAGCAGCTCAGCACCACATCCTCAAATTATAGTGTTAGAGTGGTCAGTGAGTTCCTATAAATGTAGCTCTGATGTCTCTGCTCAAATGACCATGTGGTAGAATGGCCTCGATTTGCAGGTCAATAGATCTGGACTCAAGTCCCTGTGTGACCACTGTCAGGACTCACAGAAGCCAACCCCCACCCTAGACCCTAGGCAGAGATATCTTCTATATCAACCTCAAGCAGAAACTTCCTCATTCTGGGCCTAGACCCTAGGCAGAAGCTAAAAGCTATTTCCCACATCAGAAACCAACAGGGGAAAAGCACTTACTCCAGACCCCTGACAGAGACATCCTCATCAGAGCCAAGTCAGGAAAGAAAAAAAAGAAACAAACAAAAAATATTTCCCTGATTCAAGAATTTTCAGTGGATAATCTTGTAGTTGCATTACAGGCAAATCCCCAACATCCCTGTCTTTTGCATTGCAAGCCCCCAATTAACTTCCACCATAGCCCACTTAAAAACTTTGACTGCCAGCCATTTAATGGCTGGCTTACTCATTCCCAAGTTAAAAGCTAGCCCTGTGTTCCCAATAAATCTTGTTCCAGCTTGTGGGGTCCCTTACCTCCGTTTCATGCAGCATCTCTGATCACATACACTAATAGCCACTTACTTTGTGAACTTTAGAAATGCATTTAATCTCCCTGATCTTTATCAAGTTCACCTTAAGAACATGAATGGTAGAAAACATTGTCCTCAAAAGTCTTATCACCACCACCAAGTTTGAATGATGGCTGTCAAATGGCAGGAGCTCAAACAATGACAAGGTTGATGGATTGATGATGAGTCACGTGCTTCTCTGTCCTGCTCCTAGCACTTTAGTGCTGATGGGCGGGACATCTTCCCTGGATCGTTGCATTATCGTCGTTAGGTTCCCCACCTTCAAGCTTTTTCCAACCCCCATCTACTCTCTCCAGCATTCTCCCCAAATTCTGCCATAATGCTTGAAAGCTTCCATGAGTGTCTCACTAGCTAAAAGATAAATTTCAAACCTCAAAATATGGAAAACTCCTTTAAAATTTTTTGGGGTATTAGGACGCCTCCATATTCACACATATTCCAGCATCCCTAGGCTATCCCCAGGGGACACATTTTATCCTGTTACTCAGCCTTAGCTCAAGGTACTTATACCCAGAAAGCTATTTGCTTACTTTTAAGTTATTGAAAATTCTATTTTTACAAGAGTTAGCTTCAAACATTTCTTTAACTGTTTCTCTAAGCTCAGTTATCACTTTATTCATCAATTTGCCAAACATTTTTCTACAGTTTATTGGTTTTCTGCTCTGTCAGAAGCCATGCTTGCTAATAGGAAGAGCACAAAGATTGACCATCATTCCTGGCACTTAAAATGCTCAGTCTAATGGAAGAAGGTGGTTACTCAATGCATGTCATGTAGCAAATCTACAGCAAGTGGAAGAAGCCGCAACAGTTGATGGAAGTGGGGACAAGGAGAGAGCAAGGGACACCTTGCTTGGACTGTGATGTAAGCCAACTCCATTCTCACAGCTTTGCGAACTCCTAAGAGTGTGTGTGTGTGTGTGTGTGTGTGTGTGTGTGTCTATGTGTAGTACATATATACATGCATGTAAGACCAGAAGTTGATGTCTAGTATCTTCCTCAATAACCTTCCAGCATATCTTTTGAAATAACCCATCTTTTTTTTTCTTTTTTTTTTTTTTTTTTTTTTTTTGGTCTTTTCAAGACAGGGTCTCCCTGTAGCCCCAGCTGTCCTGGAACTCACTCTGTAGACAGGTTGGCCTTGAACTTACAAAGATTCACCTGCCTCTGCCTCCCAAGTGCTAGGATTAAAGGCGTGCGCCACCACGCCCAGCTGAAATAACCCATTTTATTGAATATAGTGCTCAATTGGCTAGACCAGCCAGTCCACAAACACCAGGGAAACTCCTGTCTCTTTTACACGCCCATCCCCAGCATGCTAAGGTAACAGACACACAACCACACCTGACATTTTTGCATAGGTGCTGAGGAACTGAACTCGGGGCCTCAAGCTTGCTTTCATGTCAGGCATTTTACCCTCTGAGCCGTCTCCGCAGTCCATCTCATCACTTTCCTAGTTACTGTGATCATGCACATTTTCCTTAGATAAGCGGATGCCCAGAGTTCATCCTTATGTACATCAGCCCCACAGTGCAAGATCTGGGAGTGAGCAAACCTAAGACAGTGAATAATATTCTGTCAGTAGTAATCAAGGATTTACCTGGTGACCAACATGGTATCAAGGGTGGTGCTTTTCTACAGCAAACCTCCAGGTCAACATAAAAGATGTCACTCTCAAATTAGCAACAAATTTATCAAACTGAGCTGACATCAATGATAAAAATACTATTTTTTGTTTCAAAGAGAAAAATTTGTTTCTTTCACCCTTAAGGAAAGGGGCTGACGTACATTTAGACTTCCATGATTCCACACCACATTTGACTAGGGCAGTGGCAAAGCCATCTCTCTGTACAGGTCTGTGCCTAGTCACAATAGCCTTCCTGGAAAAACACAGAGTGACACTCTTTACAACTACACAGCAAAAGCAAAACTTTCAGGAGTCTCATTACCCACAACAACAACATTTCAATGAAATTTTCTGTGATTTACTAAAACCAAAATAAAACAACCATTGCCTTTATAGACATCATAATATATACAATGAATGGCTCACAATGTACAGTGTATTTCCACATAATGACTTTGTTTAATCCTCACAAATTTTTTAAAATTTTTATTTAGTTATTTTTTACATGTATGAATGTACTGTCTGCATGTAGGTTTGTGCACCTGTGTCGTGCAATGCCATGGAGGTCAGAGAGGGTGTCAGATTTCCCTGGAACTGGAGCCAAAGACGGTTCTCAGCCACCATGTGGGTGCTGGGGATCGAACCCAGGTCCTCTGCATGAGCAGTCAGTGCTCTTGACTGCTAGGCCATCTCTCCAGCCCCAATCCTCACAAATTTAACAAGCAATACTGTCTTCATTTCATAGGAAGGGGTGCACAGCCAGGTCCAGGGATGGGTGAAAAGTCAGGCTCTTTCTGTCTTGTGAAGATAAAACAGATTTCTCAGCTTCAGTGATCCACTCTGTCACAAGAGCACAGTGCCTCTAATTCGTCACTGTAACTCCAAGTACCGGTTTAACTTTCAGTACTGTCCCAGACAAGCCACCAAGGGGAGCCCAGGTGCTGGGATCCAGGGAGATGACAGATGCCTTCAAAATCTAGAAAGCTTCACATAGAAAAATTAGCCAGGAATTAGAATGAGGATACCACAGAGAGTGACAGGCACATAAGGGTCTACCTACAGAACTTGATAATGCCTCAGTATACAGTGAGCTCACAGTTACTGAAGTACCAGGAGGGTCCAGAAGGTTTCTAGCTGGACAGCTGGAGCAGGCAGTCAAGTCACTTTGGCTTTTATCAGTGACTCCTTCTAAATCAAGTTGTCGACTGGGATTCAGAGGTCTTTTCTAAGTCTTACATCCTAGAGTGCTTATCACTCTCTCCTTCCTTGGAAAAGAGGCTTTTGAAATTCAAAATTCACATACTCTGTACCTAACTTGATAGAATGCTGGCCCAGCATGCATAAGGCCCTCAGGACATGATAAACCAGGCATAGTACTAACTTCCTGTTATCCCATTACTTGGGAGGTAGAAGGGAGTCAGATGGGTAAAGACCGGCCCTGTACAGAAAGCCTGCACATCAGGACCTCTGCTGGGGGCTGTGGAAACATTCTCCTTGTCTCCATCTTGCCCCAGAGTGCTTTCCCCACCTGACAGATACTTACCAAGATTAAGTTCCATGACACCCAATCCTATGGAATTCATACTGCAAAGGGAAAGCTATTTCACAGAAGACCTTGGTTGACACTATAGCTGGATGTCAACCCTGTGTCTATCTGAATACATAGTCTATGCTATTTCCCATTGCAACAGGCTGCTGAAAACATCTCTAGCTTCAAACCCAAAAGTTAAGTTTGCATTCTTTGTCTTATACGGAAAAGGCCACTTTTATTTTCAGAGCTGCTGTTAGGAAATGGTTGGTGGAGGGGAGGAAATGTAAACAGTAAATAAAATCCCACGACCAGGTTGTATGGTTATTTATCACAAATGCTGATTTTCTCCTCTCTTCCCATTATTTACTTGTTCAAGGAGCTAGAAACAGGAAGGCAGTCCTGACGATTCAGCAGTTATTTAAATAGAACAGTGCGGGGATTGTGCACTCAGTTCACTGTAATTGGAAAACCATTCCTACCATGCACCAATATTTCAAAAGCAATACAACCCAATTCTCTAACCCATGAATCAGGAATTTCCCCTCTACCAGCATGAAAGATTGGGGCCAGAGAGGACCAGAAAGAAGCTTTCTCTTAGGCACAGATTTTTCAGAAGGAATCTGACAAAGGAGACTCACCATAATTGCATTTTAATTGAATATTAAAATAAATTAAATATGTAGCTGTCACTCTTCTCATGCTCTGTGCTAGCAAGTTTGTGCTCTGAAATATGAGCCACAGACTTCTCTAGACAATGGTGATGTCCCCATATCTCAGTGTCTCGAAGGAAATTCCAACAGCTACGATTATTTATAGCCAAGCCAGATGTAAAACCCAATAATTCATTCGTTATCAAATTTATGTTAATTCTCCTGTGATTCAAGTGCATCATTTTCAATTCTACTGGAATTGGCTACCAATATTATCTTTAGGGAAAGTGAAATCACGAGTTTTGAAATTGAGCAAATCTTGCATTTTTCTCTAACATCAAATGGTATGCTTCCTCTGTCTAAGCCTGGGTAATAGCATCTGAAAACTGGTCCTACTCCAAATCCTTCACATGGGTAATGAGAGACTAAATGAAATGATGCACATAAAGGAGCCAGCAGAGTGTCTGATGCATGCTAGGTGCTCCGTGATGTGCCTCTGTTCTTTCTTTACTCTCTGATTAAAAGTCTAATGAGCACTTTGTGGTACAATGTTGGTTCCCTCAGCAATATATAAATGCAGATCATGTCCCTGACTCATTCCTTCTGATTAGACTAGGCTTACATTATCCTGTTTCCTAGTACTAGCTATGAAGATACTAGTACATGTGTGGCTGTATTCTAGGCAGCTCACACATATAATCTTGTTGAATCCAATCCTAACACTACACTGTGAGGTTGTTGGTACCATATCCATTTTACAGATAAAGAAAACAAGACTACAAACCACTTACAAGTCTAACCAGTAGTAAACAGCATAGCCAAGAATCAAACTAGAACAACCTAAATAGGTTGTTCAACCTAGAATAACCTAAAGCTTAATCTTACTCACTCAATAGATATCTTCACTCCACCCCTTTAGGCAACTTTGTGCCCATAGTACATTCAACAGTCAATGTGTTTTATATCTCCCAAACTGGAAGATATGGAGCCAGTGTCGTTCACATCTAATAGGTGGCCAGGGACACAAATAAACGTGTTACAGTTCACAAGATATCCTCTTACAACAAAGAATTACATGGCCCAAAATGTTAGCACTACTGCTGTTGAAAAACCGTTCTCTGGCATTTATCAAAATTTGTCTAGTTTTAATATAAAGGAATGCAATGCCACTGTATTTCTGAATTCAGACTCTTATCTCTTATTGATGTACAGATGCCAAAAGTTCATAGTTCTCTGAACCCTGAGAAGGGAAGAAATTTTCCCACAGCTTGCTACGTGTTCATACTGTCAGCTTCACTCATTCACCAGCACAATGTATATTGTCTCTTGGTTTCCATGGCAAAAAGTCTGTCTGCTATTTGCTTAGGTTATTTTTTGCTTATTCATGCCATTTTGAAAATAGATTTTCAAAAACATGAAACTCTCAAGGTCAACTTTAATATATTCTTTCTTATTTTTTCTCTTATTTTTCTTATATATAAAAAACTATAGCCTACCATGGAACTCAATTCACACTAGGCTGTAATATATACATATATATATATATTTATATATATATATATATATATATATATATGATGGTGAAAAGATAGGATTTTGGAAAGGCTTATTTATAATACAAAAATATTACATGTGGTAAGGGTCTTGGAAGTCTAGTTTAACCTCCATCTCCATTTGAGAGAAAATGGAATAGAGACCCAGGTGAACCATCCTCCAAGTGGAGTCAGTGAATTGCACAGAGAGAGACTCAGTACAGAGATGTTCAAACTCTTGGACTACTGTTTTCTGTGTCCTGAACTTGTGTTCTCATGCTATAAAATCCAATCAGCAAACATATGCTAGGGCATGTAGATGTGCAGATAGTTACACATGTGCAACACATATACAGAGGCACTTTGAATTACACTTTACATTTTTACCTTTTTTCTGAAGCTTGAGTACCAATTATTGCCAATAAGTTAAATAAAAAGCTAAAGTCATGGCTTAGTTGTTTTGTGCTCTATGGAGGAGTTCTGGAATAAACAGGCTTTATACAAGATGAGAGTTGATAAACAAAAAACAGTTTCCCTTCAGACATCTAAAACCCCCAACTGAGCTGGCAGTTTTCAAGCCTAGCATAGGATGCCTTCTCTCTCTTATGCTTCATGTGTACTTTGCAAACTCTAAAGTTGCTTCAACTTTAGAAACATGAGACTCAAAAGATTTAAATACCCTCTCATTTCCTTGATGAAGGGTGAGACACCCAGTATAGTATATGAAATGGTCTTACTTTTCTACCTTTCCCCAGACTCAGACCCTTTCCTTAGTCATCAAGTCTAAAACCTTCACAGAAGATTATGTCTCACAGATCCTGAAATGAGCTCCTCTAAACTTTGACACTGCACCTGGACTGGTCCCCTGTTACATGTCCCACAGACTTGGACACCTAGTAGTCCTGGCCCCCTTCGGACCCCATCCTGGAACAGGGACAAGGACAGGAGAACAATTTAATGGTTTTTAGAAATTGTTTCATAAGAATAATAAATAAAATAAAAAGGGAGGGGCTGGAGAGGTGGATCAGAGATTAAGAGCACTGGTTGTTCTTGCAGAGGACCTGGGTTTGATTCCCAGTCCCACACAGTGCCTAACAACTATCTCTATCTATAACTTGAGTTCCATGGGAATCCAACACCCTCTTCTGACCTCCAAAGGCATTGCAAAACATGGGTGCACCTACCTACATGCAGGTAAAACACTCATACACATAAAATAAAAATAATAAGTAAAAAAGAAGTGGTTTCTCTTAGACACACAGACATAAGCCAAAATTGAGTGCCTGCCCAAATCTTGCTTACTTTCTTCTCTGAAACCATCCCACTAATCCAACATGCTTTCTGGGAATCTGCATATCATGACTTTAAGTCCAATTCTTTAACCATGTGGGTTAGGGAATCTTTCCCTCTTTACCATATCATTTCTTATTCCAGAGTGACAAGCAGTTGGATGATATTTTCTTTGGAGATTGTGGTGGTTTGAATGCGTGTCCCCCACAGGCTTTAAGTATTCAGACATTTTGTCTCCAGTTGGTGGCACTGTTCTTGGAGGTCTTAGAAAGTGTGGCTGTTCTAGAGGAAGTACATTATTGAGGGCAGGCTTAGTGAGTTTAACAAGCCCTGCAGTCTCCAGCCTCTCCCTCTCTCTGCTCCCTGTGCTCATTACGAGATGTGACCCTCGGCTTGCTGCTCCAGCCCCAGCCACCATGCTTCCCGCCACAATGGAATCTGATTCCCTGGAACCATCAATCTTAAGCTCAAATAAACTCTTCCTTTTATAAGTTCCCTTGGTCATGGTGGTTTTATCACAGCAACAGAAAAGTGACTACTACAGTTATTTGGTACCAGAGAGTGGGCTGTTGGCTGTGAAGAACCTGACCATGTGGATGTTTGGAGAAATGTGGAAGACTTTGGAACTTTGGGCTAGAAAAGCTGTTGACTGCTGTAAACAGAGCTTAATGGGCCATTCTAGTAGAAGCCTGGAAGAAAACATTGCTGCAAAAAATGTAGCTCCAGAGGAAGATAAAGACTTAGGCAGCAACTGGGATATTTTGATAAAGAGTCTGGCAGCAGTTTGCCCACAGCCCAAATGCTTGCCTGATGCTAAGTTGAAAAGCAAAGGACTAATGTCTTTGGCAGAGGATATTTTAAGACAGCCTAATGTAGAAATGGTGGTGTGGCTATTGATGGTGAATATTGTGCAGGTCTACAGTGAAGAAGAGCAGATGGGGCAGAAAGAAATGCAGAATGTACAGTTTGGATCTGAAAACTGAACTAGGAAGATTAAAGGTGAGGCCAAGGCATGTGAAGGAGAGGTTCCTTTTGATAAGGAGACTAAAGTGATTAAGAAGAGGCCTAGCTATTTACAAGTAAACAATGGGAAAGGTGAGATTAAAGTGATTAAGGAGAGGCCTCAAGATTTATAAGAAAACAACAGAAACAGTACCTTCAGGGCAAGACCACACCGCACTAAGTCTCCAATTTTTGAAAGGAAAATACTGAAAGGGTTTTCTACTCCAACAAGTCCAGGGAAGAGAAAATTTGCAAATGTGGTTAAAGCAGGAGAGAGTCCATCCCATACTTGCAGCCAAACTCGACAATTTCATTCACGTGGTGCTGGCTTTAGAGGCATGAAGTTTGCAAGAGTGAAGGGGTCATCAGTTCTTCCTCCACGGTTTCAGAGAGCCACAGAGGCCAGGCAGAGTGCAGCAGGGGCGTCCCTGAATAAAGAAGGCCCTGATAGGCCATTGAGTGAAGCTGTGAATGTGAAGCCTGGTTGGCAGCAGAGACCCCAAGAAGACATTTGAAATGCCAGACCTGTGAGATATTTGCCAAGGAGAGCTGCATACAGGGAGTTGTACCAGCCTAAGAAAGAGATGTATGTTGCAAGCCATCTAAGCCCTTTGGAAGTCAAGTCCCAGAAGTTGCACATGGAGTTCCTGGAATTGGTGTTTACCCTGCTGGTTTTCAGTCTTGTTTTGGTCCATTATTTCCTCACTATGCCTCTATTCCTCCCTTTTGGGATGGGAATGTGTATTCAGTTCCACTGTATGTTGGGAGTATGTAATTTGTCTTTTGATTTTACAGGAGCTTACAGTTAAGAGATCGGCCTATGTCTCAGAAGATATTTTGGATGATAGACTTGAATAGAATTGAGACTGGGACTTTTAAGGTTGGATTAAATGCATTTTGCATTTTATATGGTCAGGAGCCTATGGGGGCCAGGGAGTGGAATGTGGTGGTTTGAATGAGTGTCCCCCATAGGCTTTAAGTACTCAGACATTTTGTCTCCAGTTGGTGGCACTGTTCTTGGAGGTCTTAGAAGGTGTGGCTGTGCTGGAGGAAGTATGTTATTGGGGGCAGTCTTAGTGAGTTTAACAAGCCTTACAGTCTCCAGCCTCTCCCTCTTTCTGCTTCCTGTGCTCATTGCGAGATGTGACCCTTGGCTTCCTGCTCCAGCCCCAGCCACCATGCTTTCCTCCACAATGGACTCTAATTCCCTGGAACTGTCAATTGTAAGCTCAAATAAACTCTTCCTTTTATAAGTTCCCTTGCTCATGGTGGTTTTATCACAGCAACAGAAAAGTGACTAATACAGAGACCAAATAAAAAGCTGTAATCCCAGCACAGTCTCTAACTCAAACAAGATAGTTACACCTGTCTAAGATAATATATTTTGTGATGTTCAGGTTGTTGAGAGACAGCGCCATGCTGCCTTAGCCAAACTCTGTCCAGTTTCTGGAAGTTGCATTTCCTCCAACCAGGAAGGTGAGGTTGGGGGCATTGAGTCTCAGTGTGCTCTGTAGGAGACAGGCTGCTTTGTTCCAGTCCACATTTCATAACTAAAGGAAATGAAGAACAGAAGGAACTAGCTACAATGCAGAGCAAATCAGCAGTAAAGCAAAGAGTGGGACTCAGGTCATCCAACCCTAGTGAAATCCTCTCCTTTTAATGTTTTTAAAATCTTAACAATGAGAAATTTTAATTTTATATGACTATGAAAACACATATGAATACTCAGCAGCTGGGCATCTCAGGAAGCACTGAACATACAGGAACTAAATCTGGGTCAAAATGTTCCTGAGAGACTCATCATTCCTTGTCCTCAATCCTGATAACTGAAAAAAGAAGGTAGACTTCAATGGCAGGGTATAATACATGCTGTAATTGATTTAGAAGATGTATTTAGAGACTGTTAATAATGCATGGAAGATGCTGAATATTACTTTTCCCATTATAAATATTTAAGAGTATATAGTTTTTAATAGCACCAGCTCTTAAACAGTGCTTTGTTCATGTAAATGATGCTCTTCGCCAGGTTCTTGAAGCCAAGGTAAAAAATACTATTTCCTGCCCATGGAATGAGTGACATCTTAAAATGGAAAGCTAAAGTCCACACTAAAAAAGAACCCAGTGTTATTCAGTTTTAACTCAAAGGGAAATCATCTCTTGTCACAGGAAAGTAGACTCAGTTTATGCTACACAAGGTACTTTTTCCAGGTAACCTCGAGGGTTGCTTTCTTTCTTTGTGTCTCTTAGTGGGGTTTTAATAGCAATGATCAACTTTAATAGTAAAGTTGGAAATTTATTGCTTTGATTCTGAAGTCAAGAGAGTCTTTGAATTTTTTAATATATCATTCAGAAGAAGGTTCAAAAGACAAAAAGAGAGAAATTAGCAGCTGGCTACAGAAGTGCTAATTGGAATTTATTATAAAACTTGAGTGCTCTGATCAAGAAACACTCAAGGAACAGTACTCTTGTCATGGGAGAAACCACCCACGTGAGTATGTTGACAGCCTTTGAACAGTAACACTCACTCTGATCAGAAGACAGGTGCAGGTAAACTGATACATAGCTGCAAACTCCCTGGAAGTAAGTCCTGCACTGCTAATAGGTGTAAAGAAACAAGAGGAAGAGCAAAGAGCCAAGTGCAGATGTCAGACAAATCATCTGGAATCTGAGGATCGCCGTTCACCAGCTGAATGGCTTAAGCAAGTCACAACTTCTATTACTTATCTTTCTCCATGCTGTGACAAAAATATCTGACATATGCAACTTTAAAAAGGAAGGGTTTGCTTTAACTCACAATGTGAAGGGCCAGGGGCTTCTGTCAGCTGACCATATTGCATCCATTTTCTGGAAGCAGAGAGACTAACACTAGATCAAGTCTTTTATTTAGTCTAGGGCCACAGCCCATGGAATGATGTCACCAATAGGTTCTTCCCATCTCAATTAAACCTCTCAGGAAACACACTCACAGAAATGTCCAGTCTTGTCCTCTATGCTTTCCTTCATCCAGTCGAGTTGACAATCAAGATTAGCCATCACATAAATCTCCCTGGGACCTTGATGGTCACATTCACAAATGGGAGGCAATAAGAATTAGACTACACTACACTCAAGTTAAAAGCATTAGAACCATAAGCCCTGGTGCCTGTGCCAGATACACAGTTCACCCAGAGGAGTTTCAAGAAGTCTGCTCTGACCATCTGATAGCTCTCATACCAGCCCCAAGGAAAACTGATTAAATGTTTAAAATTTAAAAATTAGGGCTTGTTATGAAAGAAGCCCTATCTCTAATTTTTCACTTGACTTTTTAATTTTCTTTTTATTGGTTAAAGTCTATTATCAATATACTTCCTTCCTACCTACCTTTCTTTCTTTCTAGACAGGGTCTCATGTAGCTCAGGCTGGTCTCAGATTTGCTATGTAGCTAAGAATGGCTTTAAACTCTTAATTCTCTAGTCTCTACCACTCAAGTGGTGAGCTTACAGGTTTGAGATACCATTCCTTGCTTTACAGTCTTCCACTAGATAAGAAAAGTCTGGAGTCCTCAAGAACTAAACTAACATTCGATAGAACATCAGAAAACACTTCCTGTGGCATGCAAGTCCAAGTGGAAATTAAACACCAAATAAGAGGTCAGATAAAAAAGATCAGCACACCTTCCACAGCTGGTGAGTGCGAGATTCAGCCTTACGGAAACAGAGAAGATAGGACAAGAGCATCTGACATTGGATTTAAGAAAGCAGAAACTGAGGAAAGACTAAGCTTCTGGGACTTATTTCAGACCCCTGAGCACAGGTGGAGAGCACAGTTAATGACCCTGACATGACAGGACCAAAGAATCCGCTCCAGGCTTCCTTCCAACATTGGGTTTATCAAGTAGAGAGGAAATCATTGTTTTTCTTTGGTTCCAAGTTTTCAAAATGAATAAAATGTGTTAACTACCACCTGCCATAAATGCAAAAGTCTTTTGTTGTTGTTGTTTTTCTCTCCAGGGTAACAGCAATAGATAATACAGGTGGGATGTGGACTTACTGCCTCCTCTTCAGTGACTCACCCTTAAACTAGGCAACTGTTTCTCATTCATTCTTTGCAATTCTAATCCAGGGATTAATCAAACCCAGCAAACTATTCCATCAGTAGTGACTCAGGATGAGATATTAGGTAAAAGAAAATGAATTCTGAACTTCAAGATGGGACAGAATGTGGCAGCATGTGTGTGGCCTATTTAGTAAGCTTAGGGAGTTCGAGAAGAGTTGATGTCCCCAGGCCCACTGGTTCCTAATCAGCAAGAGACAGGAAGCTTCTCCCACCCAAATCCAAACCCTTGTATGTAGCCTTTCCAGGTCCCTTGTAGCCTGGTTCAAGCTTCCTTCTGGAATGCTCTTCCTCAAATTGCCTTCTCTGACCATCTACTCTAAAGCAGCCACTGTTCTCGACAAAGGAGTATGCTGAACTTCAGTGCTTTTGCTTATAAAGCTGTCTCTGCCGGCATTTCACCCCAGAATTTAAGAATACATTTCAGGACTACTGAAATACCTCAAAAAGTGAAACCACTTCCCATGAGAGTGTGCTGACCTGAGGTTGATACCTAGAATTCAAGTACAGATATTCACCTGCAACCTCAGCGTTCCTATCACAAGATGGGAGGCAGAGACTGGAGAATGGCAAAGTTCATGTAATCAGCAGCAGAAATAACAAGAGACCCTCACTTAAACAAGGCAGGAGAAAGCCAACTGTTGAATGTTGTTCTCTGACCTCCACACACATGCAGTTATACACAGATCACACACACACACACACACACACACATGCATAGCATATATGCCCACACTATAATAATAAATAAAAGAATATTTAAAATTTTTATAAAAGGTAAGCTACCTATTTCCCATGTTCCTTCAATCATATACCCACTCAATAAATGTTTACTGGTCATTCATGCCTCTGCCTGTTCTAGGCTGTGGCAATGCAGAGAGTAATTAGAAACCAGGGAAAAAAATCACAAATATAAAGATTTGTAGAGGATAAGATGAGGCTTCCTGAAGGAAATGCTGTCTGCTTCTCCACTTCCTAGGCAGCAGACATACCTGCCTTATCTGAGGACACCCCCACCCCTCACAAATTCTCTACACTGAAAACACTTGTTACTCTCAACTCCAACTTAGAACTATTAGTCAGTTCTGCAGCTTCAGGTTTAAAATTTTCCTTTAGTGGCAAGTACTATTAATAGTACAGTGGTACATAGCTTCCTGCAAAGACGTATAAATACCAACTAAGTGTTCTATTATCTAGAGACTTGATTTTAATGCTAAGACATTTTCTTATTAAATAGCATTTGTATCTAATGTCATTTATTTCTCTTCCCTCCTCCTCAGTATCTTCCTGAGTTCTTGTCTAGCTCAGGAAAGGGAGGTTTCACCCAAATCTTCCTAATTCTTAGGGACTTGATGATTATTGCAAATTTCCCAGCATGGATATTTTTCCCAGTGCTCTCACTTTTTCTTCCAGGGAGAGCATATAGTTGCCATGAGAATGCCCCTTTCAGGTCTCCGGTCACAGGGAGCATTACCGATGTAGAGCTCTGGACATAGAACCTCAAAATTCATTACAGTGCTTGTACTGAGACCACAGTTCTTAAGCAGAACTGCTTTGCTGCAACCATGGCTTTGATCAAGGCATACCATTTCAGAGGCATCAGAAAAGTACATTAATGAATATAAATAATAGTGATTTAACTAGTTTTAAATCAAAATGAATGCATAGCATTCATCATGAAAAACTATCAAAATTGGTGTTGGCATTGCTGATTTTCCTTTTGCTTAAGCTGGCACATGATTCAATGAGGCTCTCTCCTTCGAATGACAGTGCTCAGCAGAGGTGGTAAGGCTGTTCTTGGGAAATGCAGGGCATCCCTGTTCAGTTTACTTTAATTTTGATACTGCCATCTTTGATGAATCCTTTACAGACACCAGCATACTCTTGGACAGTCTACTCAGCCTGTCGTCCACTTCATTCCTGTTGAAACCTTCACAGTGCCTTGACTACTCTCTTTACCTGCCCTAAGCCTATCTACTTCTACACGGGCATTAATTTCCCAAGTAAATCTGTGTTGGTTAAATATATCATGTGTTGGTCCTTTAATCATGTGTGGCCACAATCCACATGATGTTCTTCCCTCCCAGAACCAGGCTGGCAGCTTCACAATGCTGTAAGCCTCAGAGCTGCTTCCTGCCAGCAGGCTAACAGTTCCTAGGCTGAGCTTCTGGCAAGGAGTGGGGAGAGAACTGCGAGAAGTTACCCAGAGATGAGAAATGAAAGAAACGGACTCAGAAAAATGGTCAGGGAGAGACTCAGTTTATTCATGATGGCAGTTTATTCATGACTAATAGCTACTGTGCTCTGGACAAGGAAGTGGGGGCCAGGAGGAGGGGAAGGACCAGCCACCTTGGCTCCTACAAGGATGTGCAGAGCTCTTGTTTGTGCAACCAGTAAACTAGAGATGTGACATTTTGCTCTATACCTTAAGGGAAGGGGCCATCCGGATCTGGAACTTTGCAGAGATAGGTGAGGCAGGAAACACTGCAATATCTCGACCTCATGGAGCTACAGATAACTCACAGAGACAACTTGAATGCCCATGGAGATATCAGATAACTCTCGGAAGTTCCAGGACAGGTCTTACAGGTTGGCCTCGAGCTGGACTTTAAAGGATTAAAGTCTGTCTTTAAAAATCTGCTTCCTAGAGAATCCAGACTGATATAAAATGGGATTTCTTCCTTTCTGAAGGACAGGATAAGGAAATGTTTTCTACCCAGCCAGAGTCTATCAACCTGCATGAGCTAAGTGGTCAATATTCTGTCTTCAATTATAAATATAGTTATATATATTTTGTGTCAGGGCACAAGCTCTTGTGTGCACATGTGTGTGTGTGTGTGTGTGTGTGTGTGTGTGTGTGTGCATCTGTGTGTGTTGAATAAGCACGCAGTCAAGTTTGGAATGATTAAATTTTCTTAGGGATTTACATTTCATTTCAAGGAGAATTGTCTGTGTTTTGCTATTACCTACTGCAGTCAGGCTTGTATCATAAATTTCTATATTAATCACTAGCTGATTACTAACAAGATGTTACCTTTGAATATCAGTGCTATAAAGAAGCAAGTAGCTGGAGATCAGAAACTTCAAATGGAATTGTTATATTTTTAACTTGTTTTTCAGTGTTAATTATGGCCTTTTGAAATCTCTTAGGCATGTATTGTTCAACCAATTGTCACTCTTTTGGTGTCAAATTGGCTCCAGATATAAAATCTGCCTATCATTGTAGATTTCTGAGACATCAAGATGGTGGCTCCCAGGGCAGTGGGTGTGTTCTGAGCAGCTAAGGCGAAGTTCAGGGAGGGGTATATAGGGGCCCTAAAGAGTGTTGGGAAACACCAGAGGTGGTCCAGGAGCATTTGGACCCTTGGTGACTGCAGTTCAGTGCTATAGATGTGGCCTGAGGGCATCAGGAGATAGCAGAGTCAACCCTGGTGTGGGCTGGGCCTCCCTCCCAGTGGACCCGGGTACAGACCTTGGGAGCTGGCCCTGAAGGGTCTGTGGGTGGACGTAGTTCTGTGAGTAACAGGAACTTGCCTCACTTTGGCAAGGGGGAGTCCAGCTGCACAGCAGCAGAGGGGTTGTACTCTTCCTGCCCACAAGGCCAGGAGTACCCATGGCCCTCAGGGTGCAGGTTCCACAGGCCTGAGGGGTTCGGGCAGGGTTGGGTGTTGAATAGCTCTGGCCATTATGAGAGCTGTATGCTGGCTAGGTGAGAGGTGCTGGTCTGTCCAGCACTAGGATTAAAGGTGAGACCTTGGGGCCTAAACTATCCACACCTGTATGCTGAATAAGAAATCAACAAAAACACCTAAAGAACAGAAGCAAAATCAGTCTTTAGCTCAACAATGAAATGCCTAAGCTTTACATTAGAACCACAACCAATAAAAGAAACCCAATTGCCAAAAGCACGATGAAAAAAAAATAATAATATGAAAAGCCCAAATGATAAATCTCCACCAAATACTGCCCGTCCTATTGAAAAACACTATAGTGAAGACTCCTTACATGTAACTCGGGATATAGATCTTAAAAAGTTATTATAACCATGATCACAGAAACCAAAGAATTGATAGAATTTAAAGAACACATATACAAAGAAATGAAAGACCTAAAGAAGATGTGATAAATTAAAAGAAGACAATGATAAACTATAGAATGAAATTGCAAAAGATGCAGAAATATTGAAGAAAATTCAAGCTGAAGTGAAAAAAAGAAGTGCAACACTCCACAAACCACTTGGAAAGGGTGGGAGAAAGTCTCAATACAGAATGGATGAAGTAGAGAATATAATATCAAAACTAGAAGACAGCATGGAAGAACTGGATCAATCAAGTAAAGATTATAAAAACATTTTAAAAAAACACAAGAATGGGGGCTGGAGAGATGGCCTAGTGGTTAAGAGTGCCAACCGCTCTTACAGGGGACCCGGGTTCGATCCCCAGCACCCACATGGTGGCTGAGAACCATCTGAAACTTCAATTCCAGGGGAATCTGACACCGTCTTCTGACCTCCACGGCATTGCACAACACGGGTGCACAGACCTACATGCAGACAGTACATTCATACACATACAGAAATAAATAAAAATAAAAAATAAAAAAACACAGGAATGGAATAACCAGGAACTGTGGGACACTATGAAAAGACCAAACTTACAAATCATAGAAATAAAAGAGGAACAAGATTCACAGGATAACAGTATTGCTCATATTTTCAACAGAATTATAGAGGAAAATTTTCTTAAATTAAAAAAATATCTATACAAATACAAGAAACATATAGAACACCAAGCAGACAGAACCAGAAAAGAAATTCTCCACACCATATCATAGTAAAAACACTAGATGGTCAAAGCAAAGAGAGGATACTGAGGGCAGCAAAAGAAAAACAACTCACTTATAAGGGGAAACCTATCAGAATTACAGCTGAGTTTTCATTGCAAACAATGAAAGGCAGAACTTGGTCCAAAGTATTCCCAGTTATAAATGACTATAGATGTCAACCCAGAATGCTTTATCCAGCAAAAATATCTATTATAATTGAAGGAGAGAGGACATAAATAAGCTGAAAGAATTCTTGTGCAGAAACCTATCCCTTCAGAGAATATTTGAAGCAATACAAAGATCAGAGGTTAGGAATAACTATAACAAACCAGCAACAAATAGTAGTTGCTATTTGTTATATATTATGGAATTAAAAACTATTATGGAAATAAAAACCTAAGGCAAGAATGGACCAAAAACCAAAACGATCAGAAGTAATATAAATCTCTCAACAATAGCTTCAAATATCAATGGACTGAATTCTCCAATTAAGAAACATAGACTGGTAGAGTGGATTAAGAAACAAAACCCATCTTTTTGTTATCTGGAAGAAACTCACCTCACCTTTAAAGACAGGCATTATCTCAAGGTGAAAGGATAGAAAAAATAATACAAACAAATGGCACTAAGAAACACAGAGGACTTGCTATTCTAATATCAAATAAAATAGACTTCAAACAAAAACTAATCAGAAGAGATGGAGAGGGTCATTTCATTCTTATCAAAGGAACAATTAACTAAGAAGATATCACAATCATTAATTTATGTGTACTGAACTTCATAAACTTTAAGGCACAAATTGACTCTAGAACACTAGTAGTAGGGGGACTTTAACATCCTACTGTGTCCATTAGACAGGTGAACTGGGCAAAGAATAAACAGAGAGACATCTGAACTGAACAATATGATACATCAAATGGACCTAACAGACATCTACCGAGTATTCCACACAAACATCAAAGAATATACTTTCTATTCAGCACCCCATGGAACCTTCCCCCAAATCGACCACATACTGGGACATAGAAAAAAAACCTCAACAAACAAATAATTGAAATAATTCCACATAGTCTCTCAGACCATAATACAATAAAGCTTAATATCGATACCAAAAGAAGCCCTACTAAATACAGGAACTCATAGAGATTAAACAGCATACTCCTGAACAATTAATGGGTCAAGGCAGAAAATAAGAAAGAAATAAAAGTAGTCCTGGAATTAAACAAAAATGACAATGCAACACAAAAACCTCTGGGACAGTTTAAAAGCAGTCCTAAGAGGGAAATTTATAGCTCTAAGTGCCTACATTAAAAACAAACAAACAAAAAAACAGAAAGAGCACAAATACATGACTTAATGTTGCAACTCAAAACACTTGAAAGACAACAACAAATGACTCCCCAAACCTAAAAGACAAGAAGAAATAACAAAAATCAGAGCAGAGATTAATGAAATATAAACAAAAAAATCAATGAATCTAAGAGTTGGTTCTTTGAAAGGATAAACAAAAGAGACAGACTCCTAGCCCAGCTAACAGAAAGAAAGAAAGAAAGAAAGAAAGAAAGAAAGAAAGAAAGAAAGAAAGAAAGAAAGAACTCCAAATTAATAAAATTTTAGATGAAAGGGGAAACATTATAATAGATAATAAAAAGATCCAGAACATTATGCAAAAGTACTTAAAAAATCTATACTCTGCTAAATTTGTTAATCTAAATGAAATGGATGAAGACCTGAAATCATGGGACTCATCAAAGCTCAACCGAAAAAAGGTCAACTGTTTAAACAGACATAATATATGAGGAAATTGAAACAGTAATACAAAACTTCCCAACTATAAAAGCCCAGGCCCAGATGGATTTACCCCAGAATTTTATCAGACATTTAAAGGAGAACCTATAACTAATATTACTTAAGTTATTTAAAAGGCATAGAAGCTTTCTATGAAGCCAGCATCACTTTAATACCCAAACCAGGAAAATATAAAAGTAAAAAAGAAAAATATGGACCCATATCCTTAATGAATATAGGTACAAAAATTCCCAAGATAATCCTTGCAAATCGCATACAGGTACACATCAAAAGGTCATTTACCATGATCAAATAGGTTTTATTCCAGAGATGCAGGGATAGTTCAACATACATATATCAATTAATGTCATAAATAATATAAATAGACTCAAAGATAAAAACCTCATGATCATTTCAATTGATGCAGAAAAGGCTTTTGATAAAATACAACTTTTTTTATGTTTAAAGCCCCAAAGGGAATTGGACTGGAGGGAACATTCCCCAACATACTTAAAGCTATATACAACAAAATCATAGCCAACATCATCTTAAATGGAGAAAAACTAGAAGCATTCCCCTTAAAGTCAGGAACCAAACAAGGTTGCCCACTATCTCCCCTCCTTTTTAATATAGTGCATGAAACTCTTGCTAGAGCAATAAAACAAGAGGAGATTAAAAGAATACTAATCAGAAAAGAGGAAGTCAAACTATCCCTTTTTGCAGATGACAGGATAGAAGTATACCTAAGCGATCCCCAAAATTCCACTGGAAAACTCCTCAAAATGATTAACAGTTTCAGTAAAGTTGCAGGTTACAAAATTAATCTATAAAAGTCAGTAGCCTTTCTATATGCCAATATGCCAACAACAAGCAATTGGAGGAGTACATGGAAACCCTTCCATTTACAATAGCCTTAAAAAATATCTCAGGATAAACTTTACCAAAGGTATTAAAGATCTTTACAATGAAAAATTTAAATCTCTGAAGAAGGAGATTAAGGAATAAATCAGAGGATGGAAGGATCTTGCTTATTCATGGATTGGAAAAATTAATATAGCAAAAATGACCATCCTTCCCAAATTAATATACATAATGCAATCCCAATCAAAATCTCCACGACTTTTTTCACAGAATTAGAAAAAATATTCTAAAATTCATATGGAAAAACAAAAGACCTCAGATAGCCAAAGCAACCCTGAGCAAAAAGAGTAGTGCAACAAGGGGAATCACTACTATGCCAGATTTTCATCTCTACTACAGAGCTATAGTTATAAAAACAGCATAGTTAGTGCTGGCATAAAAGTAGACCCATAGATCAATGGAATAAAATCAAAGACCCAAACTTGAGTACATACAACTTCAACCACCTTATATTTGACAAAGGAGCCATCTTCAAGAAACGGTGCTGGCAAAATTGGATAACCACTTGTAGAAGAGTGAAACTTAACCCCTAACTTTCCTCTTGCACAAAAGTCAACTCTAAATGGATCAAGGACCTCCATGTGAAACCTGAAACTCTGAATATGTTAAAAGATAATAGGCAGTAACCTACAACATACAAGTGCAGGAAAAGACTTTCAGATAGCAGTTGTGCAGGAACTAAGGTCCACAATCAACAAGTGGGAATTTATTAAACTAAAAAGCTTCTGTATAAAAAAGGAAGCAATCAAAGAAGTGAATAGAAAACCCACAATTGGTAGGAAATCTTCACCAGTGATACATCTGACAGAGGTTTAACATCCAGAATATATAAACTACTCAAAAAACTAAGGTCCAAGAAAATAAATGATCCAATTAAAAGATGGGCTAAAGATCTGAACAGAGTCTTCTCAAGAGAAGAACTTAAGAGAGCTTAGAAACACCTTAAAAACTGTTCAAATTTGTTACTAATTAAGGAAATCCAAATCAAAACCACATTAAGAAAGATTTCATCTTACACCAGTAAGATTATCTATGATAAGGAAAACAAATGACACTAATTGTTGGAGAAGGATTCCAAACTCATGCAGCTCCTATGGAAAGCAGTGTGGAGAAGTCTTAAAAATCTCTTAAAAAAACTAAAAGTGCTCCAGGACCACCAGAGCCCCATTGCTTTCTGCGCAGGGAGAGTGACAGGTTGGGCTTCTAGGCAGGCCAGGCAGGTTCCAGGACAACCTGAGCCCCATCGTTTCATGCTCAGGGAGAATGACAGGCCAGGCTTCCCAGCAGGTAATCCAGGACCATCCTAGCCCCATCACTTCCTGCGCAGGGGAGGTTCCAGGACCATCTGAGCCCCTTTGCTTCTGGCGAAGGGTTCCAGGACCACCCAAGCCCCATCTTTTCTGGCATGGGTTCTCTGGAGCTGCTCCAACTTCCAGACCAGCTAGGGTAAGGCCCTAAGGTCACCTTGGTAGTGACAGCATTGGGCAGGCAAAAATCAGTGTCACCCACCCCCCTTGTGGCTATCCCAGTGGGAACAGAGAAGGTGACTCAAACCAGAAAGTAACAGAAGAGACAGCATACTTTCCAACCTAGAGGAACCAAATGAACCAAATGAAGAAGCACTTGAATTTCACATCACATTATAAATAACAAATCAAATCCACATGCTAAGAACACAAAGAAAAATCAACAACATGGGAAAACCAAATAATAAATCAAAATCAAAATCTATGAGTCCTATAGAAGACCACAACAATGAGTTCTCCCTGGAGATTAACCCAAAACACAGATCTTAAAAGAACAATAGTAGACATACTCAATGAAATCAAGGGAGAGAATCACAAACTCTGGAATGAAGTGGAAACATTGAGAAGATATCATCATTAAATGAAACAGGAAACCGACCAGGGAATTAAGGATCTAGAAGGAGAGAATGACAAACTCCAAAAGGACCTAGAAATACTAAAGAAATCACAGGATGAAATGAAAAAGGAATTTGCACACTAATCCAAACAGCAGGAAATTTGATCAGTAACAAATTGGATGAAGCAGAACGTAGAATATCAACACTGGAAGATAAAGTGGAACTACAGTGCTCAAACAGAACATGAAAAATTTTTTAAATCACAAGAGTGGAACAATCAGGAAATATAGGACACTATAAAAAGATAAAATCTCCACATCATAGGGATAGAGGAAAGAGAAGAATCCCAGTACATAGGTTTTGATCAGATCTTCAACAGAATAATAGAACAAAATTTCCCCAAACTGAAAAATGACAAACCCATATGTGGTGGTTTGAATGATAGTGTCCCCCATAGGCTTTAAGTATTCAGACGTTTTGTCTCCAGTTGGTGGCACTGTTCTCGGAGGTCTTGGAAGGTCTGGCCATGCTGGAGGAAGTACATCATTGGGAGCAGGCTTGGTGAGTTTAATAAGCTTTGTGGTCTCCAGTCTCTCTCTCTCTCTCTCTCTCTCTCTCTCTCTCTCTCTCTCTCTCTCTCTCTTGATGGTGCTTATTGTGAGATGTAAACCTCAGCTTTCTGCTCCAGCTCCAGCTCCAGCTCCAGCCACCATGCTTCCCACCACAATGGACTCTAATTCCCTGGAACCATTAATCATAAGCTCAAATAAACTCTTCCTTTTATAAGTTCCCTTGGGCATGGTGGTTTTATCACAGCAACAGAAAAGTGACTAATACAGTTATTTGGTACCAGAGAGTGGGCTGTTGGCTATGAAGAACCTGACCATGTGGATGTTTGGAGAAATGTGGAAGACTCTGGAACTTTGGGCTAGAAAAGCTGTTGACTACTTTAAGCAGAGCTTAACGGGCCATTCTAGTAGAAGCCTGGAAGAAAACATTGCTGCAAAAAATGTAGTTCCAGATGAAAATAAAGACTTAGGTAGCCACTGGGGTCTTTTATCAAAGAGTCTGGCCACAGTTTGCCCACAGCCAAAATGCTTGCCTGAAGCTAAGTTGAAAGCAATGGACTAATGTCTTTGGCGGAGGATATTTCAAGACAGCAATAAGTAGAAATGGTGGCATGGCTATTAATGATGAATATTATACAGATCTACAGTGAAAAGAGCAAATGGGGCAGAAAGAAATGCAGATATTACAGTTTGGATCTGAAAAGTGCACTAGGAGATTAAAGGTGGGCCAAGGCATGTGAAGGAGGGGTTCCCTTTCATAAGGAGATTAAAGTTGATTAAGGAGAGGCCTAGATATTTACAAGTAAACAATGGAAAAAGTGTGGTTTAGGAGCGGCCTTGAGATTTACAAGTAAACAATAGAAATAGTACTTTCAGGGCAAGATCACACCCAGCTAATCCTCCAACTATTGAAAGGAAAATACTGAAAGGGTTTTCTGCTCCAACAAGTCCAGGGCAGAGAAAAGTTGCAAATGTGGTTGAAATAGGCCAGCGTCCATCCCAAACTTGCAGCCAAACTTGGCAGTTTCATTCACATGGTGCTGGCTTTAGAGGCATGAAGCAAGCAAGAGTGAAGGGGTCATCAGTTCTTCCTCCAAGGTTTCAGAGAGCCGCCAAGGTCAGGCAAAATGTAGCAGGGGCGTCCTTGAATAAAGAAGGCATTGATAGGCTATTGTGTGAAGCTTTGAATGTGAAGCCTGGTTGGCAGCAGAGACCCAAGAAGATATTCAAGATGCCAGAGCTGTGAGATATTTGCAAGAGAGCTGCATACAGGAGTGGTACCAGCCTAAGAAAGAGATGTATGCTGCAAGCACAGCTGGAAGAGTTGAGCCATCTAAGCCCTTTGGAACCAAAGTCCCAGAAGTTGCACATGGAGCTACTGGACTTGGTTGTTTTTTTTTTCTTTTTTGGTCCTATATTTCCTCACTATGCCTCTATTCCTCCCTTTTGGAGTGGGAATGTTATTCAGTTCCACTGTATGTTGGGAGTATGTAATTTGCCTTTTGATTTTACAGGAGCTTACAGTTAGAGATTGGCCTATGTCTCAGAAGAGACTTTGGACTATAGACTTGAATTGAATTGAGACTGGTAAAGACTATGGGGACTTTTAAGGTTGGACTAAATGCATTTTGCATTTTATATGGTCAGGAGCCTATGGGGGCCAGGGAGTGGAATGTGGTGGTTTGAATGAGAGTGTCCCTCCATAGGCTTTAAGTATTCAGACATTTTGTCTCCAGTTGGTGGCACTATTCTTGGAGGTCTTAGAAGGTGTGGCCATGCTGGAGGAAGTACGTCATTGGGGGCAAGCTTGGTGAGTTCAACAAGCCTTGCGGTCTCCAGTCGCTCTCTCTCTCCTCTCTCTCTCTCTCCCCCCCACTCCCGCTCTTGTCTCATCCCTCGCTCTACTCCCGCCAGTCTCTACTCCCTCCCTCCTTGGTGCTTATTTCAGATGTGACCCTGGCTTTCTCCGCTTTAGCTCAGCCAGCCCCAGTGCCCAGCTCCATGCCTCCCACACGTGGACTCTATTCCCTGGAACGTTCAATCGTAAGCTCAAATAAACTCTTCCTTTTATAAGTTCCTTGGTCATGGGGTTTTATCACAGCAACAGAAAAGTGACTAATATACCATACAAATACAAGAAGCACACAGAACACCAAATAGACAAGATCAGAAAAGGTCTACCCCATGTTATATCATAGTTAAAACACTAGACACCCAAAACATGGATTGGAAAAATTAATAAAGTAAAAATGTCCATTCTACCCAAATTAATATACAGATTCAATGCAATCCCAATTAAAATCCCCAATAGTTTTTTTCACAGACTTGGGGGAAAAAAATCCTTAAATTCATATGGAAAAAAAAAAGACCCTGAAGAGCCAAAGCAACCCTGAGCATTTATTGCAGCACTCTTCACAATAGTGAAGAGCTGGAGCCAACCCAATGACTGGATAGAGAGAATGTGGTACATCTACACAATGGAGTTCTATGCAGCAGTAAAGAAAAATGGCATCATGGAATTTGCAGGTAAATGGATGGAACTCAAGACATTATGTTAAGTGAAGTAACACAGTTCCAGAAAAACAAATGATGAATGGTATCCCTCATTTGTGGGATAGCCCAAAATACCTAGTAGTAAGGCAAACAGCAACACACACACACACACACACACACACACACACACACACACACACATTTTTTTCTTTTTTTTTTTTAACCTGAAAGCAACTGTACCATTTAAATGTGAACAACAACAAAAGGACTGGGTCAAAGAACTGCCTGAAACAGTAAACTGCAGCCCAAAACAATAAACCTCTGCATAGAAATGCTTTAAGACTGAAAAAAATGATGCAAGACATGTATGGCAAAATGCATGAACCCAAGTGGGGTGGGGGGCATGGAAAGAGGAATGAGTCTAAATTGGACTGGGAAATGTTGTATGAATTGCACAAAACTTCAATAAAAATGTTAAAAAATGATTAAATCAAATAAAATGAAATTAAAAAGACTAAAAATATGAACCTACTGTTTGACCCAATTATACCACTCCTAGGTACATACCAAAAGGATGCATCTTGTAGCAGAGATACATGCACAGCCAGGTTTACTGCTGCTCTTTTCACAATAACAAAGACCCATGTGTCCCTCGATTGATGAGTGGATAACGAATATGTGGTATATTTATACAATGGAGTTCTATGCACCAGTAAAAAAGGCTGACTTCATGAGTTGTGTATGCAAATGGATGGAACTGAAGGCTGTTAATGCTGAGTGAGATGGCACAGCCTCAGAAAAACAAACGGTGTATGTTATCCCTTATTTGTGGTTTCTAACATTAACTCTCTATATGTAAATTAAAATTAGTAACCAGACAATAAAGATAACATCAAAATAATCGTTATTGTCATAGATATACCTTGAAATATATATGTATATATACATATATTCACATTTAAAACATTATAAAGACAAGAACAGTTAAGGGATGAACTAACTTCAACAAAAGTTATCGCCACTTTTATCATAGTACACAATGTCTATATTAAAAGTAACTAATGGAATCACAAAGATATAATATCATTTCAATGTTCTACAACTACATATGACCTCTTTCTTCTTACTGGTAACACTCCTTTCAAACTTGAGGCAAGGTTTTTAGTAAACTACTTACCGATAAATAAATGGCCATGTTTACCAATATTGTTAAATCTTGGTTCTAAATCAAGTTTCTTGACCCTTAAGTATACTAATTAATTCAGAGGAATGATTATTTCTGCTCCAGGGAGCTATTCATTTGGGCATTTATTTATGTTTTATATGTAAGACATTTTATCACTAGGTAAAACATATTTGGAGTGAACAGAAAGGCTTTTTGCCAAGCCCAAGCATCTATCTCTGAACATCTGGAGAGATTTGGTCATCTAGAACCTACCCCAAGGCTTGCCAGGACATTTCAAAGTTTATACTTTATAATGCTATGTTCAAAATAACTGATATATATATATATATATATATATATATATATTATTTCATAGATTTATAAGAACAGCCTGGCTGTGGGTTAGCACACAGAGACTTAGGAAGTTTATCAGTAAGGATGTCTATTTCGTCCTCCATACATTCCCCTCTACCCGTATGCCTTAGATTAAGGAACATCCATTCCTGGACCCAAGTATGGTCCTTGTTCTGATGACCAAGAATGGATACAAGACTCAACACTGGAAAAAGGCTCATTAGTAAAGTGCTTTCCACTGAGTCCAATTTCTTAGAACCAATGTAAAAATTCAGGCATGGGAGCTTATGTCTGTAATACCAGCTCTGAGAAGCAGCAACAAAAGAATCCCTGTGTCTGCTGGGCAGCGAGGCTATCCAAATCAGTGGGTTCCAGGTTCCCTGAGTAACCACGTCTCAAAAAAGTACAAAGAGATAGAGTATTCTCACTGTCAATCACTGACCTCTACACACAAACATATGTATGTGCATATACATATGTATAAATACACACACACACACACACACACACACACACACACACACACAGACTCCATACATAGAAGCTTTACCTGAAGAAAAGTTCAAATTTCTAGAAACTTCTAGAAAAATTCTTCCATATTTTTCTGGGTAAAGACTTGGAAGTAACCTTATTATTTATGCAGACATTGTCATATAGGTGTATAAATTCAGAGCTATGGTAAAAAGAAAAAACACTAGAAGGAAGGAAGGCAGTCCAAATAGAAATGCAGAACCCATAGGCAAAAGGGAGCTGCAGCCTGGGTTACACAAATAATGAAGTCTGTCTTCCCACCAGACTTCCAGATATATGAAACAATAAATTCATTTAATCGAAATTAAGTTGGGCTTTGCACTGCCTTCACCCAAGAGCATACTGAGTACTATAGAGAGCCTTATTGTGTAGGAGAGTAAAACTCACTCTTGAGCCAAGATAGAAAAAGTTTAATGGAAGTAAACATTTAAAAATGTTCAGAAAACACCATCCAGAAATCATATTTAATCTCAATTCAAAGAATAGTAATGGTTTCTAAAGGAAGAAAGTTCTTAGATCCTCCCTTTAAATCAACTACTTTGAGAAAATAAATTTAGAAAATATAAATAAATGACAAGTAACCCCTTGATCAAGCTGGAAGGCATGAGGGGTTTCCCAGTGAGAAGGTTGTGAGGTACAAGGAGAACACAAGCAGACATGGAGTTAGGGGGTGATAGTGGGTGATAGCAACAGGAAAAGAGAGATTTCAGCATGGAATCTTTGAGCATGGGGAATCTAACAGATGAAAAACTATTGAGGTTGAGCGGGTAAATAAACTATACCTCTTGAGCAGGGCGTGGTGGTGCACGCCTTTAATCCTAGCACTTGGGAGGCAGAGGCAGGCGGATCTTTGTGAGTTCCAGGACAGCTGGGGCTACAGGAAGATCCTGTCTCGAAAAGACCAAAAATAAATAAATAAATAAATAAATAAATAAATAAATAAATAAATAAATAAATAAAACTATACCTCTCTCCGCCTGAGTTCCAGACTATGGTGGATACCCTCAGCGGTCATCCTGATGGATTTGAACAAAAGGAATCTCAATTGAGGAATTTTTTTCCATTGCATTGGCCTGTGGCCATGTCGGTGGGGCATTTTCTTGGTTGTTGAATGATGTGGCAGGACCAAGCCCACTATGGGCAGTGCCACCCTGGGCAGGTGGTCTTTTATATAAGAAAGCAGGCTGAGCACCAGCCAAGGAAGCAAGGCAGTAAGCAGCAGCGTTCCTCCAGGGTCTGTGCTTTATCTTGTGCTTCCTGCCATGAGTCCCTACCCTGACTTCCATCAATGATGAACTGTGACTCTTGAAACATGAGACAAAATAAACCCTCTCCTCCACAAGTTGGTTGTGGTCAGTGTTTTTCTCACATCAGTAAGAAAGACACCAAGACTCAAACCAAATGAGGACCCAAGGGAAGCATCAGTCATTTCATTAGGTGCCCTGGATTAGAGAACACAGCTTCAAGCCTGGCCACAAAATCCTTTCTATTATAATCCCTCCCTCAATATTCTAATTGACTGAACTCACCTACTCATTCATACAAAAAACACCTAGATAACTTTAGGTGTCCTTCTCCTTCTCCCTCCCTCACCTCTCATAGAGACACAGCACTTCAAGGTTTGTTACATAGAAGAGCAATAAAAATTAATAATCATTGCAGTCAAGGCAGTTTCTCAAAGAAGAATGAGGCTTGAGCCTTGGGACACATGTTACTTGTCATCTTCATTTTACCAAAATGAAGAACTTGAACCAATGAATCTCTCAGCATTCCACCACTGAATCCAATCATTCCTCCTCCACAAGAGGAGGGACAGATGTATGGCAAGGTGATTGTGACACCTGTTATATAGATTCAGGTCAGCATTCCCCTATGGGCACAGAGCAGAGGGCAATACTGTCCCCTTCACAGGGGATAAGAATTCAAGTAGAATTACTCGGTCCCAGAGGGAGTCCACATCCGATACTGAAGATATAAAAGGGGCCCTTTTTAAGCAGAATTAGGAAACCAACCTTCTACTGTTAGGATAGCTATGTTATACTTGACAGAAATATCAAACTGACTGGAGCCAAGAAGAGAAGAACAGCATAGGACTTGTGAAGTAACATTAGTAATATTTTAAGATGACAAGATTTCATGGCTCACACTCTATATGTCCCCTATTTAAGTAGGATTTCCCATCATGGCACAGGCCTCTGAAGACTATTTCTGGGATATTTCTACTATTGTAATGCTATAATTAGAAAAGATTATTCTTAAAATGAATTGTGGATTTGGTACTGAGCTCTATATTTGACAGAGTAAGGCTGGATGTTGGTTGGAGACATCTGTGTCAGGAAGATAGGAGCAAATAAGATTTGTTGGAGACTGGATGCTTAGTAGACCCAGAACTCCATCACTTTACACAGCTCAGTACCATTGCAGCCTGTGATACTAGAGGACTGTGGTGGGAAATAAGGTATTGAACCCCCAAAGAAGGGCTACTCTATAAGGCAGGGAAAGAATGCATCCACTTTTTGAAACATATTTGTATTTCTACAACTTAGCAAGGCTTGCCTGGAACTGGCAGGGAAAAAATAAGGAACAAATGAGTCACAGCAAGGCAAGTGTTACATAGGACTGTTTTCCAACAGGCAGACCATGGACAGATGCCATCCTACGATCTTGTTGTCCTATGGAGGGACAGACATTGTTTACTCCCTTCTAGGGATAATTTTAGCTACAGAAAGTAGTGACTTGGAAAACTGTTTCCACCACCATCCAAGGCACAGACATTGCTGAGTGTGTGACCAATCAAACCTAAAAACAGACAAATTTCAGGAGAGAAAGCCACAGAAGTTTTGCTGGACCCCAAGGCATGGGCTTTATTGTCATTGGCAACACTGAGTGTCTAGGATCTGCTAAGTTAAATGTGGGAATAAGACAGAGCCTGCCTGTGCAAAGCGGCACTAGTAGCAGTTGCTGAGGCGAGGACCTGTAGATAGGCTGATTAGAGAAGTTTAAGGGAAAAAGCAAGGGGATGGCAGGTGCTGGAACCTTGCCTTCACCTCTGGATCTGTCTGCTCCAAACAGAGGAGCACCCAGTCTAAGACCCCAGTTCAAAGCTGGCAACTGAAAAATCCCAGGGTTCCATGAGTTTTAGGTATGCACATATCAAGGTTAGATTGAGGTTTAGGGCTATGGCCAGGACTGGATACAGGACTAGGCCAGTGTTAAAGTTAGGGTTTCACATACCCTAAGGGATGGCAGAAAGGATATCAAATAATTCTTGATGGCCCAAAGTGCCAGCAAAGGAAACTCCAAATATTTTGTGTCAAGAATATTTCCTTCTTTAGTATCCTCTTAGAGAAAATGGGCTCCACAATATATACATTTTACCCTAAATATAAACAGAATGCCACAATATCTAATGAGATCTCCTTGTTGTTGTGAACTTGCATAGAGGATAATTTCCAGGCCATTTCCAGTGACTGCCTGACCAGAATGAAGCAAAGTTTTGTTGTGCTATCTTCTTTCTTTCTCTAGACTCTGACAAATCTCCATTGTTGAGTTTGGCTTGCAAAAGTCACCTAGATTTGGTTTTCATTGCGCATTCAATCTTAGACACATAATCTTGCTTTAGATTACTTCTGTAGGAGCTGAGTGGTTTGCATTTTTCTAATATTCTCTGAATCATATGAGTCTGTAGCTGAAGTAATAATCTTATCTGCCCTTAGCCTTTGTAAAATGTCAAGGATAAGTAGACTTCGTTGATTAATTCAACATGGGCAGCACTGAAGTAATTAGATTCACCAATGAAGGAAAGGCAGCCTGGAGCCACTGTAGGCATCCAACTCAACCCAAACATCTGAGCGAGGTTCATTATCTAGGACTGAGCAGAAGACAATACTGAGAACAGGATTAGGGATATGGACAGTTTTAAACTTTAACTTCTGAACCTTAATATCATCAATTATGGAAGGAAAGCTATATTTGCTACCTAGGGAAGAATGGAGTAAAATATCCAAAGCGTATAGTCAGTGCTCAGAAAACATCAGATCACCTAAAATACTGTGAGTAGTTAGTTCAGAATCTAAAATATCAATAATATAATGCTTATCTGAATCAAAATGGTTCAAATTTCCAATTTAAAAACATCTTTTAGTTCTTCAATGGAAGAAGGGAGAATCTGGAGACTATTGGAAGCAAGTGCATAATGCAAACCTATAACTGATAACACCAACAGCCCAGGCACTGAGGATGACAGAGATGAAGAAAGTCACTACTTAGGGCAGAAGATGGGGCCGAATTGGTTAAGTTCTCCATCCTCTGTGTAATAGCAAGTATTTTAAGAGCAGCATTTACTTTAATCACCTCTTTCAGGAGTTTGGATTCAAATACAGACCTGCACTGAAACCTCAAGAGTTGTTGGAACCTCAAGATGTCAATTTGGGGAACTGAGACCATAATACTCAGCAAAGATGTGATTTAAATTGTATGAGGTGTTTTCCATTTGCAAAGCACTTTTGACCTCATTATTCTATTTGTGTCTTTAAAGCATCTCCCTCTAATGGAAAAACAGCTGAGGATTTGAGAGACCATTAGTTATGTAGCATCACAAAGCCAGCAGGGAACCAATGTAAAGTCCTCATACAGAGTCTTGTCTTTCCTTATGATCCTATATAATGGGCTTCCCATATCCCCACCTCATCTTTATAGAATTATTTCTATACATTACATCTTGACTCTGATAATAGAAGAGTACCATGCATTCTGTAGAAATTAGAGCCAGAAAGCTGACAGAAGCCCAGGCCAGCCCCTGAAGGACATGTGGAAAAGGTGGAGAAAATCCAAGCCAGCTGCCAGTTTGGGTATTTTTCTCTGTGTGACAAACACTTGGAATTTTCCTCTGGTTCTGGGAGGTTGTGAGGAGCCTGCTGAGTGGCAGAGTCTGGAAGCAGCACTGTTCTGTGGAACTGATGTCAGAGCCCACAGACTCCATTAGAAGCCATACAGAATTCAATCCTTGTCTATCTTATTGCCTTTTCCTGTTGTTGTAATAAGATACTTTGACAGAAGCAAGTAAAATGAAAACTTTCAGCTCACAGTTCAAGATGCAGTCTGTCGTGGTGACGAAGTCAGGGGAGCAAGAGCTGGAAGCAGCTGGTCACATCACATCCACAATCAGAGCACACTGAGGGATGAGTGCACTCTGCTGCTCAGCTTCCTTCCTCCATTCACTCAGTCCATAATTCCAGGCAGTGGGTGGGCCTGCCCACCTTAGTTTACACATTTAAGATACCCCCCAACAGACAGGCCAGGAGGGTCTTCTCCCAGTGATCCTAGATTCTGTCAGGTTGCCAGTTAATACTAACCATCTTTGTAGAACCTCGCAGTTTGTTGAGACAAATGAGGAGATTCATCTATTTTTCCTGTGGGTAAATTTACTCCATTCTCCTGATTATTAAATATTCATGATTTATTAAATCTATATTATTACAGATATAATATTATAATATTGACATTATATCTATAAATAGATTTCGCATTCTCTTTCTTAGTGATCAGCTTGGGGATGTTGGGTAACAAATTCCAGCATTGATATGTTCCAGGTACTTGGCAGGTCTTCTGGAAAGAATTTGCTTTCCTGATGACAGACAAGAGATTAGACTGATAGGGCCCCTTTCTGCTTATTTGCATTGCCCTCTGTATCGTGCCTGGAACTGGATCATAGACATGAAACCATGAAAAAGAACAGCCAGTGTATAACCATGAGGTGCCATGGATGTCCTGGCACCTTGAGGTGCCAGATCATCTCTGAATGGCTGTTCTAGTTTGGTTTTCTGTTGCTATGATAAAGTACTTTGATGAAAAGCAATTTGGGGAAGAAAGGGTTTATTTGGTTTACACTTCGAGGTCACGGTCCATCACTGAGGGAGGCCAGGGCAGCAGATACTCAAACAGAAACCAGGAAGGAATGCTGCTTAGTAGCTAGTTCCCTGGCTCATGCTTAGCCTAGGCTCCCTGTCCCAGAGATGGTCCCACCCACCGTCAGCTGGGCCCTCCATATCAGTTGTCATCAAGACAATCTCTCACAGCCATGGCCACAGGCCAATTTGATCTGTACAATTATTCAGTTGAGATTCCTCTTCCCAGGTGACTCTAAGTTGTGTCAAACTAAGAGTAAATCTAACCAGCACAATGGCAGAGAAGAAAGGGAAAAGTGGCCCTCTTCTTCTAGAATATCACTGGCCAGTTTCCCAGGCCTGGACTACCCACCTCTGGTCTTACATTATGTAAGGAAAATGAATTTGAAGAAATGAATTCACTCGTCCATTCGGTATACCATATTTTTGTTAAGCACATATTGCAGTTTGATTTTTTTTTATTTTTATTGATGCTTTGTGTATTTCATACATCATTTTCCAATTCAGTTCAGGCATATATCCCCTTCCCTTCCCCCCACCCCACCCCTACTCATCCCAGATCATGCATTCTGCCATAACTTTTCTGCATCTTTCTCTGTTTTTTTGTTTTGTTTTGTTTTGTTTTCATTTTTTTTAACAATAAGTGATAATTTGTGAGTACAAGCATCCTTCATGTAAAACCAATTTGCGAGCAGTTGTGCCCAAATCCACACAGCTCATGAGTCCCACATTTGTCTTGTGGTTTAGGGCACCTTGCAGTCAAACTATGCCTACGAGTATGCCCAGGTCATAGGTAGCAATTCTGAATGCTGTCAGCCAGGGCCTGCATGCACAGAACCAGGGCTATGAACAGAGCTGCCCTAGGCTTGTCTTTCTATGAGAATGCTCCTCCTGTCAGTGCTGTGTTGTTCATTTACTAACTCACCAATGGTGGGTTTCCATCTTCTCAATTGCATAATATGCCTGATTTATCTGGTTTCTGGATTCAGAGATGACGGCAGAAGTACCACGCAAGTTAAACACTTCAGTAAGCCTCCACCCTGCTCTACCTGGGACAACCAGATAGCTCAGAGTAGATGCTAATCTCAGGTAAGTTATGACAAAAGGCAGGGAGGCAATATTCTGAGATGTGTACATGTGTTCTTTGGTGTTCAACATATATTAGTGGGTGCAAATATGTGCCAAACATTCTGGCACCTCAGGGGAAATGCAAGTAATACATAAAACCAACAAAAATTATAGAGCATTGCTAATGAGAGAAATAAATAATAAGCAGTCAGATAAGTGGCATATTATATATATATATATATATATACATATATAATAAACACTAACTCATAACAGGTGATACAGAAATAGATGGTAGAGATCGTGTCCAGAGGGTACCAGCAATTTGGAGAAAATTTATTATAATGAAGGGAGATTACAAGTTTTAGGGGACACTTTTGACATGATGGTTTCTCAGGCCTCATCCTCCCCTTCCATGAGTAGAATGACGGGATTTTACCACGGTGTCTTGTTTACTGACATTCTTTAAGATGACAAAACCCTTCATTCGCCTACGGGATAGAAGGCTTTGAGGTGAGCTTTCTAAAGCATGTGAATGAGTCACCCTCCTGATAACCTTAAACTCAGACTCATTCTATAGGTCATTTTCTTTTCAATATTCCTATTTATAGAATAAGTCACAACTGTAGTTTTAGACTTATTTAATTTCGCGATCATATTTTATTTGCAAATAATATTTGCTAATAAATATCTAATATCACCAAATATCTAATATTGTGCCCCAATAGTTAACACACTGCCTGGTAATGCCTATTGTGTGCTCAATAAAACCATTTTAATGAATGAATAAATGAATATATTCTACATAATTTCCATTGATTCAGCTTTGAAGCTAATTTTTAAATTCTTTGAGAGTTTCCTCTAATGTATTTTGATCATGTTCTCCCTTCCCCAACTCCTCCTAGACCTATTCCTACCGACCTATGTTCATGTTCTCACCCAACCCCATCAAGTCCTATGTATGTTGCTAAAATGGGAGTGTGGAGCCATCCCTGGACAATGGTAGATATACAAGGAGCTGCATTCTTAAGAACACTGACTTTTTCTCAGCCAGAAGCTATCCTATGGCAACAGCTCATGGGTGGGACTCCATGAGCACCTTCATCCTACAAGCTAGGAGTCTGTGTGGCACTTGAGCATGCTTATTCGTGCCATCACAATTGTTATGAGTTCAGGTGTGCTATCCTTGCTATCTGGAAAATACGATTTCCTTCTGTCACCCACTAGTTCTGGTTTTTCCACCCCTTCCTCCACAAAGATCCCTGAGCCTTTGGGTGGGAGGAATGTCATATAAAGGTCCCATTTAGGGCTTAGAGTTCTATAGTCTCTTTTTCTACAGGTAGACTGTTTGTGGGTCTCTGTGTTAATTGCCATCTACTATAAAAAGAAGCTTTTCTTATGAGGATTGAGAGATGTTCTATGAGTATAGCAACAAATCATTAGGAGTCATTTAATACTATATACACATAGTAGAATATTAGGAGCATGTTCTTTCTTAATTTTATTTATTATTTTGTGTTTATGAACGTATTGTCTGCATATAAATAGGTGCACCCATGTTATGCAATGCTGCAGAGGTCAAAAGAGGGTGTTGGATTCCCCCGGAACTGGAGATGGTTCTTATCCGCCATGTGGGTGCTGGGAATTGAACCCAGGTCCTCTGCAAGAGCAGTCAGTGTTCTTAACCACTGAGCCATCTCTCCAACCCCTAGGATCAGGTTCTAAACTAGGCCTATGACCTACCTAGCCCTGGTTCTTGCCCCCATAGTGGTGGCAGAAATTTTTTCTATCTCATGGAGCAAGGCTTACGGCCAGTTAGATGGTGTTTGGTTACCCCAATATCATCTGTGCCACTATTGCACCAGTGGGCATATGTTACCAAGTCAATCAATTTTGTAGCTGGAAAGGTTAAACTTGTAGATGGTTAAGACCGATGATTACTTTTTTCCTCCATTAGTGTTCATGGCACCTTCTAGCACTATGAAAGTTAGCCAATAGGGATGAGGCTTGCAGATCAGTATCTGTTTGAACTCTCCATGTTTTATGTATAGAGTATGTGTTGTCTTCAGTAAGTTCCAGAGAGTAACTAAGAGAAATGGCAATACTCTGTAATGCTTGAGGGTCAAGAAAATCCCACTGGTCAATAGCTTGAAGAGAATCAACCCACTCTTGGTACTGGGGTTTTACTAGCTAGGATGAAGTGTGGAGTATTGACCAGGAGCAGTATTCATAAGTATGTATCACCCACATGTACACACACATGATACATGAATACAAACTTCCTCTACAATGTGTAAAGGACACTGTGCAGCTGCCTCAGGTGTTGGATTGTATTCCTAGTGCCAGCCTCTGGCCAGATATTTGCACAAGAGTCTATACTCAAGAGGGAACTTCTTGAAATGCTGATTCCCTTATACTCTTTAGGAACATGTTGACTATGAGAATACTTAGAAGGTTAAATGGCAAGGGATTGCTAAGGAGCACAGAATCATTACATATGAGAAAAAATAACCAGAGACTGGCTATTTCATAAGTAATGCCACAAAAAATACAGCCAAAGTCTTGGTTGCTATTCATTCTATCATTTGTTTGGGTTTTTTTTTTTATACAGGGTCTCACTAAGTAGCTAAGGCTGGCCTATGACTTACTAGATATCCCATGCTAGCTTTGAACTCACAATAATCCTCCTCCTGTAACTTCTCACACTTTGGAATTACAGCTGTGAACCACCATGCCCAGACACCTATTCATTCTTCTCTTTATTATTTGAACAGCTGTGAACCACCATGCCCAGACACCTATTCATTCTTCTCTTTATTATTTGAACATCTGTTTTAAAGTCATTCATAATTCATCAAATTATGATGGTGCTAATAACTTGCATACTTCTTGTCTGAATTAAACCATTCCACCAATTGCAACAGTTATATATAGAATACTGAAGATTTGTCACTATAGTGAGGTATCTAATCTTGGCAGACCCTGTCTACATGCTAGGGTCAAGTTCAGAGCCCTGAAGGCTGTGCAGTCTGCCTGCTTTCACCAAACTCAGACTATTATAAGATGCTTCTTTTCTGACAGGTGGTTTGTGTCAGGGTGTGAGCTCCAGAAGCCCATAGGAATGCAGTCACCTAAGATCCAAGTTGCCCAAGAATCTGCAATACCAAGCACAGCCTTTGGCTATGCTAAAGCAGGCCACCACCAATTATCCATGAATCTTCCACCTCGCCCTTCTGGAAGCCAGATTCCAGATTCCGACCCACCCCACTCTCACTGAACCCCACTCCCACTGTATCTTGCTCCCACCTTCTCCCTTAAATTCCCAAGCCAGACGCCATTCTGGGCTTGGCTCTCTCTCTCTCTCTCCTGAGCCTAGCCCCGGCTACTCTGAATTAAACTTTGCTCCAAAAAGCTTAGACCTCGTGGCTTTTCATTCCGGGGGGAGCGCGCCATAACCTTACAGTTTGTAATATGTGAACATCTAGAATAATGTCTGGTAGAAAGCAGGAAACAGATTCTTGTGGTTGCAGTTTTCTGATAGCAAAAGCAAACATTAGAAAACATCATTAAATACCATAATCTTTATTGGTATCTTCCACTACTTATAAGAAAGATAGAACTTTCCTGGCATCCACTTTTAAAAGGCAATCATTACAGAGATCTTTATGTAAGAAACATGGAACAAGAAAAAGGAGACTCGCTTTGACTGCACTTTTATAGAAGATACAGAAACCTGCTTTATTTGGTCATTTCTTATATGGTCCCTCAACAAAAGAAAAGAACACCTCTTAAATAGCCATCCTCTGGAGTCAGTTTAACAGGCTTGAGAGCAATGGCTTTGGGACTTAGAGCTTTTGCTCACCTGACTTGGTGCAGGACCAGTTAGTTGATATTGAGGGGGAAGGGATGAGGTGGCAGCACTATCTCAAGTGCTGTTTTTCAACTTAGCAGGGATGGGGGACAAGGTTCTGGGGTGTACAAATTGACCCTGATTTTCAATCTTTCTCTCTCTCTCTCCCTCCTTCCCTCTTTCATTTCTCTTCCTCCTGTGTGCCTTCTTTGAATTCCAGCATCTTGTTTTAAACTCCTGATTTGTCAAAGCATCATATCTCCCCTGAAGGCATTGCCAGGAAAAGAAGTTCCTTCCATGAGTGATGAACTCCTTGACAGCACATGGGAGTTCAAGTTTGTCTCATTGGTAACAATCTATTGTTTCTTCAAATTATTGCAATAGAGGCCTGGAAATGTGTATCAGTAAGTCAAAAAGTCTCTAAAGTACAGAATTATGTCCCATAAAAAAAAACATGCCAATGGCCCAATTTCCAAAATATGTGAGGTTGAGATTGTTTTGGAAATGTAATCAAGTACAAGATGCAAATAAAGGAAGACGAAGTCATATTGCATTTGCATGGACTTCATACACTAGCTGGTGTTCATACAAGAAGAAGGACTATAAGACATGACACAAGGAACTGCGGAGATGGCTCAGTCAGTAAAGTGATTGTTGCATAAGCATGAGGACCTGAGTTCCATCCCCAGAACCCACATAAAATGCCTGGGCATAGTGACATGTATTTGCAGCCTCAGCACTAGGAAAGCAGAAGCAAGTGGATCCCTAGGGCTCACTAGCCAACTCTGAGAGTTCCAGGACAGTGAAAGGCCTGTCTCAAAAAACAGAATGGACAGTACCCAAGGAGTGACACTTGAAATTGACCCCTGGCTTTCTATCTATCTAGTGCAACCATATGCATGTGTTCCTGTACACACATGTGCACACAAACACATGCACACACATATGAAAACACATAGACATGAAATGAGGTACTCAGAAATCATGTCATCTAAAGAGGGAAGCAAAGACAGGAGTGAAGGAACACCAGGGATTGGTGGCCACCAGCAGAAGCCATGGGCAAGGAGAGAGCCTGCCCTGGAGCCCTAGAGACAGCATGCTCTGCAGAGATACACTTCTGGCTTGTTGGGCTGCAATGTATACATTTCAGTCCTATAAAGGCATCAAGTTTGTGATATTTTGTTACAGTAATCCTAGCAAGCTGACACACACCTTAACTGTTTTAAATGTTAGAGATACACAAATAGAAAAGCTGGTAGTTTCTAAGGATGGGTAGGATTTAGTTTTTCTAAGACAATATATTGGAGATCAATATGATCTTATAAATATAATATTGTTAGTACTGATGTAAACAAATCCAGTAGATATCCAGGCCTGATTTTGGAGGATCTGCAGTGATCTGAATCCCCTCACTCTTTTTGGATTTGAGTGCCCAGCAATGTACATTCTTTCCACAAGGAGAACCAGGACACATTGCTACTTCCCTTTCAAGGGCACCATGAAGATCTGTGCCTCCAGAATGTTTGTCCAAGAAATTGGAGCTTCTTGGAGGGTTGTCACTAGCTAAATATAAAGTATGTTATTATCGTCCAAACCTTGGCAATTCTTTGTCACTTGCTTTTGAAAAGAAAATTATACTTACCCAAAGCATTTCATTACCACCTGAACTGTCTACTCGCTATAAATTTAGCAACCTAAATTTATATAACCCTGCAGCCAAATGCATTAGAGTTAGGAGCCCAGGGCACCTGTAATGCTGCTGTTTCAAAAAATAAATATTGGCATGTGGCCTCATATGACTGTTTAGTCTGACTTCAGAATCTCCTGTGTTTATAGAGGCCCCTTAAACTACTTATGAAGTAACTTGCCTATAATAGTTTTTGCCAGGTAGATCTCTATAGACTTACTGAAAATTATAACAGTACCTTTCTGGTTATTTGGGATTCCTACTTTCTGTCTATCCACTTGCCTATTATATATTTATCTAGATATCTATTGATTGAGACAGGGTCCTAACTATGTAGCCCTGGCTAGTTTATACTGCATTCTTTTAGATCACTTATATTGCTTATATTATATACTATGTAGATAGATAGATAGATAGATAGATAGATAGATAGATAGATAGATGATAGATAAATATATAGATAGATGATAGATAGATAGATGATAGATAGATAGATAGATAGATAGATAGAGAGATAGATAGATAGATACATAGATACATAGATACATAAATAGAGTGCTGGATAGCTTTAGTGTCAACTTGACACACCTGGGTTGAGGGAGCCTCAATTGGGGAATTGGCTCCATTGGATTGGCCTGTGGCCACATCTGTGGAGTATTGTCTTGATTGTCGAGCAGTATGGGAGGGCCCAGCCCACAGTGAGTGGTGCCACCCTGGGCAGGTTGTTGTGTACCATATAAGAAGGCAGGCTGGACATGAGCCAGAGGAGCAAGCCAGTGAACAGCATTCCTCCATGGCCTGTGCTTCAGCTCCTTCCTCCAGGTTCCTACCCTGAGTTCCTGCTTTGGGCTCCCTAAGTGATGAACTGTGACCCGGGAGATGTAAGCTGGATAAACCCTTTCCTCCCCAAGTTGGTGTCGGTCATAGTGTTTTGTCACAGCAATGGAAGACAAACTACAACAGATAGATGATAGATAGATAGATAGATAGATAGATAGATAGATAGATAGATGATAGATAGATAGATAGATAGATGATAGATAGATGATAGATAGATAGATAGATGATAGATAGATAGATAGATAGATAGATAGATAGATAGATAGAGATAGAAAAGATAGGTAGATGAGAGAAAGAGAGAAGAGAGAGAGAGAGAGAGAGAGAGAGAGAGAGAGAAAGAGAGAGAGAGAGAACAGCCTCAAACTTTTGGTGGCCCTCCTTCCACTGTGCCCAGGGTTGGGTTTTACAGACATGTGCCATCATGTGCAGCTGAAATTACTATGTGGATATAATAAGCAAAGTCCCTTAGAGGCTGGAAAGATGGCTTAGTGGTTAAGAGCACTTGTTGCAATTGCAGAGGAACCAGTTTCAATTCCCAGCACCCACATGGTGGCTAACAACCATCTCTAACTCCAGTTCCATGGGATCTAACACTCTCTTCTGACTTCCAAGGGCACTGCAGGACACCAAGGCACCTACCTGTAAACAGGCAATACGTTCATACACATAAAATAAAAATAATAAATAAAATACTTTTAAAAAGCAGAGTCCCATTTAGGAGCAGCGTATTTACCATGGATTGGAATTTCTGGATTCTTGAGCTCTGTGTGAATTCAGGGTGGATAAGCTGGAAATCTCCATCCACATTATGTGCTTTTCTCTTTAGTAGCATCTAATAGGGTCACAAGTGCTAGTTCACAGGCTAGTTTTTCCTAAACCCCAATATCTGCACAGGAGAGTAAATCTAGATGGAAATAGCATCTAGATGTGCTTGGCTCAAGCATTGTTGCCTCGGTTGTAAAGCAGGGGACTAATACTGAGCTCATTTTGTTTCTATAAGGGTAAAGTGAGGGAATTCTGTCAATGCACCATGGTTCCTGTCCCAAAGTGTGTTCACCCTGTCTCCCTCTTTTGGAGGATGCTCAGATTTCTCACAGTGATTCCCTCAGAGCACTGGGCTAGAACCTCTGGGAATGCAAGTGGGGGACATTTCCCTGGGGACTGGTTTTTGCTCTGCACCAAGGAGTTCTCTCATTTCATGAAAAGACTCATCTTACTGACGTCAGGGGATATTTCAGGATATGCTAAGTATTACCCAAACCTCATTTCAGATATTAGATAGGAGAATATTTTACAAATTACCATGCAAATGTAGGTGCTCCTGGCATTGTTGAAGGCTTAAGTATTATTAAGTGGCATTATTACTGTAACAGTAGCACGGAATGTGGGGAAACTAAGGGGATTATATATTACATTAATTAGCAACACTTTATGGTTTTAGTAATTCCCTTAATTATTAAAATATTTGTCTTGGGGAGAACAACTAACACCAGGTTATAAAATAACTATCCAATTTGACCCCTATTCTGTTTGCAACGACTCTCTTTTAGAAGCATGTCTTTCTCATCTTCTACTGGGATTCTATATAATTACTTCTGACTTTGACTTCAAGGGAACATTTTAGAATATTAAATAAATGGGGTAGCCTTATGGGAAATTCAGCAGAATGTATCTACACAGAAGCAAACTGAACACTAATTCCTTTGTAATGAACACTCTTTCCAAACCTCTCTCCTTTCCCTAGTCACACCTCATCCCACAGTTATTGCAAACTTTGGTTTTTTTAGAATGATAAGATGTTCTTGAGGTTTACTCACAGCACTTTAACATCACCCTGTTACAATATATTGGTAAAAAAAAATTGCAGAACGCTTATCTCAGTATTGTTTTACATAAATAATACTTACTGAGCTACTACACAATATGCTAACATGAAGAATTACATTTTTATAGACAGCTTCCAGAAGAAGAGTACTAATTCAGATGCTATGGATGCCCACCCTCCCCCAGAAGTCCCTGGGAATAAGGAGAGTAATATCTTGGTACCACTCCTAAATATCCAAGACACCTGATATACCCAGGTTGTAGTAAACTTGAATAAACAGTGAAAGGTAAACAAAATGCAGCACTGCATAACACAACTAACTTGTGGGTTTGGAAGTCAAGTCTAACTTCTGTTATTGCCATGTCTGTAGCCTTGAGCCAGTTATTTACTGCTCTGTGCTTGTTTCAGCTTTAGTATCTAATATGTGGATGTGAAGTACAGCACCTACTTTCAAAAGCTGTAATCAAGATTACAGTTGCAAAATACTTAGAAACAGTGAATGGTATAGAGTATGTGTTGTATGAATTCTTAGAGTCAACAGGGCTGCGTTCAAGTCCTAACCCACACTGCTTAATCTCCAGCAAATTGTTTTGGTTCTCTGGGTCATGTTTTCATTATCTGCAAATGAACAAGTGCCTACAAAACGACCTCATTGTTAGCTCATAAATGTTAGTTTTCTGTTGCTGAAGCAAATTCCTGAGACAGAGAACACAACAGAGAAAATAGTTCTGATTTGGTTCCTGGCTTTAAAGATCACAGCCCATGGTTTCTCCACTTTATCTCAGTAGTTGGGACTGCATTTCACGTCAGGAGCCACAGTGTGAGAGGTCATTCACCTCATGGCTTCCAGGAATTATGGGGTCAAGATCTCATCCCTTTGAAGGCATGTCCTCATGGCCTAACTTCTCCCAACTATTCCTAACTTCTTAAACACCCTGCTCTTTGGCAATAATATTGCAGGCTGAGGTCCAAATCTTTGGTACATGGACCTTTGGGAAATATCTCAGAAACAAACTAGCAGCACCCTTCATCCAAGTTCTTCTGGGAGAATCATAAGATGAAGTTATTTCCAGGACTCCCTTATATCTGCTCTGGAAAAGATTCTGAAGAATGAGTCAGGTGGGTGCTAACTCTACTGTCATTTAAATGTCTTCACCAGCTGCCATGGCCAATGGATCTGGCCAACAGGAGGCTTTGGTTGCATCTTGGGGGAGCTGATTTGAAGAGTGCTTGGTAGAGTCTCAGAGTGAGGGTGCATAATTGGGACAGTGTGCTGAGAGTCTCAGGCTACAATAAGTGCAGGTGGGAAGAAAGGAAACCAAACACAGACTAGAGGGGAATGTGACTGCAAGGAAAGTGCATTTTGTGTGTAAGCTAAGATGGAGATGTGTTCATTTGCTGAGAGCAAAACACCAGTAGAGAGCATGGGGCTCAGAAGGAGAGAAAAGCAGATGATTAATGGACTGAGATGCCAGATATTGTTGAAAGGACATGTAGAGTCTCAGATCCTCTCTCCAGGAATCAGCGAATTTAATATTGGCAACTGGATGACTTAATTGAGCTCTCTGATTTCAGTGATGCCCACACAAAAGATAAGCACACGTTAAATTCTAAGTTATCCCCAGTTGATTTCTGTCTTGCAGTTGCTGAAGAAATAGCAGCAAAATGCTAGAGATTTCAGTCTTCTCACCAGACCTGGCAAGGACCGATAATGCAGTTGGTACCATTATTACTCTGGGAGTCCTGAAGACAGAGTTCCTCTGGAACCAACTTTTGGGCAATCTTGTAAGACTGGCACTCTTCATAAGGTCTGATCCACCCTACCATCTCCCCCAAAAAGTATACACAGCAGGAAGATTTATAGTCCCATCAAGCTAGCAAGCTTTTAATGAAACACTTCCAAAACTGTCTGATTGGTAGGCACTGCATATAGAAATACTGATTCCATGGCTGCCCTTCTGAATACAGGTCATATGATGACTCTCTTCTTTGGAGTTGACCCAGACCATGGGACTAGGTAGGAAACTATGTCTTGGAACAGGCCACTGACTTTTCCATTGTCTGTTCACAGCTGCCTTTTCTTGTTCTTTGCTGTATTTTCTGATCTGTATGGCTGAGGAAACTCCTTCCCTTCCTCTTCCCAGTTTTATTCACTTTCTATATCAACTAGTGTGTCTCAGGTTATAAATAATAGGAAGACAATATACCTAACTTAATTAATGAATAAGAGATTTGGGTCCCATGGGGAAGCCCAGAGAGATCCCAGGTATTCTTTTGCTTTCTGTTGCTGTAATAAGATACCACCACCAAAAGCAACTTAAAGAAGAAATGGTTTATTTTAGCTTACAGTGTCAGAAGCATAGAGTCTATCATGTAAGGGAAGGCATGACATTGTGCAACAGCAGGAACCTGGCTGAAAACATTTTCATTCACATACGGGAAGCAGAGATTGAAAGAGAGAGAGAGAGAGAGAGAGAGAGAGAGAGAGAGAGAGAGAGACTGAGGGAGAGAAAGACTGAGGGAGAGAAATCTGGGCCAGGCTATAAGCCCTCAAACCCCAGCCCCAGTGATTTACTTCCTCCATCAAGGCTCCACCCCTTAAAGGTTCCATAATCTCCCCAAACAGTGCCAGCACTTGGTGAGCAAGTGTTGCCATCCATGCTTGTGGGGGACATGCCTCATCCAAACACCACAGCAGAATTCTTGGCTGTCTGAGTCTAGTGTCTTGTCTGCTGGTCCCTTGCCTCTAGTTTCCTCTGTGTTTTGAGTCTCTTCTTCAGACTCATAGAGGGAAAATGAACATGTCATCTCCAGAGGACAAGAGAGAAAGTGGGAAGCAGCTTCCAAAATTTTCCAACACATTTCCTTCTTACATCTCATTGACCTGAAATGAGCCATGAGGCCATTAGGAAACCGGTCCCCATGCCAGCAAACAGGCATGTATGGATGGGCTGACTATTTTAGATCGGTGCAGTCCACATCAATGATAGAGCTGAGATATTACAATTAACTAGATTGCTCTTAGCCAAATAAGAGTTCATTCCTGGAGCTGCCGCCAGATCTCATGGTGGCCCTGTAAAAAGAGAGATGCAAAATGATGCCAGTTGATCATGTTCTGGTAGTAAGTGCCCAGTGTAAACATATAAATGCCCATCATTGCGCTGAGTCTACATGAATGGAAAATCCTGTCACTTCTATAAAAAATAAAAGTAAAATCTGCACAGCTCCAGGATGCAGACCCTGGACAGAAGGGCTTTGAATGCCAGGTCATCTCTCAGCTAATCCTCCTACCATACTTTCCTGTTCTCAGCAATAATTGGGGTGTCTGTTCTGAGTAATCTTACGGGCAGACCTGGAACATAACAATACTTATTTCTCTGTATCTGTAAGAAATACGTTCCAAGGTCTCTCACAAATACAATAGTATACAAACATGTCAGACTCACACATGAAATAGTGTAGTTTTGAATGCAAACGGTGAACTCAAATTTCTGTATACCTTAAATCATCTCTGGATAGTTTACAATACTTTATACAAGGTAAATGTTATCCAAATTAGTGCATTTCCACCACCCTATGTTACATTTTGATGAAATGGAGAAGGAAATAACGATGAGGGGAAAAAAGCCAGACACAATGTTTTTATTTATATTTTATGTATATATTTATTTTTAACATGTAGCTGGTTAAACCAATGGACTTGAACCCAGCAGATGGTGACATTGACTGCATTCAGTTTGCTTCCTAGTGAATCGGACTCTGAAGATAGAATGAAACATTTTCCACACTGTATCAGTTACAGAGTTTGTTTTTATTCTGCATCATACATGTCTCTTACAGGAAAGAGTGAGAGTTTCCCTTCCCTTGGCTTGTTTTGTGGAAAGGCTAAAGACTGCTTCCCAGAAGGTAACATTTCTTCATGGGAATGGCTGAAGCTGGTACAGTGGTCTTTCCTGAAGGGAACTTGAGAACAGCCAGAGAGCATGCTGCCTGGTCTCACCAGGGACCGAGATGGTGGAAGGACCTCTGGCATCTTCTGTGGTGGCGTGTTGGCCTGGACACTTTCCACAGCTGCCATTCACTCTGCTCCTAGAAGGAGCTCTATGTGTGGAAAGGTATTCAGGGGAGATTATGACTTAGCCCGAGATCCTCAGGAACAAGAGTGGCCTCAGAAGTCACTTCATGTTTTTACAAAAACTAATTAGCTTGGATGTCTATTAACAGATGAGTGGAAAATGAGAATATGGTACATACAGTGGAATTTTATTCAGCCATGCAGAAAAATGAAACTGCAGGAAAATGGATGAAACTGGAAAATTATGATATGAAATATAGTAACCCAAATTCAAAAAGACAAATGCTGCCAGGTTTCCCTAATATGCAGATTCCAGATTCTAATTTTTCCTGTTTTGTTTTGTTTTTCCTGTTGATCTGTTTGAGACAGTGTCTCCTTGTAGCCTGATACTTTCTATGTAGATCAGGCTGTCCTAAATTGCATGCAGACATCCCCCTGCCCCCTAGGATAAAAGGCATGTGCCACCAGCCCCGACTCAACTCCTAATGTGTGTGTGTGTGTGTGTGTGTGTGTGTGTGTGTGTGTTTATGCAGTAATAAGTGCAAGTAGAGGGCAAAAACCAAGAAAGAGGAGGAAAAACATGATCCTTTAAGGAAAGATGTAGGAAGATTCTAGAACACCTGTGATGCAAATGTGGGAGAAGACTGGAGATAGAAGAGAGCAAATGGAGCTGGGGAAAGGATGGGAATTGGGGGAGGATCAACGGAAGCCATGTATGAAAATGCCTTAAGTAAACCTGCTTTTGCACGCTAATTAAAAAAAAAAAAATCAGGACTGGTGAGATGGCTCAGGAGTTAGGAACACTGGCTTACAGAGGACCCTGATTCAATTTTTAGCATCCACATGATAGCTAACAACCAACCATCTGTAACTCCAGTTCCTGGGGATCCAACGCCCTCTTCTGGCCTCCATAGGCATTACACAACACAAGTGTACCTACCCACATGCTGGCAAAACACTTAAAATAAAATTTAAAATCAAATGAAATGACAAAATAAACACTAAATTGAAGAGCAGGACAGCAACACCTCCAGGAACACTTCCCTAAGGGAGTGACAGTTCAGTTCCGAAGAGTCAAAGATGAAGAGGGAACAAAATGTCTCACTGTCATTCCACAGAGCCAGAGTGCAGAGGTTGGCCACACCCATAACAGATCTGGGAAATTAGAGAATGGCACTAAGATGGATAATCATGTTGCAACATCTACCGACCAAAAGCCTTTCTAGAAAGACTCAGACATCCCAAGTCCAAAGCCATTGCCAGTAGCCGGCATCTGCGGAGCTCCACCAAGCAGCTTCCGGCCTCTTCCACGCTTCCTTCCACGTCATTGACTGAATCCTGCATCAACTCTTGCAGTGGAGGCATCTTCAGAGCATTCTGCATTTGCTGACCTCAAAGATACCATTGAGAAAGAAGAGCTGAGCAAGTGTGTTCTTGCTCAGCTGAAGGACTATTACTTTCCCTCCTTGTCTTCTCTCTCCCAGCCCTTCCCACCCCACACAAACACACACATTTACCTATATTCACACTCAGCAAACAACACTCATATTCACATGCTTGCATACCTGCTCACATATTGATACACATGGACATGCATAAATACTCTTGCAGTTGTAAACACTCACACTCACTTTTATAGTAGTCCCCTTGTCTCTGGTGTGCCACCATTTTAAGTCCCTCTATATTTCTTAGAAAAAAGACTAAAGAATTGACTTCCATGATACCCAAAGTAGCTATGTTTTATATTTGTGTCATTCAAAGAGTGACTCTGAGCATCTACTGTGAATAAATGTTCTGTCACATTGAGACTGCAGAGAAAGGTATGGATATAATTACTGAGAAACAGATAACTTTATCCTATGACTGCTACAGTTAGGTTTTGTACCAAATGTTCCACACAAGATTTGTCATTTAACCTTTGTAACTAACCCATGAAAGACAGTTCTTAAATGTTCTTATTCACAAAAGAAGAAATGGTAGTTGAAGGAATTTGCTGAGACCACAGGGCAGGTTCAAATGTGTATTTTCCTCTATAAACACAACTCTTCACTATGAGGGAGAACATTTCTGGCTTTGGGGGAGAGAAGGCATTTGAGCTGAGCATGTAAAGACACTAACTTGACAGTAGATTCCTAGAAGCCAAAGGCATCTTGGGAGCAAAGACTCTTGAAAGGATGTGCTAATCTACTATGCCTAGTTGAAGGAGAGTGGCAGGCTGTCTGTTTTGGAGTCATAAAGAATCCTGGATGCAGACAGTACATTCATACACATAGAAAATAAATAAATTAATAATAAAAAAAAGAATCCTGGGAGATTGACAGAGACAGGAAGCCTTTGGAGAGCCCAGTCATTCACTATCTATGTGCTGTATGCCTAGCTCAACACACACTTCAACACAAAGCAGGCCATATGGTTTTTGCCCTGACTGTTGAGAATTTATGCAGCCAGATTGTCTCAAAGATTTCCAGTGCTGCTCATTTCTTCTTAAAGCAGCCAGTCTCTCTCATAAAGGAAGCACCTTGTGTCTGCCTTCATTTTGAGCCATTCCTTGTACCTGTGCTTTGTTTTCTCCGTATATAAACATCTAACCTGGACCAATACAATAGCTTCCACCTCCTCTCTCTCTCTGGCTGACACACTTCCTATACAAATCACCAGAATGACCTTTCTGAAAATCAATTTTGGCTACATCCTTTTTCAGCTTGAAGCTCAAGTTTAGGACTTGTAATTGTAAGCAAATAGTTAATTAAATTCTCTTTGGGTGTTCTAAATAGACAGCTCCAGCTATCCAGGACCGGTGGCTATAACCCTAGCTTACCTTTGAGGAATTCTGTGCACTTGAAAACACTAAAGCGGATGTTGGGAAGGGCAAGAAGAGGGATGGGAAAGAGAGCAGAGGATGAATTCCCTATACTGCCCCAATCTTTTTTTTTTTAATTTTATTTATTTCTGTATGTGTATGAATGTATTGTTTGTATGCAAGTTTGTGCACCCGTGTCGTGCAATGCCGCGGAGGTCAGAAGAGGGCGTCGGATTTCCCTGGAACTGGAGTTCTCCTGGAATTGGAGTTTCAGACGGTTCTCGGCCGCCATGTGGGTGTTGGGGATCGAACCCGGGTCCTCTGTAAGAGCGGTCGGCGCTCTTAACTGCTAGGCCATCTCTCCAGCCCTACTGCCCCAATCTAAGACTGAAGTGCTTATATCTTATACACACCTGTGCAAAATCTCCTGATGCATAAGTGTGCCTCTTACTCCGTAGGCCATCTGTCCTCTGGTACCCCTGACCTCACATTCCTTGATCCTCTGATGATTCTTGCCCTGCTTCAATTATATTGAAATATTTCTATTTTTCATCTGTTGGCTTTACCATTGATAACAAATTCCTCTAATATGGGCTCAGAGAGAAGACTGCTTCCTGAAACAAGGCCATATAGAATTTAGAAGGGGAATGAACTTCAATTTCTTGGTAGACCCAAGCAGGTACAAAACATTTCTAAGAGCCTGAAGCAGATGTCCCTAAGATTCATGGAATAATGCTGGCACCTGTCATATGAGACTCCCAGGAAAAGAATTGTCAGGGAACTTGAGCTCTAAGGACAACTGCTCAGTAATGGGTTTCAACACTTAATGCCGTGGGCTTTCGAGATTCTGAAGAAAAGATTAAACCCCAAGGGTACAGATAAACAGTCTCCATCTATTTGTCAAATAGAATGAGCTGCCTCCCACCTCCTGCTGGGCACAGGCACCAGCTTTTAGGATGATCTCCACTACCCCTTGGCAAGGCATTCATACTGCAGAATTGAGTGCTATCTGAACATTTTAGTGCTTCCATCTGACTTGACTAAGTTCGGAGGACTGTCCTAAAGTCCCTACTCTGTGCAGGGTGCTGTACTAAGGGCTGAAGGACACAGGAATAAATGAGACATCATTTCCAGTCAAAGAGGAAGATAAATGGATGGGCAGTAGATGGATATTTTTAAAAGAATTTTCAGGTTTTGTGTGCAAGTACAAACATCCCTCCTCTCCTCCAGGCCACCCCAGCTGCTTTCACATCATAATGCAAGGAACACCTCCCCAGGGATCCCAACTTCCATCTCCAGTGTAGGGGATGCAAGGCTAACAATCAATCCTGAAGTGTCCTCTCGGTTCTGAGGACACTTCAGACTATGAAAGGCAAAAGGAGTAGAGATATTTTGGGACACACACTAATCTGTGGCTAAATCACTGTGTAAAATTCTTTATTCTTTTCTTTTATATATATATATTTTTTAATTGATGTTTTGTGTATTTCATACATCATTTTCCAATTCAGTTCAGGCATATATCCCCTTCCCTTCCCCCCACCCCACCCCTACCCATCCCAGATCATGCATTCTGCCATAACCTTTCTGCGTCTTTCTCTGTTTTCTGTTTTTTTTTTTGTTTTGTTTTGTTTTCATTTTTTTTAACAGTAGGTGATAATCTGTGAGTACAAGCATCCTTCATGCAAAACCAATTTACGAGCAGTTGTGCCCAAACCCACACAGCTCATGGGTCTCACCATCCAGCGGGGGGGGGGCTTGTATGTTCAATCAAGTTGATCAAATGAGTGTCCAGTCTATACTGTTGTAGTTTATTCTTAAATGCACAAAGGTTCAATAAAAATTGGCTTTGAAAAAAAATACCTTATTCTTTCATGAGTGCAATCTCGTTAAATCCGGCCTTCCCAAAAGCTGGTCAAAGATAATCATTACCAGTCTACAAACAAGGAAGTTGAGGCCAGAGACACACAAGACTTAGTGGAGCCAGAGGATGAACAAGCTTCTCCCCAGTTTCCCTTATTGGTTCCTTACCTGACCTCCAAAACTGACCTAAATGGCAAGTTTAGCAAGATTTTCTGTCTTTCCATTGTTAACACTAGCTTAGCAGAGCTGAGTGTATGAGTCTGAAGAAGGAAGTAGGTTGTTGTGTACAGAGAGACCTGGACAGCCGGCTGTTCATCTTCCATGAAGGCCACTGTGACTGAGATGCTGCCAGAGAGAGGGGGCAGGGCCTACTCCAGGAGCTTGGCCTAATTCTGCACGAGGCCTCTGACTTCATTGGGTTGTTTTGGAAATTATTTAGAAATGAACTGGGCAAACTCTCCAATGTGGAAAATACAGGAAACACACAGCATATGGTAGCTGGTAGACCAGAAACTACAAGGTAAGACATTTGAAGCAATTGCCTAAGGTCACAAAACTGGGTTTAATGACAGACACATGTCTTCTGCATTCTAGTCCATTTCCTGCCTAAGGGTTTTCCCCAGCCAGGCAGAATATTCCAGGATGCAATAGAAGCAGATGTCCTTCGTAGGAACAGGATTTCTCTGTAAACTGACAGCTAATTTTCCATCATGGAAATGAAAGCCTCCACCATTTTTCATGAATCATCAACTACTGACAATTGGTATTTCTTCCAGGTGCATAAAGTGGAATCTCAGAACTCATAGCCTGCAGAGAAGAGGCACAAAGAGAAGTTCACTCAGAAAGCCAACACTCAGTTACTGGTCTGTCCTACCCTGTGTTCCAAACCCCAGGTTTGCAGCCCTATTGAGTACATGACAGCCCTCCCTATCGTCTATCACTCTGTGCCTTTGAAACATTCGCTATTTCTTAGGCAATTGGCCAGGCACTAGAGATGTTGAGAGGAACATCCAGAGGTCCCGCCTAATCATCTCAAAGTGTAGCTTGACCTGACTCAATGGTCAGCATTGAGCACCTCCTTTTCTGGCAGGCCTTCAGAGTCAACACTGCTATGGTTTGTACATGAACCATTCTTATAACATTATGTATTTGAGACTGATGGGATATTTGGAAATGACAGGATCCTGGGATCTCTGGCCTAAATCATGGATTAATTTCTCGATAGCTTCATAAAATGATGATGTTATGAGCTGGTGGTAAAATCTAGAAGGTGTGGCTAAGTTAGAGGAACTCAATCACTAGGCTTGTGTCCTGGGTGTCTATATCTTGCCCCAGTTCCTTGTGGTTTTCTTTTTTGGCTTCCTGACTGCCATGACGTAAAGAAATTTCTCCCTCCTGACTTCCCTCTGCCATGGTGGTCTGCCCAAGTGTACAAGGCCAGGTAACCATGTACAGATCCTTACAAAACCATAAACCAAAGTAGGCCCTCCTCCCCTGTGGTCCTACAGTCCCTTATGTTGCTTTCCTGGGTATTTTATTTGAGAAAGATAAATAATTCAGGACATGATTGCAAACAGAGCATGGACTCAAGGCCTTACTTACCAAACATGAAGCTATTCTGTGTGCTGAGGCCAAGCCTTCCACTTTTGAAGGGAGCACAATTTTCTTCTCTTACATGGGAAGTTCAATGGCTGTAAATCACTAGCAATCAAATGGAAACTATAAGACCAAGTTAGAAACCAGGCTCCCCTTTGCCTCACCAATCTTCAAACTTCTCTTCAGAGGATCTACATGTTTTAATCACTGAAAACATTTATTAAGCTCATATATACTTTGGGCAAACAGGATTCCTTTGTTCAACCTGCCCTGTACCAAATATATACAAATACACTCATGTAGATTGGCACCTTTGCTAAAGGTTCCTCTACTCCAAGAGAACTTAATGAAAATGAACTCTCTGGAGATTGCCACTAGTTATTACAAGCCTACCACACATCCCAGGAGGGGAAGAGCTGAATAGTTAAGAATAACAACTTCATAGTCAGGCTGCTTCCATCCATCCTTAGACAAATTGCCAGACTTTCCTAATAAGATGAGCCAATGGCAGCTGCACCTACTTCACAGGATTATCGTGAATGATGCACCAGGCACTTACACATAGCATCAGCTCCACTCCTTGTGACACACTTGCGGAGTAGGTACCCCTTCATCCTCATTTTTTAAGGTGAAGAAGAAGTTAAATATGTGAAAATTTAAACATGTCAAAGATTAGACAACTGGAAAACTAGTGAGGAGTATTTGGGCCTGTTCTGTGCTAGTGAAAGACAACTGCCAACAGCGAGATCAACATGCTCACGCTCAAGCCACCAAAAGACCTGGATGCACTTCTGAGTAAGAACACAGAAGCAACACCCTGGCCGCTCAGCCTAAGGCCAACATTGGAAGTCCCTTTCTGGGTTTGCAGCCTATATTTTCCCCTCCAGACATCGCATGTTCTCAAATACTCTTTGGCAAATGAGCATAAGAAAAGGAAGAATTTCCCAAGAGACTCTGTTTCTCTGTGATTTTTTTCTTGGAAGCTAGAGAGAGTTTTGATAATATGGCTCAAAGACTCTCCCTTTGTTCATCTCCACAATAATGCTCTTTCCAATCATCGGATAGTTATTTTCCATTAGCAATGGAAAGAGTCAGCAAACCCCATTCACCATGCCTACCTGAACATCTGGAACTGAAACCATATCGAATTCATTCATTTTAATGTGCATATTTCAAATTATGGCTTTACGGCTATCAATCTTGTAATGCCTCATGAGTCTCAAGCTGGTCCTCATCAAAAACACAACCTTTGCAAATTGTATTCAAACACCTGCTCCTTTCCTCCTGCTACATCACCATCACCACCATCAAGACAACAACAACAACAAAGCAATGGGTATGGCCCACCTACCATAGTAGCTCTTTTTTTTTTAATTTTAGGTGATATTCAGAGTACATAGGTAATCTCAAAACCTTTATTACACACACTAAAAAGCAAAGAAATGGGTGAAATTAATATTAACAGTGTATTTTATTTAAGTCATACAAATAATATATTATTCTTTTAAAATGTTCATGAGATAGTATATAAAAATAAAGATAATGTAAAACGAAAACAATTTTGGATGAAATTTACATATCATATACATTTTTTTGCTACAGATACACTGTAAGTCATTTACATTTTAAACTATATTGGTGAACTAGGTATGGTGGTGCACACCTTTAATCCCAATACTCAGGAGGCAGGGGTAGGTGAATCTCTATGAGATCAAGGCACCCTGATCTACATAGTAAGTTCCAGACCAGCTGGAGCTACAGAGAGACCCTGCCTTAAATAACAACAATGAAGTAAAGTACAGAGGTGCATAAGCATTGACAAAAGAATTTATAAACACTTTGAACCCCAAATATCCTCTATGCCCATTAATATTAGGACTTTTTCTCCGCCCCTTAGCCCTGACAGCCACTGACCTAATTTCTATCAATCTAACTGCCATTTTTAGGACATAACATGCATGAAGTCAAACTGGTTGTAGTCTTTTGTGTGTCTTAGTACAATGATGTTAGAGTTTATCTTTATTGGGCCCAATAATTCTTAATCTTCTGAATCTTAGCACATTTAAAAATTAAGATGTCTTGTTTTATATTTTGTGAATAAAATTCATCTTGTCTAGCTGAAGGGAAGTGTTTTTGTTTTAGTCCATGATAAATAACTGACGTTTAAATAGTTATGGGTATGGTAATGACATTTTTGATCTAACAACAAAGCTTGATAAATGAAAGAAAAAATGATAATCTCAATTTTATTAAAATTAAAACCAGTTTCAAACAAATAGTTCCCAGGAGAATGAAAATACAAGCATCAGATAGAGAAAATAATTGTGAATGATCTATGTGATAAAAAGACTATTGTTCAAATAGAAAGAATACTTAAAACTCAGAAATAATAAAACTGATTCTAAGATGAACCAAAGACTTTAATGGGTACTTTGTCCAAGACATACAGATGGTAAATAAGCAAATGAAAAATTTCCCCTCATGAAATAGCCTTAAAGAATGAAAATTTAAGAAGTACAACATCACTATACACCTACTTGAAATTCCAGAACTCAGAATGTTGACAACACTGAATTCCAGTAAGTACAAGGAGCAACAGGAAATCTCACTCTCTGTAGGTCATAAGCAAAATGGTACGAGCATCTGAAGACAGGGCCATACTCTTCCATTGTCCAAACGTGAAGAGTACATTCTTGCACAAACCTGCACATATATGTTTAGAACAGTTTTCTCTTTTTTCTTTTCCTTAGCATTTCATACATGGATACCGTATTTACATCATTTCTACCCCTCTTCCCCTTCCAACTCCTCCCATGCCCTCTCACTCCCTTACAACTTCGTGTACAGAAATGTACATATGTGTAATATACTGTTCATTTAATAGTGCTCATGTTATGGTTCACCACTTGGGATTGGATAACCCATCCCAGAGCTCATCTCTTGGGAAAACTGATTGTCTCTCCCTCAGCAATCACTGATTGCCTGTTATCTCTTCATCTAGAACTGGGAGCTTATGAAATATTCCCCATCCACACTTGCATGTCAGCTGATGTTGTCATTATGCACACAATGACTGGCCCATCAAAATATCTTTATTGGTGCAATATTGATATTTTTATCTTGGGGGTAGCCAACAGTTAGCTGTATAATTGGACTTGAAGCCTACTCAATAGGGATTCCATACCTGGTAATCTAAACATTTATTTTTATGTCACAATTTGGAAGTATTTGAAGTATTTCCCTCAGTTAGTGAATAGATAAATAAAATAAAATAAAAACTTCGGATCTCCAGACAAAGTAATGCTATTCACTGCTAAAAGGAAAGAGCTGTTAAGCATGAAGATACGCATGAAATGTAAATGCAAATTATCAAGAGGGTAAAGCCGATTGAAAAGGCCACATACTGTAAAATTCCAACTATTAGAGGGAAGGTCAAACCTTGGAGCATTATAAAGATGACTGGTGACCACAGAGAGGATGAAGCAGCAAGGAAGAAAGAATGTTTTAGGGCAGTGAAATTATACCACGTGATCTTTTTTTCTATTTCTTATTTTATTTTAAGTTGAACTTTTGTGTACACATAGCATTAAAGTAACATAAATTAAACTTGTGATACCAAAAAAGCATTAAAATACAATGATGACTTAACATGGAAATTCCATTTTTCTCCAACTTTTATTGATTCAATATATATATACATAAATATACATATACATACATACATACACATATCACCTGAGTTGGAGGATTTTCTTTCTTTTTTTTTTCTTTTTTCTTTCTTTATTTTTTTTAACAAAAGATGTCATGTTTTCCCCAAGGAAGTGCTTGAAGTTTCCTCCTTGGCAAACCCAAACAACCATCAATCCTGCCCCCGTGCTGCACACTGGGGTCCCTCCCCCGCCACGGTCACCCAAATGAGGTCCAGCAAGCATGAGTCCTGTCTTGATTCTCACCACGTGATCTTAAACCAACAAATACATTTCATTTTACATCTGCCAAAATCCATAAAATATCCATACCAAGACAGAACGATAAACCATAGGTTCTGGGTATGACTGGGAGTAAAATATCAACACAGATCCATCAATTGTATTGAAAGTTCACTTTTATGGGGGACATTGACAATGAGGGAAATTATGCATGTGTGAAGGCACAAGAGAGTATACCAGAAACGTCCACACCTTCCTCCTAATTTTTCTGTGAGTCTAAAATTGATTAAAATAATAAACTCTTTTAAAAATTCCCAAAGTGTTCACATGCCATTATTTGGTTTGCATGCACCTACTCAGGTCCTCCCCTTAAACTTGAAAATGTTATCCAATTTATGAATGAGGAGTGTAAGGCTTTAAAAGGTTAATTGCCTTACTTCAGAACATACAAATACTGCTTGCTAAAAGTGAGATTCAAACTCAAGTCTGCCTTTTGGCACATCCCACACTCCTCCTGCACTGCTCCCAGCAAAGGAGATCTCCCACTGTGACAAAGTACTTCTTGTTCTCAAGGAAGGCCAAAGAAAAATTTTACATTAAAAACATCTCACTCCCATTATTTGGCTGGAGGTGGGTGGAAAACATCTAAATAATTTTCAGAGCATGATAACTATGTGGCATGCTTCAACAGTATAAAAATGGATGAGCAGAAACTTACTAAACTTTTAGCAGGAAACAAACAAACAAAAAAATCACCTTTGGGCTCAGAACAAGCCTGATGAATTCCAGCCCAAAGGGTGAATTGAAGACTGCTAAAAGTCCTAAGCCACTGACTTGCAATAAAAATGCTTCCACAATGATAACTATTGCAAAGCTGGGGCTGTACTACAAAGCAGCCTAGTCTCAGAGGTCAGATTGTCCAGAAGAAAAACTAAAAGCTCCTGCCAGCCTTTGGTTTCTATCTATACACTGTTAACTGGGTCTGCCTAGGAAGACATTTCTCTTTTTTGCTTTCTAAGTTCTACAGAAAATAGCACTAGGCCTAGTGGGACATGTTAGAAAGAACAGTTTCTTCCTAGTGAGTTAGCAAGCCAAGAGAACACAGTTTTCAAAGGACATTTGAGTTCTTTGAAATAAGACATACTATTACCTTTAGTGATCTTTTCACTTGTATATAGGTAGTGCAGGACTGGGTGTTGGGAGCACAAGTGTGATATTATTTGGAAGAATGGTATTGGCTTTTAGTGTGTATATGTTTATGTATATGTTCATAGGAATGTGAACACATGCCTATTGTCATAAGTGTTCTATATTATCTCAATCATTTTGTGGCTGCTATACATCTATACAGGCCACATAAGCAATGAAAAAGCACAGAGGGAGTCAGCACTGTGGCAGGTGCTCAGATGTGAGGGATATTGCTCAAGGCAGGGAATCTGCCTCGCAGCCTCATGCAACTCTGCAGCCACTAACGAACTAGCAAAGAGACCGGTTTCCTGGGATTCACACCAGAGATTGATTTCAGCAGGAGCTGGATAGAGTTGTACACTATTTTGCTATGACAGCTGTAGCAAGTATACCCTCCACCAGTGTTTTTGGCTTCCAAATCCCTCAGTGGATTTCTGAAATCAAACTTACTACCAAACTCTACATATGCCATGACTTTTCTTATAGATACATACATCCAATAAAGTTTAAACTATGAACTAGACACAGTAGGGCATTAACAAAAATTATAATCATGATACCTGGACAGTATGATAACTGGAATATCTACTAAGAAAATGCTACCCATATAAATACCATGATACATTGGAAAGAGATGATTCATGCCTTAAAAAGATGGGGCTGTATGGTAAAACCATCTCATCATGCTTCTCAGAATGATACAGAATTTAAAAGTGTGTACCGTTTATTTTTAGAAGTTTTCATGTGGCTGACTGCAGGTAATTGAAATCCTACTAAGGAAAACCCTTGATAAGGGAGGTACTGCTGTGCCACAAACTGAACAGCTTGAACAACAAATTGGTTCTCTCACAGTTCTGGGCCTGGGTGAAGGTGTTGCCAGGGTTGGCTTCTTCTGAGGGTTATGAAAAAGAATCTGTTCTCTGACTCTCTCCCAGCTTCTGGCATCTGCTGGCCCTATCTGCCAACATTGTTTTCAGCTGCACGAACTTGATCTTCATAATCACAACATATTCTCCCTGCATATGTGCCTTGTTCTGAATTTCCTGTTTTTATAAGGACAATGGTCATGTTGAGTATGGGGACATTTCTCCAGCCAACCTCATCTTAGCCTAACTACTTACATCTGTAATAGCCCATTGTGAAGCAAGCTCATCCGTGAGCTATTGGGGGTTAGGATTCAACAGAGGAATCTGTGGGGAGGGGATCTATTCAATCCATAACTGAATCGTAACCAATTCTTCTAAACAATTGTCTGAATGTCCTTATCTGCTTGGGTAAAGAACCAGTAATTTGGGGGCTGGAGAGATGGCCTAGCGGTTAAGAGCGCCGACCGCTCTTACAGAGGACTCGGGTTTGATCCCCAGCACCCACATGGCGGCTGAGAACCGTCTGAAACTCCAATTCCAGGAGAACTCCAGTTCCAGGGGAATCCGACACCCTCTTCTGACCTCCGCGGCATTGCACGACACGGGTGCACAGACTTGCATGCAGACAGTACATTCATACACATACGGAAATAAATAAAATTAAAAAAAAAATGACCAGTCCCAGCCGGGTGTGGTGGTGCACGTTTTTAATCCTAGCACTTGGGAGGCAGAGGCAGGCAGATCTCTGTGAGTTCAAGGCCAGCCTGGTCTACAGGGTGAGCTCCAGGCCAGCTGGGACTAAAGAGAGACCTTGTCTCAAAAATAAAAAATAAAATAAAATAAAATAAAAAAAAGACCGGGGCTGGAGACATGGCTCAGCGGTTAAGAGCGCCGACTGCTCTTGCAGAGGACCCGGGTTTGATTCCTAGCACCCACATGGTGTCTAAGAACTGTCTTTAACTCCAGTTGAAGGGGAATCCGACACCCTCTTCTGACCTCCGCAGCATTGCACGACACGGGTGCACCAACCTACATGCAGACGAGGGTGTGAGACAACAAACCTGGAAGCCACAGGCTCAAGGAGGCTTTGAGACAGTAGATGGGCACTTAACTCTTCAGAATTAAGCATCCTGAGAGCTGAGAAAGACCCACATCAAGAACTCAAGTGGAAAGTTTTGGGGAGAAGGAAAGTAGGGAAACCGCAAGACTGGGAATCTACAGAGGAACTGATACAGTGAACGAACAGGGTAGGGAAAATGTGGGCTATGCTCTCATTGCTGGGGAAGAAGTCAAATATAGCTGGACATGGTGCTGCTCGCCTTTAATCCCAGCCCTTGGGAGGCAGAGGCAGGTGGATCTCTGTGAATTCAAGGACAGCCTGGTCTACAGAGTGAGTTCCAGTCCAGCAGGGGCTACCCTGTCTCAAAAAGACACATAAATAAAAAAGTAAGTCAAATATAGAAAGGGATAAAAGTTGTATGAATGCAGACATGCTGATTAGAATGAGAGGAGTTAGTGTGAATTTTTAATTTCCAATATGTGGGACTGGAGAGTTGGCACAGCAGTTAAGAGCACTGGTTGCTCTTGCACAGGATCCANCATGAACCATTCTTATAACATTATGTATTTGAGACTGATGGGATATTTGGAAATGACAGGATCCTGGGATCTCTGGCCTAAATCATGGATTAATTTCTCGATAGCTTCATAAAATGATGATGTTATGAGCTGGTGGTAAAATCTAGAAGGTGTGGCTAAGTTAGAGGAACTCAATCACTAGGATTGTGTCCTGGGTGTCTATATCTTGCCCCAGTTCCTTGTGGTTTTCTTTTTTGGCTTCCTGACTGCCATGACGTAAAGAAATTTCTCCCTCCTGACTTCCCTCTGCCATGGTGGTCTGCCCAAGTGTACAAGGCCAGGTAACCATGTACAGAATCCTTACAAAACCATAAACCAAAGTAGGCCCTCCTCCCCTGTGGTCCTACAGTCCCTTATGTTGCGTTTCCTGGGTATTTTATTTGAGAAAGAATAAATAATTCAGGACATGATTGCAAACAGAGCATGGACTCAAGGCCTTACTTACCAAACATGAAGCTATTCTGTGTGCTGAGGCCAAGCCTTCCACTTTTGAAGGGAGCACAATTTTCTTCTCTTACATGGGAAGTTCAATGGCTGTAAATCACTAGCAATCAAATGGAAACTATAAGACCAAGTTAGAAACCAGGCTCCCCTTTGCCTCACCAATCTTCAAACTTCTCTTCAGAGGATCTACATGTTTTAATCACTGAAAACATTTATTAAGCTCATATATACTTTGGGCAAACAGGATTCCTTTGTTCAACCTGCCCTGTACCAAATATATACAAATACACTCATGTAGATTGGCACCTTTGCTAAAGGTTCCTCTACTCCAAGAGAACTTAATGAAAATGAACTCTCTGGAGATTGCCACTAGTTATTACAAGCCTACCACACATCCCAGGAGGGGAAGAGCTGAATAGTTAAGAATAACAACTTCATAGTCAGGCTGCTTCCATCCATCCTTAGACAAATTGCCAGACTTTCCTAATAAGATGAGCCAATGGCAGCTGCACCTACTTCACAGGATTATCGTGAATGATGCACCAGGCACTTACACACAGCATCAGCTCCACTCCTTGTGACACACTTGCGGAGTAGGTACCCCTTCATCCTCATTTTTTAAGGTGAAGAAGAAGTTAAATATGTGAAAATTTAAACATGTCAAAGATTAGACAACTGGAAAACTAGTGAGGAGTATTTGGGCCTGTTCTGTGCTAGTGAAAGACAACTGCCAACAGCGAGATCAACATGCTCACGCTCAAGCCACCAAAAGACCTGGATGCACTTCTGAGTAAGAACACAGAAGCAACACCCTGGCCGCTCAGCCTAAGGCCAACATTGGAAGTCCCTTTCTGGGTTTGCAGCCTATATTTTCCCCTCCAGACATCGCATGTTCTCAAATACTCTTTGGCAAATGAGCATAAGAAAAGGAAGAATTTCCCAAGAGCCTCTGTTTCTCTGTGATTTTTTTCTTGGAAGCTGAGAGAGTTTTGATAATATGGCTCAAAGACTCTCCCTTTGTTCATCTCCACAATAATGCTCTTTCCAATCATCGGATAGTTATTTTCCATTAGCAATGGAAAGAGTCAGCAAACCCCATTCACCATGCCTACCTGAACATCTGGAACTGAAACCATATCGAATTCATTCATTTTAATGTGCATATTTCAAATTATGGCTTTACGGCTATCAATCTTGTAATGCCTCATGAGTCTCAAGCTGGTCCTCATCAAAAACACAACCTTTGCAAATTGTATTCAAACACCTGCTCCTTTCCTCCTGCTACATCACCATCACCACCATCAAGACAACACACAACAAAGCCAATGGGTATGGCCCACCTACCATAGTCGTCTTTTTTTTTTAATTTTTAGGTGATATTCAGAGTACATAGGTAATCTCAAAACCTTTATTACACACCCTAAAGAAAAGAAATGGGTGAAATTAATATTAACAGTGTATTTTATTTAAGTCATACAAATAATATATTATTCTTTTTAAAATGTTCATGGATAGTTATAGAAAAATAAAGATAAGTAAAACGAAAACAATTTGGATGACATTTACATATATATACATTTTTTTGCTACAGATACACTGTAGTCATTTACATTTTAAACTATATTGGTGAACTAGGTATGGTGGTGACACCTTTAATCCCAACTCAGGAGGCAGGGGTAGGTGAATCTCTATGAGATCACAGGCACCCTGATCTACATAGGAAGTTCCAGAACCAGCTGGAGCTACAGAGAGACCCTCCTTAAATAACAACAATGAAGTAAAGTACAGAGGTGCATAAGCATTGACAAAAGAATTTATAAACACTTTGAACCCCAAATATCCTCTATGCCCATTAATATTAGGACTTTTTCTCCGCCCCTTAGCCCTGACAGCCACTGACCTAATTTCTATCAATCTAACTGCCATTTTTAGGACATAACATGCATGAAGTCAAACTGGTTGTAGTCTTTTGTGTGTCTTAGTACAATGATGTTAGAGTTTATCTTTATTGGGCCCAATAATTCTTAATCTTCTGAATCTTAGCACATTTAAAAATTAAGATGTCTTGTTTTATATTTTGTGAATAAAATTCATCTTGTCTAGCTGAAGGGAAGTGTTTTTGTTTTAGTCCATGATAAATAACTGACGTTTAAATAGTTATGGGTATGGTAATGACATTTTTGATCTAACAACAAAGCTTGATAAATGAAAGAAAAAATGATAATCTCAATTTTAATAAAATTAAAAACCAGTTTCAACAAATAGTTCCCAGGAGAATGAAAATACAAGCATCAGATAGAGAAAATAATTGTGAATGATCTATGTGATAAAAAGACTATTGTTCAAATAGAAAGAATACTTAAAACTCAGAAATAATAAAACTGATTCTAAGATGAACCAAAGACTTTAATGGGTACTTTGTCCAAGACATACAGATGGTAAATAAGCAAATGAAAAATTTCCCCTCATGAAATAGCCTTAAAGATGAAAATTTAAGAAGTACAACATCACTAATACACCTACTTGAAATTCCAGAACTCAGAATGTTGACAACACTGAATTCCAGTAAGTACAAGGAGCAACAGGAAATCTCACTCTCTGTAGGTCATAAGCAAAATGGTACGAGCATCTGAAGACAGGGCCATACTCTTCCATTGTCCAAACGTGAAGAGTACATTCTTGCACAAACCTGCACATATATTTTAGAACAGTTTTCTCTTTTTTCTTTTCCTTAGCATTTCATACATGTACCGTATTTCTCTTTCTCCCTCTTCCCCTTCCAACTCCTCCCTGCCCTCTCACTCCCTTACAACTTCGTGTACAGAAATGTACATATGTGTAATATACTGTTCTTTAATAGTGCTCATGTTAGGTTTCACCCACTTGGGATTGGTACATCCGCCTATCTGATATTGGGACAACTGATTGTTGCGAACCTCATGAACTGCACTTTGGTTAAATCGATTGTTCTTACATCTTCGATTTATAGGAACTGGGAGCTTATGAAATATTCCCCATCCACACTTGCATGTCAGCTGATGTTGTCATTATGCACACAATGACTGGCCCATCAAAATATCTTTATTGGTGCAATATTGATATTTTTATCTTGGGGGTAGCCAACAGTAGCTGTATAATTGGACTTGAAGCCTACTCAATAGGGATTCCATACCTGGTAATCTAAACATTTATTTTTATGTCACAATTTGGAAGTATTTGAAGTATTTCCCTCAGTTAGTGAATAGATAAATAAAAATAAAATAAAAACTTCGGATTCTCCAGACAAAGTAATGCTATTCACTGCTAAAAGGAAAGAGCTGTTAAGCATGAAGATACGCATGAAATGTAAATGCAAATTATCAAGAGGGTAAAGCCGATTGAAAAGGCCACATACTGTAAAATTCCAACTATTGGAGGGAAGGTCAAAACTTGGAGCATTATAAAGATGACTGGTGACCACAGAGAGGATGAAGCAGCAAGGAAGAAAGAATGTTTTAGGGCAGTGAAATTACACCACGTGATCTTTTTTTCTATTTTTATTTTTATTTTAAGTTGCACTTTGTGTACACATAGCATTAAAGTAACATAAATTAAACTTGTGTACCAAAAAAGCATTAAAATACCCATGATGACTTAACATGGAAATTCCATTTTTCTCCAACTTTTATTGATTCAATATATATATACATAAATATAACATAACTACATACATACATACAACACATATCCACCTGAGTTGGAGGATTTTCTTTCTTTTTTTTTTCTTTTTTCTTTCTTTATTTTTTTAACAAAAGATGTCATTGTTTTCCCCAAGAAAGTGCTTGAAGTTTCTCCTTGGCAAACCCAAACAACCACAATCCTGCCCCCGTGCTCACACACTGGGTCCCTCCCCCCACGGTCACCAATGAGGTCCAGCAAGCATGAGTCCTGTCTTGATTCTCACCACGTGATCTTAAACAACAAATACATTTCATTTTACATCTGCCAAAATCCATAAAATATCCATACCAAGACAGAACGATAAACCATAGGTTCTGGGTATGACTGGGAGTAAAATATCAACACAGATCCATCAATTGTATTGAAAGTTCACTTTTATGGGGGACATTGACAATGAGGGAAATTATGCATGTGTGAAGGCACAAGAGAGTATACCAGAAACGTCCACACCTTCCTCCTATTTTTTCTGTGAGTCTAAAAATTGATTAAAATATAACTCTTTTAAAAATTCCCAAAGTGTTCACATGCCATTATTTGGTTTGCATGCACCTACTCAGGTCCTCCCCTTAAACTTGAAAATGTTATCCAATTTATGAATGAGGAGTGTAAGGCTTTAAAAGGTTAATTGCCTTACTTCAGAACATACAAATACTGCTTGCTAAAAGTGAGATTCAAACTCAAGTCTGCCTTTTGGCACATCCCACACTCCTCCTGCACTGCTCCCAGCAAAGGAGATCTCCCACTGTGACAAAGTACTTCTTGTTCTCAAGAAAGGCCAAAGAAAAATTTACATTAAAAACATCTCACTCCCATTATTTGGCTGGAGGTGGGTGGAAAACATCTAAATAATTTTCAGAGCATGATAACTATGTGGCATGCTTCAACAGTATAAAAATGGATGAGCAGAAACTTACTAAACTTTTAGCAGGAAACAAACAACAAACAAAAAAATCACCTTTGGGCTCAGAACAAGCCTGATGAATTCCAGCCCAAAGGGTGAATTGAAGACTGCTAAAAGTCCTAAGCCACTGACTTGCAATAAAAATGCTTCCACAATGATAACTATTGCAAAGCTGGGGCTGTACTACAAAGCAGCCTAGTCTCAGAGGTCAGATTGTCCAGAAGAAAAACTAAAAGCTCCGGCCAGCCTTTGGTTTCTATCTATACACTGTTAACTGGGTCTGCCTAGGAAGACATTTCTCTTTTTTGCTTTCTAAGTTCTACAGAAAATAGCACTAGGCCTAGTGGGACATGTTTGTCAGAAAGAATATTGAGTACAATAATATTTTAGAAAGAACAGTTTCTTCCTAGTGAGTTAGCAAGCCAAGAGAACACAGTTTTCAAAGGACATTTGAGTTCTTTGAAATAAGACATACTATTACCTTTAGTGATCTTTTCACTTGTATATAGGTAGTGCGGACTGGGTGTTGGAGCACAGTGTGATATATTTGGAAGAATGGATTGGCTTTTGTGTGTATATGTTTATGTATATGTTCATAGGAATGTGACACATGCCTATTGTCATAAGTGTTCTATATTATCTCAATCATTTTGTGGCTGCTATGCATCTATACAGGCCACATAAGCAATGAAAAAGCACAGAGGGAGTCAGCACTGTGGCAGGTGCTCAGATGTGAGGGATATTGCTCAAGGCAGGGAATCTGCCTCGCAGCCTCATGCAACTCTGCAGCCACTAACGAACTAGCAAAGAGACCGGTTTCCTGGGATTCACACCAGAGATTGATTTCAGCAGGAGCTGGATAGAGTTGTACACTATTTTGCTATGACAGCTGTAGCAAGTATACCCTCCACCAGTGTTTTTGGCTTCCAAATCCCTCAGTGGATTTCTGAAATCAAACTTACTACCAAACTCTACATATGCCATGACTTTTCTTATAGATACATACATCCAATAAAGTTTAAACTATGAACTAGACACAGTAGGGCATTAACAAAAATTATTAATCATGATACCTGGACAGTATGATAACTGGAATATCTACTAAGAAAATGCTACCCATATAAATACCATGATACATTGGAAAGAGATGATTCATGCCTTAAAAAGATGGGCTGTATGGTAAAACCATTCATCATGCTTCTCAGAATGATACAGAATTTAAAAGTGTGTACCGTTTATTTTTAGAAGTTTTCATGTGGCTGACTGCAGGTAATTGAAATCCTACTAAGGAAAACCCTTGATAAGGGAGGTACTGCTGTGCCACAAACTGAACAGCTTGAACAACAAATTGGTTCTCTCACAGTTCTGGGCCTGGGTGAAGGTGTTGCCAGGGTTGGCTTCTTCTGAGGGTTATGAAAAAGAATCTGTTCTCTGACTCCCAGCTTCTGGCATCTGCTGGCCCTATCTGCCAACATTGTTTTCAGCTGCACGAACTTGAATCTTCATAATCACAACATAATTTCTCCCTGCATATGTGCCTTGTTCTGAATTTCCTGTTTTTATAAGGACAATGGTCATGTTGAGTATGGGGACATTTCTCCAGCCAACCTCATCTTAGCCTAACTACTTACATCTGTAATAGCCCATTGTGAAGCAAGCTCATCCGTGAGCTATTGGGGGTTAGGATTCAACAGAGGAATCTGTGGGGAGGGGATCTATTCAATCCATAACTGAATCGTAACCAATTCTTCTAAACAATTGTCTGAATGTCCTTATCTGCTTGGGTAAAGAACCAGTAATTGGGGGCTGGAGAGATGGCCTAGCGGTTAAGAGCGCCGACCGCTCTTACAGAGACTCGGTTTGATCCCCCAGACACCCACATGGCGGCTGGGAGAACCGTCTGAACTCCAATTCCAGAGGAGAAACTCCAGTTCCAGGGGAATCCGACACCTCTTCTGACCTCCGCGGCATTGCACGACCACGGGGTGCACAGACTTGCATGCAGACAGTACATCATACACATACGGAAAATAAAAAAAAAAAAAAAAAAAAAAAAAAAAAAAAAAAAAGAACCAGTAATTTACAGCGGGAAAACATCACGTTTTGATTAACCCATTTGTATCTGTGAACGAAACTAGCACATGCAAACATAAATAAATGCCTTTTCCCCCACAAACCTCTCATCACAAATATCTCGCCTTTATTTTGCAAAACACACTTATTCTGACCAAAGGAGGAAGAAAAGAAGATCGGTGTATGGGGGGTGTCATAGTTGGCTTCCATTGTCAACTTGACGCACCTGAGAAGAGAGACTCTCGCTTGGAGAATTCCCTCTATCAGGTTGGCCTGTGGGCATGTCTGTGATGCATTTTCTTGACTGTCGAGTGATGTGGGAGGCCCCAGCCCACTGTGGGTGATGCACCCCTGACAAATGGTCCTAGACTGTGTAAGAAAGTAGGCTGTACACAGGCCAGGGGAGCAAGCCAGTAAGCAACATTCCTCTATGGGTCTGTGCTTCAGTTCCTGCTTTTAGTATCCTTCCCTGAGTTCCTAGACTGGATTCCCTCAGTGATAAGCTATGATTTTGATATGTAAACCAAATAAATTATATCCTTTCCACATTGGTTTTGGTCAGAGTGTTTTATCACAGCAATGTAAAGCTATCCAAGACAGGGAGAGGAGTGCCAATAAGAAGTCATTACTCCACAAACTGTGGTTTCTCTATAAAGGGTGACAAGTTCTTATTGTGGCTTATACATCGCCATTCTACTAGACGACACTAAGCTTTGGCATCCACTTGTGAGTTATTCCTCCAAGGAGAGAAGCTAATAGCCAATTAGATTTGGGATATATATAGACACATGGCTGCCACTGTTGTACATTATCTCCAGGCAGTTGAGGTGTAGCTGATACTGATGGAGGAGTCTTGCTTGTCTCAAGAGACCAATATTTTGCTTGTATTGCTTTAGTGGCCTTTGGTAATGCTCTCTGGCATTTCAGAAGCCAGTTTTATGTTAGCAAGTGACGTCTCATAACATTTTTTTCATGCTCACACCAGGGTTCGTCGACAACGGGACTACTGCCTTCTCCTTGCATATATCCACTTTAGGCAAAAGGCCTATATAATTTTGGAGGGGGGTTGAATCACCTAGCAACATCTCCTAGGCAGAATAATTCATTGCTGATGTCAGAGCATTCCTGTACTAATATATTTGCTTAATTACACACTTATAAAGACTTTACTATTTGATTTGGCTCTAGATAGAGAATTATCCTTTCACAGTTCCTATGCCTATCAGTCAATTAAAAAAGGTAGTTATACCTGTTTTATAAGAAATTACACTATAACAGTTGCTCTAATTTACAGTTAGGGAATGATTTCAGTACCATCATGTTTTTCTTTTTCCTATAAAGGGGAGAGGTAGGAAGGTTTCTCAGCATCTGGAAGGTAAACTTCGTTAGGGCCCATTATAAACAGTTAACTCCAATAGTATTCAGAGAGATGCTCATCCAAGCATCTGTGTCTATGCTCACAGCTTAGCTTGCCATAATAATTAGTACTGCTCAAATGCCTGTGCATCCAATTGCTTGTGCTTTGTTAGTATGACTAAAAGGGTATCACTGGATAAGCTGTCAACCCATGAAGGGAAACAACCTGAACAGACTAGAGTCAAAATGACAACTCCAAAGAAGAGACTGTTTTCTTCTCACCCACTTGTGGTCCTTTCCCAAAGCCTAGGGAACAAATTGCAGAAGAAGAGGCATGGTCGAATGTAAAGGGCTGTGGAGAGATAGGGTGAATCATGAGACTACAGCAATATAGACTGGACTCCTAATTATCAACATGCCTGTGCATACGATCATCACCAATCTGGACATGGGAACCTTGGGTTGTTCAAAAAATTTGACATAGATACTTGCAAAATGCACCGATTACCAAATTGTATGGCAAACTAAGTAACATCAATGTTGTCTGAAAACAACTGTGTTATTATATTGTAGAATCCCTTAAAAATAAACAAATAAAAGAGGAAAAGAAGTCACATCACAAAACGAGATTAGCTTGCTAAATCATTTCAAAGAAGGAATTTCTGAGAATGTGTATTATACAATATTTTATTACATAGTATATCAGATTTGGCCATTTGGAGCCTAATTAAAAAAAATTATTAAAATTTATTTTTCTTTTAAATTAATTAAAAAAAAAGAAGGTGTTACTAAAAGGAAAAGTATTGTGGCTGGAGAGATGGCTCCTTGGTTAAATATGCATACTGCTTTTTCTGCAGAAGACCAAAGATTAGTACATAGAATCCACATCTGTAACTCTAGCTCCATGGGAATTGACACCCTCTTCTGGCCTAGATGGGAGCCTGAACTCATTTGCAATGCCTACACACAAACACACAACACCCCCATGCACATGATTAAAAAAATATGTCTTTAAAATAAAAACAGAAAATGTTCTGCACCAAAGGGACAACTATAATGACTCCCCACTGGTGACCACAGTAAAAACCACATATTGTATTTTCCAAGAAAATATACTCTATTAGATAGTGTTCAAGAGTTAGGAGAGTTTATTCTTGTTCTTGAAGATTAGCTATTTCAAACAGCAAATAAAATTGGACATCAGTAAATAGCATGCTCTTCTGTGTGACCAATTCAAAGAAATGGTGTCTGCTCCTTTTGCCTCTTGACTTATATTCAATTTTCTTAGAAAAGAACACAGCCAGAAGCCATTCATGTATTGTATGCATGCCAAACAGCAGTTATCCATCAGACAAGATGAATGATGCAGCAGCAAGAAGAAAAAACTCAACTATTGTTAAAGATAATTTTCCAGCCAAGAAGAAACACACACACACACACACACACACACGTGTGTGTGTGTGTGTGTGTGTGTATAGGTATGTACATACTAAGGAAACAGAAGAGGAGTGAGGCAGGAGATGTGGAGAAGAGTGCAGATTAAAAGGGATAGCTATTGTCAAAGTACATTACGGATCTGAATGAAGATGATTTTATGAAACCCATCGGATATGTACATAAATATTACCTTCAAGGACAGGCACCACCTTAAAGTGAATACACTTTCTACTCAGCACCCCACGGAACATTCTCCAAAATCGACCACATACTGGGACATAGAAGAAACCTCTACAAATACAAAAAGATTGAAATAATTTCATGCATTCTGCCAGACCACAGTGCAATAAAGCTCAACATCAACACCAGGACAAGCCCTCCTGCCTACAAGAACACATAGAGACTAAACAACACACACTTGAATAATGAATGGGTCAAGGAAGAGATAAAGAAAGAAATAAAAACATTCCTGGAACTGAATGACAATGACAATACAACACAACAAAACCTATGGGATACCTTAAAAGCAGTCCTAAGAGGGAAGTTTATAGCCCTGGGTGCCTACATTAGAAAAACAGAAAGAGCACAAGTGAATGATCTAACACTACAGCTAAAAGCACTTGAGAGGCAACAACAGATGAACCCTAAACGCAACAGACAGGAAGAAATAACAAAAATCAGAGCAGAAATCAATGAAATAGAAACAAAGAAAACAATACAAAAAATCAATGAAGCCAAAAGTTGGTTCTTTGAAAGAATAAACAAGATAGACAGACCTCTAGCCCAGTTAACAAAAAGAAAGAAGGAACAACTCCAAATCAATACAATCTGTGATGAAAAGGGAAATATCACAACGGACAAGGAAAAGATCAAGAAAATTATATGGGAATATTACAAGAACCTATATTCTACCAAGTTTGAAAATCTAGAAGAAATGGATGAATATCTGAAATCCTGGGAATCACCAAAGCTTGGCCAAGAGGAGACCAGCAGCTTAAACAGACCCATAACATATGAAGAAATAGAGGATGTAGTAAGAAGCCTCCCAACTAAAAAAAGCCCAGGCCCAGACGGTTTCACAGCAGAATTCTATAAAACATTTCAAAAAGACCTACAACCATTATTTCTGAAACTGTTTAGAAGTATACAATCAGAGGGAATTCTCCCAAATTCCTTCTATGAAGCCAACATCACTCTATTACCAAAACCAGGCAAAGATCCAACTAAAAAGGAGAATTATAGACCCATCTCCCTCATGAACACAGATGCCAAAATTCTAAACAGAATACTGGCAAATCGCATACAGACCCACATCAAGAAGATCATCCATCATGACCAAGTTGGATTCATACCAGAGATGCAGGGATGGTTCAACATACGAAAATCAATAAACATCATCAAACACATAAACGGAATCAAAGACAAAAACCACACCATCATCTCAATTGATGCTGAAAAAGCCTTTGACAAAATCCAGCATCCCTTCATGCTTAAAGTCCTAGAAGGAATTGGATTGGAGGGATCATTCCTCAATGTAATCAAAGCCATATACAGGAAACCCACAGCCAATATCATCCTAAATGGGGAAATGACAGAAACATTCCCTTTAAAGGTAGGAACTCGGCAAGGCTGCCCCCTATCACCACTCCTCTTCAATATAGTGCTTGAAACACTTGCTAGAGCAATAAGGCAAGAAAAGGATATTAAAGGAGTACTAATTGGAAAAGAGGAAGTCAAACTATCCCTATTTGCTGATGATATGATTGTTTACTTAAGGGATGCAAAAAACTCCACCAGAAAACTCCTAGAAACGATTAACAGCTTCAGCAAAGTGGCAGGATACAAAATTAACCTTAGAAAATCAATGGCCTTTCTTTACACCAAGAACAAGCAACTGGAGAAAGAATTCAAAGAGACCTTCCCACTCACAATAGCCTCAAAAACAATAAGATACCTAGGAACAAACCTAACCAAAGACACCAAAGACCTCTACAACAAAAATTTTAAACCCTTAAAGAAAGAAATTGAAGAAGACCTCAGAAGATGGAAAAACCTCCCATGCTCATGGATTGGGAAAATTAACATTGTAAAAATGTCCATTTTACCAAAACTCTTGTATAGATTTAATGCAATCCCAATCAAAATCCCCAAGAGTTTCTTCACAGGCTTGGAAACAAAAGTTCTTAAATTCATTTGGAAAAACAAAAGACCCCGAATAGCCAAATCAATCCTGAGTGAAAAGAGCTACACAGGAGGGATCTCTATACCAGATTTTAAACTATACTACAGGGCTATAGTCATAAAAACAGCCTGGTACTGGCACAAAAACAGACCTGTTGACCAATGGAACAAAACCGAAGATCCAAATCTGAGCACATACAATTTCAGCCATCTCATATTTGACAAGGGGGCCAAGAAACCACAATGGAGAAAAGACAGCATCTTCAGCAAGTGGTGTTGGCAAAACTGGATCACCACTTGTAGAAGAATGAAATTAAACCCCTACCTCTCACCCTGTACAAAAGTCAACTCCAGATGGATTAAAGACCTCAACGTGAAACCCCAAACTCTGAAGGTGATAGAAGAAAAAGTTGGCAGCAGACTACAAGACATAGGCGTAGGAAAAGACTTCCTAAATCAGACAGCAGCTGCACAAGAATTAAGGTCGACAATTGACAAATGGGACCTCATCAAACTCAAAAGCTTCTGTACATCAAAAGAAACAATCAAGGAAGTGAAGAGAAATCCCACAGAGTGGGAGGAAACCTTCACTGCAGATACATCTGACAAAGCATTGATTTCCAGAATATATAAACTACTCAAAAAACAAAGAAAAAAGAAAACAAATGACCCGCTCAATAGATGGAGCAAAGAACTGAACAGAGACTTCACAAGTGAGGAATTAGAGATGTCTGAGAAACACCTCAAGAACTGTTCAACATCACTAATCATTAAGGAAATGCAAATGAAAACCACTTTAAGATATCATCTTACTCCAATAAGACTGGCTAGGATCAAGAAAACAAATGATACCAAGTGCTGGAGAGGTTGTGGGGAAAGGGGAACACTCATCCACTGCTGGTGGGAATGTAAACTCGTACAGCCACTATGGAAAGCAGTGTGGAGAACCCTTGGAAGACTTGGAATGAACTTGCCACCCGACCCAGCCATACCACTCCTGGGCATGTACCCTCAAGACTCACGCCACCACAGAGATACATGCACGGCCATGTTTATTTCAGCTCTCTTCACAATAGCAAGGAGCTGGAACCAACCTAAATGCCCCTCAACTGATGAGTGGATAGAGAAAATGTGGTACATCTACACAATGGAGTTCTATGCAGCAGTAAAGAAAGACGACATCACGAGCTTTGCAGGAAAATGGCTGGAGCTAGAGGACATCATGCTGAGTGAAGTAACACAGTCCCAGAAAAACAAACGACAAACATATTCTAATTTATAAAAGAAAAAATTAAAGTAGAAAGAGCAGTTGTGGGCTGGAGAAATGGCCTAGCAGTTAAGAGAGCTGACTGCTCCTGTGGAGGACCTGGGTTCGATCCCCAGCACCCACATGGAGCTGAGAACCATCTGTAACTCCAATTCCAGGAGAACTCTAGTTCCAGGGGACTCCGATGCCCTCTTCTGACCTCCGCAGCATTGCACGACACAGGTGCACAAACCTACATGCAGACAGTGCACTCATACACATAAATAAATAAATAAAATAAAATACAATTTTAAAAAAGGAAAGAGCAGTTGTGAGAAGAAGGGAATATTATGTGAAATTTGGGGGCATCGGAACTTCATTCGACAGGCGAGCCACAGTGATCTTTCCCAAGCTAAGTCAGAGCATGCCTCCCTCCTGGCCACTACATGCCGAGGGTTTCCAGTTCTACTAGGAACAAGTTCAAAGCCCATGCTGAAACAAAGCACATACCAGCCTACTTCCCTAGGCCCTCTCCCACTGGACTGGAGTAAGAAAGGTCAGTTACAGAATCCCAGTCCCTAAAAGAACAATGGATGAGGCAAGAATGCTCTCCTCTTGATTACAAGAGTCCTTCTACTGGAAAAGAAAGCTGCTAGAGGAAGGAAAATGGCTGGGTGGATAAAGTACTTGCTGCATAAGAATGAAGCCCAGAGCTCAATCCCAATGTAAAAATGCTTGTTGGGCATGGTAGCATACACTGTAATCTCAGCTTTAGATAGCAAGGTGGAGACAGTGGGAGATAGGGAATGGGGGTAATAGATACAGAGGGATCCTTAGAGTTCATTGGCTAGGCAGCACAACTGCATGGGTGAGCTCCAGGTAAAAGTGCAGTACAAGACCCTGTGTCAAACAAAACAAAGAGCAGAAGAACTGAGGCAGACACCAGAGGTTGACCTCTGACTGTACATGTATGCACATATATGTGCATAGCACATGCCCTCACACATATGTGCAACCACATACAAACATGTATACACACATACACATGCAAATAAAAAGAACACAGCAAAGAACCGAACATGCTTCCTCAAGAGGGCTTTCCACACTTTTCCAAGCTCACTCAACCAGAGCCCAGAAAGGAGAGAGGCACCCAAGAGCAAAGCCCAGGGAGACATGCCAGTGCCAGGCACATGCTCTGTGGAGCCCAGCTTCTCAGGTGGCATCCCACCAATGTGAGGGTTCTTCATACACAAGGGGCAAAAATTAATTCAAGTGTCTAAGGGATCTGAGATGCTCTGGCCAACTCACCTGTGTTGCATCATGCAACTCTGCTGCAGCTTTGGGCCTAAGTTCACAGCATGCACATGTTGCACCATGCATCCTTCCATGCCATGCAACATCAACCAACATTCCCTGAAACATCTCAGCTCAGACTGGAGGTTAATGAATACAATGAAGTTCAGTATGTTTACTGTACATTCAGTTTTTTGTTCACATAGAACCATAATGGTTTAATTACAGAAAATGAAGACTCAATAATTTCCTGCCATCAGTCTCAGCATGTAAGTATCAAATTGGTATGTCTCTGGATTGCATTACATTAGAATGTTTGATTTTTAAAAACGTGATGTGAGTTGCTGACTTGAATTCCATTAAAACATTTATTAAATGAATTTTGGCTTAAAATTAGCACAGAATTTCCGATAATTTCTGAAATGGCCCCGAGGAGACTTCTGCCACTTTTGTAATACATATTTATGCAAAGTGCCTTCTAAGCCCTGAAAATCATAAAATCAAAATGTCGATCAATTCTAAAAAACCATCGAAGATGTTCTATATCCCACAGTATCCATATTCAGCCAAAACTTTATTTTTTATGTAAAAATAAAAAAGCACATCTGTCTTAGCAAAATACAAATTATTTTTATCTTTAATAAATAGTAAAATATATGTATACCAAAGAACTGTTTTCAAATAAATTTCTTTATGCATTATTAGCAGTGAACTTTTGATTAGTGTACCTATTTTGTATCCCCTCAAATGTAAATTTTTCTCAGGTGAAAATGAACTGGAGGTGGAGAAGATTTAAGAAGGCCTGCACCAGAGTTTGCATGCTAGGTGTCTCTCTTGTCTCACCGCAGCCCCATCTCACTTACATACTGCAAATATCCTATAGGCAAAGCTACTTGATTCAGCTCTATAGCTCAATCGTGAAGTTATACCAGTTAGCTCTGGTATAACTTCAGCCAGCCTTAGTAATGGGAACAGGCATGAATGAGGGCCAGATACCGAATGGACAAGCTTAGGATCTCACAGGAATGCTTGCCTAATATTCAAATATTCAGTCTCATGTTCCCTAGCAGAGGTATCAGTGGTCCATGAGGACATCCTACTGAAGGAAGAACTCCACAAGAAAGGTGTGGCTTCCTATAGGACATCACAGTGGAGATAGAGGCTGAGAAATGAATAGGATTTTGGCTGGTGGAGTTAGAAATTGAATTATTCCTAGAAGAAAGAAGACTATATCCTTTTCACAAGTGAAAAAAAGATGAGTGTGAGGTAAAAAGATTGCACTGGGCAGTAAGAAAAAGGGTTAAAGGACATTTTGTTCTCAGCCTACAGATGTCTAGATGTTATCAAAGTCCACTCAGCTTGTCAAGCCTGACTATTTTTCTGTCATTTTCTCCCTAATTAGTAGAGAAGCTGAGTTCTCAAGCCTTAATTGTATTCCCATGCCTGTGGTAATGAAAAGATTGGCAATTAGCTGGTATAAAAGGCAATGTCTTCCACACAGACCATTTAAACTATGCTTAGGGTTAATTCCTTCATCATATACCAAAAAATAACTTCGTCCAGACCTAATGAAACTCTGTGAAGAAAGGTACTAGGCTTCCACACACAGTCTAGGGGGTTAAATGCACTAATTAAAATGTGATGTAGCCCAATCACCCAGTTTCCTAAGATCAGCAATGCCAAGAAGCCAACGAGGCTAAAATTTCAAATTGGCAAGTGAAGGGAGGCAAGGCACAGAGCTCCCAGGCACAAGGACCCCTGAGCAGAAGCAAGCAGCCAGGCAGCTCTCACTTGGAGAGACGAAATGCTTCCTGATGGTTGTGCGTAACTCATAATAACATAATTTTATTCTTAGAAGCAATTTCCATTACTGGCCCTGTTTATTATCACATTATTTTCTCAATAGCAGCAATAAACACACTAAACTCTCCCTGTTTGCTCACATTTTTATTACTGCTCAGGAAGGGTAAGCCGTGAAGAATGGGCTCATTATACAGGCGGACTTGGCATCTCTAGCAGCACAGGGAGCTGACACTGAGGCCCAGGAGATAGTTAGGAGCCTGTGGCCTATTCCAAGGGCCAGAGGAAAGAGGTCACTCCCACACTGTGATGTCCAAGCCAATCTGGTCCTTTCCATGAGTTAGCAAACAAAAATAAGGGACCATGAAGAGAATTTTACAATTGAAAGGATAAATCAGAAAACAGTAGTGAGTGAGTTGCAAAGCTTTCCTTCTGGTTTTCCCTGTGTGTCTATGTGTTCACATGAGTTGGTGTCAAAAATGTTTTGGAAGCATGGTTTATCTATGAGGCTTTCCAGGTTATGGCAGACTGACGAAAACAGATCAGTGCACTTCAGCATTGAAGGATTTGAATCACGGCCACCAGACACCTACCTGGGTGACTTCAGGCACTTCTACTTGTGTCCTGTAGGCTGAAGATGATGCAATCAGCTGCTTGGCTAGAGCCAATGGGTGAGTAGAAGGAAGAGCAGGGCTGAAATTGGACGGTGGCAGTGACTCAGACTTGCTGTGTATTGACACTGTAGAGGGCAGCGCTTATCTCCACAGGCATCAGTCCCATCTTCTCTAACCTGTGGGCAATGACGTCTGTCTCTGAGATTTGCGGTGAGGATTAATGAGATAAAAAGATGTGAATGTGCTTTGTGAATGGAAAAGTGCATCACATGTGAGGACAAGTTATTCCCATAGTATCTATTGTTATGCATGAGTGGGGCTGTTGTTCCTAATGTTCTCCATCAGCCATTCTTAGGAGCTGCTGGCTGAGGCTAAGCTGTATGCAGCCTGTCGTCTCCCACGATGAGAATGTCAGATGAGTGGCAGTCTCAGACAGCAAAACAGAATTTGGTTGCTTCTCCTGAGTCCCTTATCTCCGGAAAAGACTCCAAGGCCTTTAGAATATGCATCAAGGCACTCCACTGACTAGTGGGAAAAGGGCTTTCCACAGGAGATGAAAGGCATCAGGCAGAGAGATAAAGGAGAACCCACATCTAAAGGAGTCAAGTTACTTGGTTACTGTTATCTTGGATGCTGACTCTGGTATTCTAAAAATAGTCCAGTCTAGTTTCATTTGAGCTGTGGGGAGATGGTTCTGCAGCCTCACAGACTATAAGAGCCGCCAACACAAACACTGAAAAATAATGCTAGCGTTGAAGTTCCCCATGAAGAAACCATGAAGTCAGCCTGGTGTGACACCCAGGGGTTTGCCCTTCCTTCCGTGTTCTTTGGTGGCTGTGATAACACACTGAGTTTCAGAGTCTGTAGCTGGAAAAGAGAAAGCATGGTCGGTCCTCTTAAGAGTTCAGTTCATTATCTACAAAGGATGTTGCCCCAAACGATGGCTGTCATAGCTTCATCACCCACAGATGACAAAGCTTCCAGGATGCTGAGCTTCACAGACTAGCTGTGTTCCAGCCACTGTGGGGCCAAGGACTCTCTAGTGCTAAGTACATTCAGATGCTGCTCAGAGAGATGAAACAGAAACCAGCCCTTTGGAGAGTGTTGCAAGTCTCTGAGCCTGCCTCAGCTGCAAATAGGAGCAACCCTGCTCCCCACCTTTACTAGGCTGCTGCAAGTGCCAAAGCAGAATGGTAATCTGTAAATTTCAAAGAACAAAAAAGGATGCTTGTTGTTGTTGACCAGATAGCTGTGGAGCTTAAAGGAGAAATGTGTTGGCACACCAAATCCACACATTTCTAGTTTCTGCTAACGCACGTCTTAAGAAACAAACAACAAACAAACAAATCACAATTCAGCAGTTCCCATTCATCTGCTGCCTGATACTTACACATTCATGCTAATGTCTTCCCATTTCAAAACTACAAAGCTTGGTTTCCAACACAGTCAAATATAGTACAGTTCAGTCTATACAAAGATCCGTAACTATACTATTTATTTAAATATAAATTAACCAAAAAGGCAGATTAAAAATTCTTCATGGGTCTAGAGAGGTAGTTTAATGGATAAATCACTTGCTGTAAAAGCATGAGGACCTGATTATCCATCCACAGAATTCATGTAAAGCTAGGTGCGGCAGTGTGAGTCTATAATTCGAGTGTTCCTAAAGTAAGAAGGGAGGCAGTGGTGACAATCAATCACCAGAAGCTGATGAGCCAGCAAGCCCAGCGTCCACAGCTGTGAGTTAGAGACCCTGTCTCAAACGGGGGAAGGTGAGGACTAACACCAGAGTCTATGCTCTGGCCTCTAAATGTCTGATGTTGTACATGGGTGCAGGTATTCACATAGACACACACACACACACACACACACACACACACACTTCTGTACACAAGTTAAACAAAAACTCTGCATATGTGTCAAATATTACTGTTAAATTCATGAACATCAAGGACTCAATATTCAGGGACCATGATGGTATGAACTGAATCACCCAGCACAGCAGTGCACTCAGAATATCAGAGCTGGGGCACCTGAAGACTCTTATATAGGAGAAAACCCAGAAAAAGAAAAGGTCGCACCATTGCAGTTACAGAACTAACTCCATCTGACCCCTAAGTCACTGGCCAGTCTGTTCAACAAGCCCAGATAATACACATTTAATTTTTTTTTTTATTATGAGTGTTTCACCTGCACGAAAGTGCACCCTTGTCATGCAATGCCTGCAGAGGCCAGAAGAGGGTGTCAAATCCCCTGGAAATGGAGTTATGGACAGTTGTTAGCAGCCACCTGGGTTCTGGGAACTGAACCCAGGTCTTCTGCAGGATCAGCCAATGTTCTTAACCATTGAGCCATCTCTCCAGTCCCAATAATAAACATTTTTGAATGCCTGCCATATTTTTGGTTTTTTTTTTTTGTTTGTTTGTTTTTAAGGGATTCTACAATATAATGACACAGTTGTTTGCAGATAACATTGATGTTACTCAGCATGTCATACAATTAGGTAATTGGTGCATATGTCCAAATTTTGAACACCCCAAGGTTCCCATAGTCCAGTTGGAGAAGCTCGTATGCACAGGCATGTTGATCAATCAGGAGTCCAGACTATATTCCTGTAGTCTCCTGATTCACACCTATCTCTCCACAGCCCTTACAATCTACCACGCCTCCTCTTAAATAAGTAGCATACAGTCAATGAGAACCAGTTTGGGTAAATTTAATGAAAGCTTATGCCTTGGCTCCTGTTTATGGGTATGTGTAATACAACTTAGGCATCTATAGGTCAAAACATAAAAACATAAAAAAAAAAAAGAGGGAGGTGGGAGGTGGGGTACTATCCTTTCTGGGATACAAATGGAAAACTCTGTGTTTCAATCCTATTGACAAATTTTCAATTTTTCTGATCTTGAAACTAACAATGGGAGGAGAATTTTATGTTCCCACAGGTAAAAATCACCAATCTAAATGCCTGAAAACATACAACTTATGGCTGTGCAGGATGAATTGGGAAATGCCAGCAGAGAGGATGATCCATCTGAACATTAAGGAATGAGGAACCTCAGACTGCCTGAGTCATGGACACTGAGCATCTCTCTGAATAATATTGGGGTTGACTGTTAATAATGGGCCCTAATGCTGAGAAATCTTCCTACCTCTCCCCTTTTTTAGGAAAAAGAAAAACATGATGGAAATGAAACCACTCCCTAACTGTAAACTAGAGCCAATTGTTACAGTGGTAATTTCCTATAAAACAGGCATAACGTATTAACTGATTGATAGGCATAGGAACTATGAAAGGATATTTCTCTATCTAGAGCCAAATTCAATAGTAAAGTGTTTATAAGTTGTGTAATTAAGCAAAATATATTACTACAGGAAAGCTCTGACATCAGCAATGAATTATTCTGCCTAGGAGATGTTGGCTAGGGGATTCAAACCCGCACCCCCCCCCCAAATTATAAAGGCCTTTTGCCTATAAGTGGGATATATGCAAGGAGAAAGGCAGTAAGTCCCTGTTGTCAAAGACCTGGTGTGAGCATGAAAAATGTTATGAGACGTCACTTGCTAGCATACAACTGGCCTCTGAAATGCTAGAGAGCGTTACCAAAGGCCACTAAAGCAATACAGCAAAATATTGGTCTCCCTGAGACAAGCAAGACTCCTCCATCAATATCAGCTATACCTCAACAGCCTGGAGATACTGTGCAACAGTGGCAGCCAAGTGTCTATATTATATCCCAAATCTATTTGGCTATTAGCTCTCTCCTTGGAGGAATAACTCACAGTGGATGCCACAAGCTTATGTCCTCTAGTGATTAGGCAATGTTATAAGCCACAATAAGAACTTGTCACCCTTTATAGAGAAACCACAGTTTGTGGATTAGCATACCATCCAAGCATCTGTGTCTATGCTCACAGCTTAGCTTGACATAATAAGTGGTACTGCTTAAATGCCTCTACATCCAATAGCTTGAGCTTTGTTAGTATGACTAAAAAGGGTATCACTGGGAAAGCTGTCAATCCATGAAGGGAAACAAACTGAACAGACTGGAGTCCAAAATGACAACTCCAAAGAAATTAGACTGTTTTCTTCTCACTCACTTGTGCCCCTTTCCCAAAGCCCAGGGAACAAACTGTCTGCCATATCTTTGGAGCATACACTCAGGATTTGAGGATGAATAAAGCATAGTCTTCAGAGTCCCTTAAGACAGAGCCTATATACTAACTTGCTTTTGGTCATGGTGTTTTATAACAGCAACAGAAAAAGTAACTAGGAAACCATGCAATCTGAATTCTTCAACAAGATCTTTAAGGCTCTTCATGATCTTGCCTAGCCTATTCTCCATGTGTCCTGGCATCTGGAGACCCCCATTCCCTCACTGTACCATGAGCAGCCCATTTTATTTCTGTCTGGCTTGCACTGGTCCCTAGTTCCAGTTGCTGTATCTTCCCAAGTCCAGCCCAGACTTGGGGAGTCTCTTGGACTACCCTGACCAACAACGTAAAGGAAGGTTTCTCCTGCCTGGAACTGTGTTTTCTGTTGTGTGGCCTTCAGCTACATACACTGGTTTACTTATTGCATGTGTATTATTCAGTATTTGGGTTTTGGGGGGTTTATATTATTTATTATTTTATGCGTATGAGCATGCTGTCTGCATGTAAGTAGGTACACCTGTGCCATGCAATGTACAAGTTTTATTTTAATTATTATTATTATTTTATGTGTAGGATTGTATGACCTACATGTGTGTACATGCACCCATGTTGTAGGATGCACATAGAGGCCAGAAGAGGGTGTTGGATTCCCCTGGAACTGGAGTTAAAGATGGTTCTTTTTTTTAAACTTTTTTAAAATTTTATTTATTTTTGTATGTGTATGAATATACTGTCTGCATGCAGGTTTGTGCACCCATGTTGTGCAATGCGCGGAGGTCAGAAGAGGGTCTTGGATTCCCCTGGAACTGGAGTTCTCCTGGAATTGGAGTTACAGACGGTTCTTAGCCGCCATGTGGGTGCTGGGGATCGAAACCGGGACCTCTGCAAGAGCAGTTGGTGCTCTTAACCACTAGGCTAGCTCTCCAGCCCCCTAAAGATGGTTCTTAGCCACCATGTGGGTGCTGGGAATTGAACCCAAGTCCTCTTCAAGAGCAGTCGGTGTTCTTAACCGCTGAGCCATCTCTCCAGCCCCTTATTCAGTATTATGAACTGATACATTTCCATCTGGTTTTTCACACCATCTAAGCATTAATTCATCTCTCCTTTCACTTCCTCGGTATAACCCTCACTATTTTTCCCTAGCTAAATTACCTCCTTTTCCCACAATTCCTCCTTAATAACACCTGTCTACTATCTCCTTGTGTTGAGTTCATTCTTCCCCTTTCTCCCATGTCTCCTTTCTATTTTCCTGACTAGGAGAGAGAACTTATAACACTTGCTTTTCCCAGTCTGTTACTTGTATAAGTTTCTAGTTCCATCCATTTACCTGCAAATTTTATGATTTCATTTTTTTTCACCACTGAGTAGAACTCCATTGTATAAAGATACCACATTTTCATTATCTATTCATCACTTAATTTAGATTGTTTCCATTTCTTAGCTACTGTGACAAAAACAGCAACAAACATGCTGTGCTAGGACCTCTGTAGTAGGATGAGCCCTTGGGTATATGCCAAGGAATGGTATGACTGGATCATATGATGGATTTACCTTTGGTTTTTTAAGAGTTTTCCATACTGATACCCATAGTGGTTGCACCAGATGGCAATCCTATCAGCAGTGTATGATTGCTTCCTTTCCCCACAACCATGCCAGCATTGGATGTCATTAGATCTCTTAATCTTAGCCATTCTGGCTCAGGTTAAATGGAATAGTAACTTGTTTTAATTTGCATTCCCCTAATTACTGAGAACATTGAACCCATTTTAAGATATTTCCTACCCATTGTTATTTCTCCTTCTCAGAGCTCTCTGTTCAGTTCCATAGCCCATCTTTTAACTTGGTCTTTTGTTTTCTTGCTTCTTTGTTGACGGCATGGAATAGCCGAGAAGATAGGCCTGAAAGCCTGTGCTAGAGTTTCGTGAACTCACCCCCGCCCATCGAGCAAGGAAGGTTAGTTTCCCCATACTAACATGATAATTAGGGACTATGCTAGGAAGGGAAGGGATTGGATTAATTAGGGACTTGTAAATTAAGCCTCCTAAAGGGACCAATTAGGAAGAGACATATACCCGAGTAGGGAAGCCGGCACGGCTTATAAGCCTCTGTAAACCTGGAATAAAGTGAGTTTTTGAGCTGGAACACTTTGACTCGACTCCCTTCCATGGTTGCTTTTGGTTCGGAGCGCACTTCTCTCCCCAGCCCCACTCCGTCTCGGGCCACAGAGTGAAGATCTCCGGCGGCAGGAAGCTGAGAGGGTGGTCTTTGCCAACCACCTCTCTACGACCCCCGCATCTGGCACACCAACGTGGGGCTCGAAGACCCCCCTTGAGACCCTAAGGGCTAGCAATATGGCTGGGGCCAATCGGTCTTTTGGGTAAGTGAGTCCCCGCGATGGGAAACGCAACAGGAAAAGATAAGGACCCAGCGCTTAAAGCGCTGATATTGATGTTACAATCCAGGGGGTTAGAACTGACCGATGCTGGGTTCAGCGATGCCTGGGGACCACGTCCTCTTTCTGGCCCCCTGGGTAAGAGGGGCCAACCTTTTCTCCTGGGAAGTTTGGGGGCAAATAGAAAAGATGGCAAGAGAAAAAAAGGCTTCTCGGACGGAACCCCCTTTGGGCTTTTACCCCATGATTGTGGCGCTTAAGGCCACTTTTCACCCTGACTCCCTTCCACTCCTGGGGGTGGAAATTCATGCTCCGGAAGAGGTTGAGAGATCCCCTGGTCTCGGGAGGAGGATATGGCCTGGGACGCCCCTGAGTGTCCAGACTCCACGGTCCCCATCCCTTCCCCCTACTCGCTCTTGAGGCAGGAGGCCAGAGAGAAAGAATCAAATGCTTCTCTGAGAACTCTCCCCACCACACGGCTTCACCGAGGTGCAAAAAGGGGGGGTCACTCCTAAATTAGTCATGCTGCAAATTGAGCTTGTAATCAGGCTTGGTGGTGGGTCATGTAGCGGTTTGTAGTACTCCATATGTTTTGTTCTGGTTCCCCTCCCCTGCTCTGGAACAGCGGATAGGCTGGTGGGAAAGGGCTGGCCTTCAATCTGTGTTCAAGAAGCCATAAGCCCGAGGAATGCTTCTCTTTATTGTATTTAAAGTGCAGCTTTGAGGGCTGGAGCAGATGGACCTAGCGGTGTTAAGAGCGCCGACCGCTCTTACAGAGACCCGGTTTCTGATCCCCATAGGACATTTATTTTAATTAGGTAAAAATAACCCTATAACCAATTATAAAAATTTCCATATTTCATTTGACATCAAACGATNGCAACCCACATGGCGGCCCGAGAACAGTCTGAAACTCCATTCCAGGAGAACGCCAGTTCCAGGGGAAGCTGAGACCGTCTTCTGACCTCCGCGGCATTGCACGACACGGGTGCACAAACTCGCATGCAGACAGTAACATTCATACACATACAGAAATAAATAAATTAATAAAAAAAATTAAAAAAAATAAATAAATTAATAAAATAAAATAAAAGTGCAGCCTTGATTCCAATCCTCCGGAGACAGACTGTGGACCTCCACCCTACCAAGTTATCTCAGCATGTTTAACTCAAAGTCTAGAAGAATTTACAGGCCTTGAAGTTCTCACAAAACAAACTTGGTCCGATAAATTGTCTTTTTTTAAGAAACGTTGGAAAAAGTCTCTTTAATAACGTAAATTGATATTTTGGTTTAATTTATAATAAGAAATTCTTTGAATAAGAGTGTTTAACACTTCGTTAGGCCCATCTTCAAGCTGTGTGTAGTGGTGAGGTGAATGTGATTTTCCTGCTTTCAATTCATTATAGTCCTAAAGGTTTAAATCTATTTAGAAACTATAAACAAAAAATGTTTGCTTTAATACCCGTAGATGTGTTAACAATTTTTTATTGGGTTTATAGTATGCAGTATACAGTTTAATTGTAGATTGTTGTATTATTAGTATTAATTGTTATTATGTTTATAGTATTCTTGTTATGAAGATAATTATTGATATATAATTGATAAAAAATTCAGTCTAACCGGTAAATTGTTCATTGTTGGCTGCTATTTTTGACATTATTATTCAAATTATTGTTTGTGACTAATAATGGTTAGTGGTAATTTGATAAATTAATAATAATATAATGGTTATAATTGTTGTGGTTATGAATGATTATTATTCTTCCAAAAGTCCTTAATAGCAAAGACAAGATGGATACATTAAGACTACAAAAACTTTGGCCTGTTTACTTTTGGGAATCCTCAACTCTTTAGATTTGTAGAATACTTAGGGTCAGTTAGGCTTAGCAGAGGGACAGTTTAGGAAGTATTGACCAAAGGACAAGGATGGGGAAAAAATAGTAAACTTTAGTGTATAGTTCATTAAAGACAAGTGTTGCAAATGGGCCTAAAAAGGCATATGGATCTCAGCTAGTTTAATGAGTTACTAGGACATTTATCTAATTAGTAAAAAACCCTATAACAGATTATAAAAATTTCATATTTTTCATTGGACATCAAACGATATGGCTTTCTTCTCTTACAGGTCAACTAACAAATCTTTCTTATGTATGTATGTATGTATCACGCACATGTTGTATGGATGAGTGTACTTTATGTTCTAAGTATATTATGTTAACAGACAGAAATATAAGAACATTGCCTCTAAGTTGGAACTAGCCCTTCCTTCTTAAGATGCAAATTTATATTAAACAGCCAAAACATGGTTCATTTCAAAAAAAGTTATGGATTATCTATCAAAAATTTTGGAATAATGAATCTACACTGGTTACACTCTTTCAACATCTAAAACAAAGATGCAACATCTAAATTGTATTCTCTGATTTTTCACAACAGGTGATAGTTGGTTTATAGAAATCAGCCTCAGAGCTGCTGTTTAAAGATCCCATTTTGGTTTGTGTTTGCTTTCAAAATGTAACTTCCTTGCTTTGGAATTATCTAGCTTTTTGTTTTGGGTGGGGCAGTTTGTTGCCTCTGGGACCAGGTGTGGTGGCACACGCCTTTAATCCCAGTACTGGGGAGGCAGAGCAGGAGACCCTTGGATCGCTCAAGGCAGCCTGGTCTACAGAGTGAGCTCCAGGCCCAGCTGATAATTCAAGCATATTGGACCAGTAAGAAAAATGTGGGCAAGATGAATGTGTGGTTCGAGGGGCTGGGGCTTGCGTCCCTGCACTGGGAGGAGTTGTGGATGTTTTCCTGTATGTGACAAATCGTTCTGCCATCTCTCTCCAGGAGCACATATAAGACTGGTACAGAAACCCCATATCAGCTCTCATGATACAAGCTCGGTCTCTTTTGGAGGGCGGGCGGAGTCCATTTATGTCCCACATGTAAGGAGTCATTCTCACTGCCCGGGTTCCTCGCCAAGGGAATGCCATGGCAGATAGATTAGACTTCTCAAATTAATATTGTTGATGTAATGAAAACCAAATAAACTTCATGATGTTGACCCATCTAAACTGGAGGGAGATTACAGGTAAGATTCCCCCATATACCGGTCTCAGAACTTAAGAAAATTGTACATACCTGCAAATCTTTAAACCTTTTCTCAATGTTCGCCTCTGCAGGGGCCTGGAGTAAATCCCCGAGGCCTTCAACCAACATCACTGGCAGACAGATGTCACCCACTACCTGCTTTTGGGAAACTCAAATTTGTCTTTGTCTCAGTAGATACATATTCAGGGCATGTTGGGCAATGGCCCACTCTGGAGAAAAAGCCACCCATGCTAAATCACACTTTATACAATGTTTTTCAACCCTGGGCCTACCTAAACAGGTCAAACAGACAATGGGCCTTGCTTTACATCTCAGTCCCTAAGCCATTTTTTAATAGATGGAATATCAAACACATCACCGGTATTCCTTTAACCCACAAGGACAAGGATCATTGAAAGAACTCACCAGACTTTAAAAAACAAAATACAAAAACAAAAAGGGGAGAGGACTGGTACCGCAGTCCTCACCTGCATCTGGAAGGGGCATTATTAAATATAAATATTTTAAATTTTTCCAAAAATGTACATTACAATAGATTTCAAAAACACTGGGGAGAGTTACCCCAGACACCAGCAATACAGGTCCGGTGGAGAGATCCTCTAACCCAGCAATGGCGAGGCCTGGACCCGCTTATAACTACAGAGCTGAGGATTTCCCCCCAGCTGTATTATGCCAACAGACTCGAATACACGCTATCTGGGTCCCGCAAGGAACATCAAATATGAACTCCCAGAAACTTCTTACCCCAACCTAAGGATGAACACTTAAGGTAAAATGGCTTTCTTCCCTTACAGGTCAACTAACAAATCTTTCTTATGTATGTATGTATGTACACGCACATGTGTGTATGGATGAGTGTACTTTTATGTTCTAAGTATATTATGTTAACAGACATGAAATATAAGAACATTGCCTCTAAGTTGGAACTAGCCCTTCCTCTTAAGATGCAAATTTATATTAAACAGCCAAAACATGGTTCAATTTCAACAAAAGTTATGGATTATCTATCAAAAAATTTGGAATAATGAATCTACACTGGTTACACTCTTTCAACATCTAAAACAAAGATGCAACATCTAATTTATTGTCTCTGATTTTCTTCACAACAGGTGATAGTTGTTTATAGAAATCAGCCTCAGAGCTGACTGTTTAAAGATACCCATTTTGGTTTGTGTTTGCTTTCAAAATGTAACTTCCTTGCTTTGGAATTATCTAGCTTTTGTTTTGGGTGGGCAGTTTTGTTGCCCCTTGGGACCAGGTGTGGTGCGCACCGCCTTTAATCCCAGTACTGGGGAGGCAGAGGCAGGCAATCTTTGTGAGTACAAGGTCCGGCCTGGTCTACAGAGCGAGCTCCAGGCCCAGCCTGATAATTCAAGCATATGGGAACCAGTAAGAAAAATGTGGGCAAGATAATGTGTGGTCGAGGGGCTGGGGCTTGCGTCCCTGCACTGGGAGGAGTTGTGGAATGTTTTCCTGTATGTGACAAATGTTCTGCCACTCTCCCAGGAGCACATATAAGACTGGACAGAAACCCCATATCAGCTCTCATGATACAAGCTCGGTCTCTTTTGGGGGGCCGGGCGGAGTCCATTTATGTCCGACATGTAAGGAGTCATTCTCACCTGCCCGGGTTCCTCGCCAAGGGAATGCCATGGCAGATAGATTAGCTTCTCAAATTGAATATTGTTGATGTAATGAACAAATAAACTTCATGAGTTGACCCATCTAAACTGGAGGGGATTACAGGTAAGATTCCCCCATATACCGGTCTCAGAATTAGAAAATTGTACATACCTGCAAATCTTATAAACCTTTTCTCAATGTTCTGCCTCTGCAGGGGCCGGAGTAAATCCCCGAGGCCTTAACCCAACATCATCTGGCAGACAGATGTCACCCACTACCCGGCTTTTGGGAAACTCAAATTTGTCTTTGTCTCAGTAGATACATATTCAGGAGCATGTTGGGCAATGGCCCACTCTGGAGAAAAAGCCACCCATGCTAAATCACACTTTATACAATGTTTTTCAACCCGGGCCTACCTAAACAGGTCAAAACAGACAATGGGCCTTGCTTTACATCTCATCCCTAAGCCAATTTTTTAATAGATGGAATATCAAACACATCAGGTATTCCTTATAACCCACAGGGACAAGCGATCATGAAAGAACTCACCAGACTTTAAAACAACAAATACAAAAACAAAAAGGGGAGAGGACTGGTACCGCAGTCCTCACCTGCATCTGGCAGGGGCATTATTAAATATAAATATTTTAAATTTTCCAAAATGTACATTACAATAGATTCAAAACACTGGGGAAGTTACCCAGACACCAGCAATACAGGTCCGTGGAGAGATCTCTAACCCAGCAATGGCGAGGCCGGACCCGCTTATAACTACAGGCTGAGGATTCAGCTGTATTATGCAACAGACCGAATACACCTATCTGGGTCCGCAAGAACATCAAATATACTCCGAAACTTCTTAACCCCAACTAAGGATGAACTCTTAAGGTAAACCCGCCAGATGAATCGATGCTCCTGGCACGATCTACATCCTGGAGCTAGTCTCAGAAGTCCACAGGCCACCAATCTGGCAGGAGAAGCACCTGAAATGTCGTCAAGACGTTCGACACAGAGCTGTACTCTCAGATTCTGTCGTTAGCGAGACTGCATCATCCAAAAGGAGGTGGATAGACTAAATGTTAAAAGTGGGAATGTTATTATGCCCCGGGACTAACCCCTGTGTCAACCTAGAAGCTGTAAAGACAAGTAAAGACTCTTGTGCATTATACCACCCAGCGGAGGCCTTTCCAGTTTCTAGACATAAAAGAGAAACTGCCCTTGCCCTTGTGGGCATTAAGTACATGAAGGCATATTGGATTCTTTAGCAGAGATGGTCCTTCAGAATAGAAGGGGGCTTGATCTCCTTGCACTGAACAGGGAGGGATATGCCAGCTTTAGGGGAAGAATGCTGCTTTTAGCAGACCACTCCAGTGTAATTACAAAAAATCTAGACAACCTTAGGAATAGATTCTTTTCTTTTGTTCAGGTAGGTCCCTTGCTTGCTCAACCGGGTTATAAGGTTCGCTAGAAAACAGGCAGAAAATACTGTGCAGCAGAGCACGCCATGTCTGGTATATCCCAAATCTAATTGGCTGTTGGCTCTCTCCTTGGAGGAAATCACCATGGTGACCACAAGCTTAAATCCTCTACAGGTTAGGAGATTATAAGCCACAGTAAACCCTGTATATTTATCAGGGGGTAAAAAATAATTCATTGGAATACATATCATCCAAACATATGTGTCATATGCCAACAGTAACCTACCATAACTATTTAGTAGCTGCTTAAATACCTTATATATTCTAATTGCTTGTGTTCATTAGTAGGAAATCGGAAAGGTATACTCCTGGACAACAAACTCGTCAGGCCTCATGAAATGTAGATTCACCAGCAATAATGACCCAGCATCCAAGTCAACAGCTCCAGGAGAGAAGGGACAGTATAATCTCCATATTCATACACAACCTGCCGCCATTACTTACTAAGCCTAGGGAAACACTCTGCGGAAGCCCAGGGGGCGTGGTAGAATTAAAGGCTCGCGATTGGTGGTGAACGGTGAAACTACAGCGATGTAATCTGAACACTCATTTGATCAAACTTGATTTGAACAAACAACCTGTCAACACTCACTGAAGGTGTGGCACTAGTGGGGGTTTGGGCACAAACCAGTCTATAGATTGGTTTTGCACGAAAGGATGCTTAAATACTCATGGATTATTACTTATAGCTAAAAAATGAAAAACAAATACAAACCTGAAAGATGCAGGGACAAGTTATGGCAGAATACATGATCTGGGATTGGGGTGGGGGTGGGGGAAGGGAAAGGGAATATGCCTGTATCTGAATTGGAAAAATGATGTATTAAAATGCACAAACCATCAAATTAAAAAATAAAAAAAAAAAAAAAAAGAAAACAGGCAAAGAAGTCCAATTAATGGCCTTACGGGCAAAGTATGAAGCCCTCCCCCTCGTCAATATCTACAAAAGGCAGCATCAGACTCCAGAGATGGGTAAGGGCTTTTTTGGGTCGGCCAACCTAAGACAGGGGGATAGCCAAAGCTGCTATCTACTCAAAGACGGGTAAGAGCTGAGCCCAGTAAAAGCACCAACCTAAGACAGGAGCTATGCCAAATAAAACAAAAAGGGGGAAATGACGGCATGGAATAGCCGAGAAGATAGGCCTGAAAGCCTGTGCTAGAGTTTCGTGAACTCACCCCCGCCCATCGAGCAAGGAAGGTTAGTTTCCCCATACTAACATGATAATTAGGGACTATGCTAGGAAGGGAAGGGATTGGATTAATTAGGGACTTGTAAATTAAGCCTCCTAAAGGGACCAATTAGAAAGAGACATATACCCGAGTAGGGAAGCCGGCACAGCTTATAAGCCTCTGTAAACCTGGAATAAAGTGAGTTTTTGAGCTGTAACACTTTGACTCGACTCCCTGCCGTGATTGTTTTCGGTTCGGCAGCGCACTTGCTCTCCCCAGCCCCACTCTGTCGTGGGCCGACAGAGTGAAGATCTCTGGCAGCGAGGAAGCTGGAGAGGGTGGTCTTCGCCAACCACCTCTCTACGACCCCTGCACTTTGTTTTTTGAGTTATTTATATATTCTGGATATTATATCTGGCAGATATATAGCTGGTGAAGATTTTCTTCCCATTCTATGGACTTCTCTTCACTAGATTGCTGTTTCCTCTGCCATACAAAAGGTTTTTTTTTTTAATTTATTGAGGTCCCACTTGTTGATTTATTTACTTTAATTCCTGAGTGACTGATGTCCAATTTAAAAAGTCCTTTCCTGCACCTATATCTTGTAGGGTATTGCCTATATGTTCTTTTCACAGTTTCGGCATCTCAGGCTTAACATTGAAATCATTGATCCATTTGGAGTTGACTTCCATGCAGGGTGAGAGATAAGGATCTAATTTCATTCTTCTACATGTAGAGATCCAATTTCGCCAGTGCCATTTGTTGAAGATGCTGTCTTTCTTACAGTTTGTGTTCTTGGCACCTTTGTTAAATATCAAGTGCCTGAAATTACATGTACTCATTTTTGGATCTTCTACTCCATTACTCTACATGTCTGTTTTGTGCCAATACCATGCTGTTTTATGGCCATGGCTCTAATATATGTTTGAGGTCTGGTATGGTAATCCCCCTGGCATTTTTCCTTGCGCTCAGGATTGCTTTGCATATCTGGGAGTTTTGTGTTGTCATAGGAATTATAGAATGGATTTTTCTATTTCTGTGAAGACTGTCATCTTCACAGAATTGGGATGCCATTGAATCTGTAGATTGCTTTTGGTAGGATTGTCACTTTCACTGTATTGATTCTACAAATCCATGAGCATGGGATGTCTTTTCATTTTTTTGTGTCTTCCTCAATTTCTTTCTTCAAAGACTTAAGGTTTTCATTGAATAGGTCTTTAATGTCTTTGGTTACCATTATCCCTAGATACATTGTTTTACACTACTGTGAATGGAAGTGTTTCCCTGAACACTTTCTCTGAGTGCTTTTTTATTTGTATATAAAAATGTTACTGATTTATGTAGATTTATTTTGTAACCTGCCACTTTGCTAAAAGTATTGGTCATTTCTATAAGTTTTCTGGTGGAATTTTTGAGTTCTCTTATGTATAATATAATATCATCTGCATAGAATAATATGACTCTTTATTTCTAATTAGTGTCCCTTTAATTTCCTCCTATTTTCTTATTGCCATTGCTAGAGTTTCAAGCACTATATAGAGAAGAAGTGGGGATATTGGATAGCCTTATCTGGGTCCTCTTAATGGGAATGCTTCCAGTTTTTTCTCCATCTGAAATGATGTTGGCTGTGGGTTTGTTGTATATAGGCTTAATAATGTTAATATAGGCTCCATCCAGTCCAATTCCCAATATGAATGCATATTGGATTTTATCAAAGGCCTTTTCTGAATCCATTGAAATTATCATGTGCTTTTTTTTTTTTACTTTAAGTCCTATATGATTTATTACATTTATTGACGTATGTATGTTTAACCATCCCTGTATCTCTGGAATAAATACTTAGTCATTTATAAAATGTATTACAATTGGGAGAGTTAAGAAAAATGTAGCACTGGAAAAGAAGCAGGCTGTTTAATAATGACCTCTTAATACAACCTGAATTATAGACAGCCCAGTGAGTCTGCCTGGGTGACATTTTTCTACACACTCACTGTCTCCTAGGTAAGGTCTTTTCTGATGCTGATTAGAATTATAACACCAAAATATAGTTAAAGCTAATTAGTTGTTTATTTATTCCCTTTTTTTCCCCCAAATTTGGTACTCTTCTTTTTATTGGTTTGTTTTGAGATGGAGTTTCCCTATAGTTTCAGCTGGTCTGGAACTTGCTTTATAGACCAGGCTGACTTCCATCTCTCAGCTCTCTTTCTTATACAGCCCAGGTGCACTGGCCCAGGGATGGCACTACACCCAGTTGAACTGGCCTCTTCCATCAACAAGCAACAAAGAAAACGCCTCACAGACATTACCACAGCCTACAGTGGTTGAGAAGAGGAAAGGTTTCCAGGGCATGTGGGAAGATCCAGTTTAAATCAGTTTAAATTGCAGGCTAGCTTTCAGCTAGCATGCCTCAGGGCACCACATGGCCAAGGGTCTGACTCCACCCCAAGGAGGAGCAAACAATGCAGCCTAGGTGCGCGATGCTGGGTGGGGCATGGAGTTGGGGGCCCTATGATTGCTCCTAGGAACTGATGTCATTTAGTTTATAAAAGCAGGCTGGGGGGCTGGAGAGACGGCCTAGCGGTTAAGAGCACTGACCGCTCTTACAGAGGACCCGGGTTCGATCCCCAGCAACCACATGGCGGCCGAGAACCATCTGAAACTCCAATTCCAGGAGAAATCCAGTTCCAGGGGAATCCGACACCCTCTTCTGACCTCCGCGACATTGCACGACACGGGTGCACAAACTTGCACGCAGACAGTACATTGATACACATACAGAAATAAATAAAATGCCGGGCGTGATGGTGCACGCCTTTAATCCTAGCACTTGGGAGGCAGAGGCACGCGGATCTTTGTGAGTTCAAGGCCACCCTGGTCTACAGAGTGAATTTCAGGACAGCCAGAGCTACAGGGAGACCCAGTCATTCTCATCTGCCCGGGTTCCTCGCCAAGGGGAATGCCAAGGCAGTAGATTAGCTTCTCAAATTAATATTGTTGATTTAATGAACCAAATAAACTTTCATGAGTTGACCCTCCTATCTAAACTGGAGGGGATTAAAGGTAAGATTCCCCCTATACTCGGTCTCAGAACTTAAGAAATTTGTACATACCTGCAAATCTTAAACCTTTTCTCAATGTTCTGCCTCTGCAGGGACCCGAGTAAATCCCCGAGGCCTTCAACCCAACATCATCTGGCAGACAAATGTCACCCACTACCCGGCTTTTGGGAAACTCAAATTTGTCTTTGTCTCCGTAGATACATATTCAGGAGCATGTTGGGCAATGGCCCACTCTGGAGAAAAAGCCACCCATGCTAAATCACACTTTATACAATGTTTTTCAACCCTGGCCTACCTAAACAGGTCAAAACAGCAATGGGCCTTGCTTTACATTCATCCCTAAGCCAATTTTTAATAGATGGAATATCAAAAACATCACCGGTATTCCTTATAACCCACAGGGACAAGCGATCATTGAAAGAACTCACAAACTTTAAAACAACAAATACAAAAACACATAATACCGGGGGAAGAGGACTGGTACCAAACGCAGTCCTCACCTGCATCTGGCAGGTAGCATTATTAAATATAAAATTTTAAAATTTTTCCAAAAATGTACATTACAATAGATTTCAAAAAACACTGGGGACGAGTTACCCCAGACACCAACAATACAGGTCCGGTGGAGAGATTCTCTAACCCAGCAATGGCGAAGCTCCTGGACCCGCTTATTATTTTCGAGTCTATCCGGAGGTGGATAGACTAAATGCTTTATGTATGCCACCGGGAACTAAAACCCTGTTGTGTCAACCTAGAAGCTGTAAAGACAAGTAAAGACTCTTGTGCATTATACCACCCAGCAGGAGGCCTTTCCGTATTCCTAGACATAAAAGAGAAACTGCCCTTGCCCTGGTGGGCATCTAAGATACATGAAGTCATCATTGGATTCTTTAGCAGAGATGGTCCTTCAGAATAGAAGGGGGCTTGATCTCCTTGCACTGGAACAGGGAGGGATATGCCAGGTCTTAGGGGAAGAATGCTGCTTTTATGCAGACCACTCCAGGGATCTATTACAAAAAATCTTGACAACCTTAGGAATAGATTTCTTTTGCTTTTGTTTGGTAGGATTCTTGCTTGCTCAACCGGGTGTATAAGGTTCGCTAAGAAACAGGCAGAAGAAGTCCAATTAATGGCCTTACGGGCAAAGTTGAGCCCTCCCCCTCGTCATACCTACAAAGGCAGCATCAGACTCCAGAGTGGTAAGGGCTTTTTTGGGTTGGCAACCTAAGACAGGGGGATAGCAAACTGCTATCTACTCAAAAACGGGTAAGAGCTGAGCCCAGTAAAAGCCCCAACCTAAGAGAGAGCTATGCCAAATAAACAAAAAGGGGGAAATGACGGCATGGAATACCGAGAAGATAGGCCTGAAGCCTGTGCTAGAGTTTCGTGGACTCACCCCCGCCCATCGAGCCAGGAAGGCTAGTTTCTTCCGCGTACTAACATAATTAGGGACTAGCTAGGAAGGGAAGGGATTGGCTTAATTAGGGGACTTGTAAATTAAGCCCTCCAAAGGACCAATTATAAAGAGACACATACCCAGTAGGGAAGCCGGCACAGCTCTATATAGGCCTCTGTAAACCTGAATAAAGTGAGTTTTTGAGCTGTAACACTTTGACTTGACTCCCTGCCTGTGGTTGTTTCGTTCAGCAGCACTTCTCTCCCCAGCCCCCTCTGTCGCGGGCCACAGAGTGAAGATCTCTGGAGCAGGAGGAAGCTGGAGAGGGGGTCTTGCCAACCACCTCTCTACGCCCCCTGCACTTTTTTTTTGAGTTATTTATATATTCTGGATATTATATCTGGCAGATATATAGCTGGTGAAGATTTTCTCCCATTCTATGGACTTCTCTTCACTAGATTGCTGTTTCCTCTGCCCCTACAAAAAAGGTTTTTTTTTTTATTTTTGGAGGTCCCACTGTTGATTATTTACTTTAATTCTGAGTGACTGATGTCCAATTTAAAAAGTCCTTTCCTGCACATATATCTTGTAGGGTATTGCTATATGTTTCTTTTCACAGTTTCGGCATCTCAGGCTTAACATTGAAATCATTGATCCATTTGGAGTTGACTTCCATGCAGGGTGAGAGTAGAAGGATCTAATTTCATTCTTCTACATGTGAGATCCATTTCGCCAGTGCCATTTGTTGAAGATGCTGTCTTTCTTACCGTTTTTCTTGGCCCTTGTTAAATATCAAGTGCCTGAAATTACATGTACTCATTTTGGGTCTTCTACTCCATTACTCTACATGTCTGTTTTGTGCCAATTACCATGCTGTTTTATGGCCATGGCTCTAATATATGTTTGAGGTCTGGTATGGTTATACCCCTGGCATTTTTTCTGCGCTCAGGATTGCTTTGCATATCTGGGGTTTGTGTGTTGTCAAGGAATTATAGAATGGATTTTTCTATTTCTGGGAAGACTGTCATCTTTCACAGAATTGGGATGCCATTGAATCTGTAGATTGCTTTTGGTAGGATTGTCACTTTCACTGTATTGATCTACAATCCATGAGCATGGGATGTCTTTTCATTTTTTGTGTCTCTCAATTTCTTTCTTCAAAGACTTAAGGTTTTCATTGAATAGTCTTTAATGTCTTTGTAATGGTTTATCTCTGAGATTTTTTCCCTAGGTGAATGGAAGTGTTTCCCTGAACACTTTCTCTGAGTGCTTTTTTATTTGTATATAAAAATGTTACTGTTTTGTAGATTGAATTTTGTAACCTTGCACTTTGCTAAAAGTATTGGTCATTTCTATAAGTTTTCGGTTGAATTTTTGAGTTCTTTATGTCCTAATATATATCATCTGCATAGAATAATATGACTCTTTATTTCTAATTAGTGTCCCTTTAATTTCCTCCTATTTTCTTATTGCCATTGCTAGAGTTTCAAGCACTATACTAGAGAAGAATGGGGATATGGATAGCCTTATCTGGGTCCTCTTATGGGAATGCTTCCAGTTTTTTCTCCATCTGAAATGATGTTGGCTGTGGGTTTGTTGTATATAGCTTAATAATGTTAATATAGGCTCCATCCAGTCCAATTCCCAATATGAATGCTATTGGATTTTATCAAAGCCTTTTCTGAATCCATTGAAATTATCATGTGCTTTTTTTTTTTTTACTTTCAGTCCTATATGATTTATTACATTTATGACTTATGTATGTTTAAACCATCCCTGTATCTCTGGAATAAATACTTAGTCATTTATTAAAATGTATTACAATTGGGAGAGTTAAGAAAAATGTAGCACTGGAAAAGAAGCAGGCTGTTTAATAATGACCTCTTAATACAACCTGAATTATAGACAGCCCAGTGAGTCTGCCTGGGTGACATTTTTCTACACACTCACTGTCTCCTAGGTAAGGTCTTTTCTGATGCTGATATAGAATCTTAATACACCAAAATATAGTTAAAGCTAATTAGTTGTTTATTTATTCCCTTTTTTTCCCCCAAATTTGGTACTCTTCTTTTTATTGGTTTTGTTTTTGAGATGGAGTTTTCCCTATAGTTTCAGCTGGTCCGGAACTTGCTTTAAGACCAGGCTGACTTCCATCTCTCAGCTCTCTTTCTTATACAGCCCAGGTGCACTGGCCCAGGGATGGCACTACACCCAGTTGAACTGGCCTCTTCCATCAACAAGCAACAAAGAAAACGCCTCACAGACTCTAACCACAGCCTACAGTGGTTGGAAGAGGAAAGGTTTCCAGGGCATGGGGAAGATCCAGTTTAAATCAGTTTAAATGCAGGGTAGTTTCAGCTAGCATGCCTCAGGGCACCCATGGCCAGGGTCTGACCCCACCCCAAGGAGGAAGCAAACATGCAGCCTAGGTGCGCGATGCTGGGTGGGGCATGGAGTTGGGGGCCCTATGATTGCTCCTAGGGAACTGATGCCATTTAGTTTATAAAAGCAGGCTGGGGGGCTGGAGAGACGGCCTAGCGGTTAAGAGCAATGACCGCTTACAGAGGACCCGGGTTCATCCCCAGCAACCACATGGCGGCGAGAACCATCTGAAACTCCACTCTCCAGGAGAAATCCAGTTCCAGGGGAATCCGACACCCTCTTCTGACCTCCGCGACATTGCACGACACGGGTGCACAAACTTGCACGCAGACAGTACATTGATACACATACAGAAATAAATAAAAATGGCCGGGCGTGTGGTGCACGCCTTTAATCCTAGCACTTGGAGGCAGAGGCACGCGGATCTTTGTGAGTTCAGGCACCCTGGTCTACAGAGTGAATTTCAGGACCGCAGAGCTACAGGGGAGACCCTGTCTCAAAAAACAAAAAAAAAAAAAAAAAAAAAAAAAAAAAAAAAGCAGGCTGTAGCAAGGAATAAATTTGAATTTCATAGAAACATCATCATGGAATTCCTGGTCATTATTTTTATTAATTATTGCGTGCATACAGGCTAAGGTAGGCCTGCATTTTGTTCCCGTGACCAGTGGGTTGGAAAAAGATCCTTTTGTGGACCACCAATCTGGGTAGTTGGTGTTGTGTGTAGACATAGGCTGAAGATAGGCCATCAGCCATCAGCCTGAAATTCCTGTCCAGGGTTCAGCAGTCTCTGGGCAGGTGGGAAGTCACAGTCAAGAGTGGAACAAGTGTCCCACAGGCTTAGGGCCTGAGTTGGAAGTACCACTCAGGCTGGGTTACGGGAAGTAGCCAGCTGGCCTCTGCACCAAGGGGTCAGCTCCCCACACTGTGTTCCCATTCCCCTTAGTAGGGCTGCGTGGTCCCTGTTTGGCATTAAAAGAAAGCTTCCTACAGGGGCAGAGATGTGTTCCCTGTTCCCAGTGAGCCTATGTTTGTGTCAATTTGACATCTGAAAATAACTATCGCACATGGGGAGCTGCAGAAGTGTTTTCAAGCAGGAAGGAAGCTGGTACCAGAATCAGTCAGTGAGAGAGATAAGAAGGGATCTCAGCAGTCCCTCTCAAACTTTAACTCCATCATCTGACAAGGTTCTTATAGATTCTGTTTCAGTTTGCTGGGCAGGACCTGCAATGCTGCAGTTCAGAAAATATACCTGTTCTTGATGTCAGTAGATACCACTTGGAGTAGCAACATTAGCAGTTGTTCTCATATAATGGATTTCTGTTCTTACTACCTATTAACATCACCCAGAGATATTTCCCTCAAAATATCAATGTCTGGGCCCAGTCCTGAAAACCAATGAAACCCAAACACTTGTGTGGAACATGGGCACTGACCATTTTAAATACTCCAGCAGTTTCACTGTGCAACTAGACCTGAGAGGCTAACTCTACTTGAATCTCTCATTGCAAAAGAAAGTATCAGAGCAAGAAAATTACCTGAACAGGACCAGTCATTGCAATGGAGAGACCCAAAGAGGACTGTGTCCTCTGTCTTAACTCAGAACCTCTCACTCACTGTATCAGCCAATAGTAAGCCAATCCCAGAAAGTAGATCAAAGAACATCAGGAACCTGAAAATCTTACTATGAATATTTCTTCTAGTGTTTGGCACCCTGTGAAGTTGTGTTTACATGTAATCCTTTAATCTCCGTGATTAAGAAATGAAGAGAAGCCCCTGTGTGCCCTCCTTTCCACTCAGGCAGCCTGATGATCTTATCACAAAATATATCGGAAGTTTCAAAAGAAAAACTGTCATAATTATGCTTGGCTGGCAAGAATGGAGCTCTATAACATAAAAAATATTTCAAAAATGCAGATAAGAAAAAAATTTGAAGCAGTTGGGAACTGCAGTTTTCATTTAGAGAAAGTTTTTTAAATACGCAGTTGATTAATTTTTGTCCAGAAGCAGTACTGGGCAAAACATTGGACTCCAGCTGTACCACTGGATTCTGCACGTCACTGCAGCCTGGGGCAGATAGTTGAAATGTTAGGCTGCGGCTTTCTCATTAATAAATTAAGAAGGAAATTACTTGATCCATATTTAATGACTCAGAACATCTATGATTATAAGTAAAATAGAATTCAAGGTGGGAGGAAACAACTGAAAAATTTAAAACCCTGCTTAGGTAGTGTGAAAAACCAGAAGGAAATGCATTACTTCAAAAAGTACTGAAAAATACACATACAATATCTGTATAGGAGTGCATGTGTTTACCCTAAGGCTATATAACAAAAAACACAGTGCCGGATAGGAGAAAACTCCCTTCAAGTTGTTGATCAGGGTAGTCCAAGAAACTCCCAGGATAACACAGGTTATTGCCACAGTCCTTGATTATCTCCCAGAACTTGAAGGTAAGACTATATTGCAAAGACAGGACATACTTTGTTCACAGGACTAAGAGCAATCAGGCTGTAATTGGCTTAGATGCCTCCTCTCTGAAGACTAGCTCTCATGGTATCAGAAGAAACTATGCAAGCTACTAAGGGAGACAATCAATCAATAGTCCAATAATAACTACAACAATGACTAACTAGCATGGCAAACTATCTCTATTGATGTGGTAGTAGCACTTTTATCTAGGAGGTCATCAACAGCTACCTAAATAGATTTAAAGCCCAGTCCATGGGAATGCACACATGTGGTAATAGAAATATAGCCAATTATGCATGGCTGGCATATTAGTTACTTTTCTATTGCTATGACAAAACACTGTGGCCAAGGAAAAAATGGAGTTTATTTGAGCTTACAGTTCCAGGTTCCAGAGGGATTAGAGTCCGTGGTGGCAGGGAAGCGTGGGGAGGTGACTGGAGCAGGAAGCAGACTGGGACTTGAAATCAGCAAGGCTTAAGAACTCTCAAAATCTACCCCAGTGATGTGCTTTCTCCAGCAAGGCCACAGCTTCTAAGACCTCCCCAAAACGGTGCTACCAACTAGGAACAAAATGTCCAAATACTTGGAGCCTATGGAAGACTTGATCATTTAAATCACCACAGCTGGAGAGATCATAGATCCTAGAGAAAGCTCTAAGTCTGTCACATCCCTAGACAAATGTAATTTCTTTCTGTATGCTAAATATGTACCTTTCACCCTTCATCAAAGAAGTTTGTTTTTGCAACATATGGAGACTATTACAGAGTTCCACAAATTATCAAATGCAGAGAATAAGTGACTGTGAGATACCCAGGCCTGAGTGTTACATCTACAATGCAACCTGTACCTCTAAGACTCCGGGAACATAGCAGAACAAGAGGCAGAAAGAATATTAATAAATCTCTCAACTCTCATCAGTGAAACTTCCTTATGCAACAGAAGGCGATTTATACAGAAAGCCACAACGGGCCAATAGAGAGAATAAGAGACTGCAGAATGCGTGTCCCTGGATAGGACTCTTATATTAAACATCTCTCACCTAGGGCTCAGGGACCATTTCAGAAGAGGGAGTGGAGAGATTATTAGAGCCAGGGTTGGTGGATAACCACAAGAAAACAGTTTTCCAGGTGGCCAAGCACTTGCTCATATGAACTTATACTAATGGTAACAGCATGGACAAGACCCATGCAAACCCAAACCAGATAAAAACCCAGCATAGAACTGGGGAAGTGGGCAAGAAGCCACAACCTTAGCTGAGGAACTATTGGCAAGTGATCACTACTGTTGATCTTCTTTAAGGGAGTGATGCTAGGTAGGTTCACCCAGCACCAGGGGATGAACTCATACCGAAGGACATCTGGGTATACAAACTCGACTCAGTAGGACTTGACTTATATGATAGCATGCATGAAATCTGATATGAGGGTGTATTGGGTGGGAAGGAGGCCTAGTATGGTCAAAATATATTATATAAAATGCACAAAATGTCAGTTACAATATAGAAAATTTCAGTTACAATATAGAAAACTTAAGTCCAATATAATTTACTTTAAAAATAAAGTTAAAAAGGAGTAAGGGCTATATGGCTTTGTGGTACACACTTTTAATTCAGGTAGTCTAGAAGCAGAGGGAGGTAGATCTCTGGGAGTCTGAGACCAACCTTGTCTCTCTCTCACTATGTAAGTGAGACCCTGTCAAAAGGCAGAGAAAGAGAGAAAGAGAGAGAGAGAGAAAGAAAGAAAGAAAGAAAGAAAGAAAGAAAGAAAGAAAGAAAGAAAGAAAGAAAGAAAGAGAACTTAAGCTCTAGCAGAGACATGCTGCCTGTTACATTTCCAGTATCTAATTTCTTTTTCTTAGGCTCAGAACTTCAGTTACACCTAAGTAAGCCTAGGTCTGGCTGGCTAAAGAACATTCCCCAGTCTTTGACCCAGAGAGAAAGATGCAGGACATGTACGGCAGAGTGCATGAACTGGGTTGGGGTGGGAGGAAGGGAAGGGGGAATATGTCTAAATTGAACTGAGAAATGATGTCTGAAATACACAAAGCATAGCCAGGCATGGTGGTACATGCCTTTAATCCTAGCACTAGGGAGGCAGAGGAAGGCAGATCTTTTTGAGCTTAAGGCCAGCCTGGTGTACAGAGTGAGTTCCAGGACACTAGGGGCTACAGGGAGACCCTGTCTCAAAAAGACAAAAAAATATTATATTAAAAATAAAGAACATTCCCCAGTATCACTTTGCTGCTCGAATTCATTGTATGACACAATTCTGGCCAATGAGAGGGAGGGTGCATGCTAAAGATTTCTGAAAAGGAAATGGTTTATTTTATTTTATTTTATTTATGTGTATGAGTGTACTGTCTGCATGCAGGTTTGTGCACCCATGTTATGCAATGCCGAGGAGGTCAGAAGAGGGTCTCAGATTCCCCTGGAACTGGAGTTCTCCTGGAATTGGAGTTACAGACGGTTCTTAGCCACCATGTGGATGCTGGAGATTGAACCCAGGTCCTTTGCAAGAGCAGCCGGAACTCTTAACTACTAGGCCATCGTTCCAGCCCCTGAAAAGGAAATGTTTTAATTGAGCTGTTCTGTGGCTTAACTTGAAACCTTTTATTGTTTGATTCATCTTCTTGAATGAAAAACATTCGTAGCATTCCAGCATTCCAATCCATGAAATCTTTCAAGCATTTTCTAATAGTTATGATAAACTGATGCATATAAAAACCAGTAAGCAACTACATTGCTATTTTCAAGATCCCTGTCTCACTGCTCTAGAGGATGTCCACTAAAATACAAGTCAACTAGTTTATCCACAGTCATGAACTAATGTAGTAGGACACCCAATGACTAATTTGCTAAACTGATTCACTAAAAGGTATTTTTTCAACCAATAATAAAATTTATAGCAGTCTTGTTGGCTTTGATGTTGACTCATGTTAATCATCATTTGAGCTTGAAGGTTCTTATATGTTTTGATTTTCACCTGCCAATCAGATCACAAAGATTAGGTTCCTTTTTCTGGAATATTTTCCATCCTACCACTTGTACTTCAATGACTTACTGACTTGTTTTTGTGATTGAGAAAGAAAAGCATACCAGGTAATGCACCAAGACTGGAAATATTTCATTTATTTATCTTTACATACCAAAAATCAGTCTAATCAGTGTATAACACACACACACACACACACACATCTTACACACACATGCACACTAAAGTCCACATCTACCAATGCTTGACTTGCCTAGAGAGGCTGAGAGATAGATACATATTTTAACACTAAAGCCTCTGTATAAGGAATAAGCCATTCAGTGGGGTGCAGAGATGGTTCAGTAGTTAAAAGCACTGGCTTGTATGGCAGAGGTCCCCTGAGTTCAGTTTCCAATACCCACATGGTGCTCATAACTGCCTAATTCCAGTTCTAGGGGATCGCACACCCTATCCAGGCTTCTGTGGGCACTGCAAACACCTGCTCCACATACATACATGGAGGCAAATACTCAGACATATAAAACAAAAACAAATCTTAAAAAAGAATAAGCCTTTCAAAGTAACTAAATTAGTCTTTATTTCTTAGTAGCACATAAATCATACAAATATAATACCAAATAAAATAATGATAAATGCATAAACATGAATAAATTATAACATCTGCATGAACGAGACTGAAGATGCAGTGATACATGCCTTCATATTACAAACACTTTGCAGACCATGTACGGATAAAAAACACCCAGTAAATGGAAAAAAATCTGGGAGAACATGAACATACGTATTTCTGAGGGAAATCTCTGTGAAGTCAGCTGTGCAAAACCATTCCCTATCACAGCCACACTGTACACATCTGCCTGCTTTCTCTTCTACTCAAAAATAAACCTCTGTGCTAACAGAAGTATGGAAGGTGAAAGATTGGATTTAACAGTGAATGAAGAGAGTCCACCCATTCAATTATAACATCCTTGACATGCATCCTGTCCATCCTGTGCATTATAGTGACGTTTAAATTTCATAAAATATAAGGCAAAAATATCAGGGCCAGTGAGATGGTTCAGAAGGTAAAGGTGCTTGCTGCTAAGCCTCACCACCTAAGTGTGACCCCTGGAAATCTCATGGTAGAAAGTGAGAACCAACTCCTGACTGCAAGTTGTCCTCCAACCTCCATGCGCTTGACCCCCTCAGCCAAATAAATAGGTAAATGTAGAAAGTTCTAAGAACAAAACTGCAAAGAACTTGCTTAGAAAGGCTGGGAGATACATACATACATACATACATACATACATACATACATACATGCATACATATATACATATACAGCAAGCCAGTCTCATTCAAACACAGATAATCACTATATAACTTTTTAGGTGTTAGGGGGAAGAAATACTTATTTTTATCTGTTTTATCTTGGCTGAACTATTAGACAAATAGACCCTTCAGAAAATTGCTACATTGGAGATCTGCTTTTATAGAGCTGGAATTGGGCCACAGTAAAAAACTAGTCTATTACTGATCATCAGTGAATTCTCCTAGGGTTTTCCATATCTTGCAATTAGGATTATTAATAGATTATTATTAAGCATTATCGACATTTTCAATTATTAACTTTTGTTTAAGTGTCTGTTCATTAATGAAAACAATCTCATTACTTGATACAGCTGGTGTCTGGGATTCCAACTAATTGGCATCATGGTCTGAATGTCTGTTTACCAGCCCTCCACATTGATAAATGATGACTAGAAAACACAATCTCTCTACATTCATTGTTTAGATCTGGTATTTCCTTGATGTCACGGTCCATCCTTTGACTAGAGAGCCCATGTGGGAATGGTGATTTCTCTGACTGTAATTATCTTTGATTCACATTTAATGTATCCTTACCATCAGGTACACTTATTTAAATATGTTCTTTGAAGTGGTAGGCACAGTAAAGTACTTCAGAGCCCACAGTCTCTATGTCCACTGTCTCTGTGTACTGCCTTCTATATGCAACTGCAATGGCCACTGCAATCATATTCTTTGGAATAGAAATAGTAATATTGTGGTTGACTGCAAATTGAAACTGAATCTCACAATGTTCAAAAACAAAATCCATTATCTTTTTTGTACTACTTTTAAACAGTGTCAACCCTCTACCTTCTGGCTATACCATTATATAAATGTCAAGAAGGAGACTTTAAGTCATCTGTCATCTCTGTATGTGTCCTCCAGTACTTCTACCGACATGTGGGGCTCTTGCTTAGGGCTCATTATTCAACATTTAAAATCTAAATTTGTCACAACCCTACTCAAAAAACTGACAAATCCCTCTCCCATACTGAGGGTAGACTTCTTTAAATAACAGACCACAGCTTAAGCCAGTCTTGGGACTCTCTGAAGATACCATCCACACATGACACCTACCTTCTTATGTCCCTACAAGATTATTGTTCTCTGTGCCTTTCTGCCAAAAGGATCCTGAGCCTAAGATGCCCATCCTGTCCCTTCAGGAAGCCTTGTCATTTTCTGCACTCCATTTAGTCAAGTATTTCCCCAGTGGAACTTTGCAAAGTCAGTGCCCTTACATTATACATGGTATATGATAGTTACAAGTGTGTTAATCTATTGGGATTTCAGGCTCAGAATCTTCATGTCCATCTTTAAAATTCTAAGATGTGTCTTTAGGGCTGTTTGTTGGGTTGTTTTATTTTTGTTTTGTTTTGTGAAACAATGTCTTTGTCTTATCTTACATTACTTTTCAGCTTATTTTTATTTTATGTCCGAGTGTAATGCCTGTATGTGTATAAGTGCACCTGTGTCAGTCATACAGTGACTATGGAGGACAGAAAAGGGTGTTGAATCTACAGGAACTGAAGCTATGGATGGCTGTTAGCTACCAGGTAGGAGCTGGGAATTAAACCCAGGTCCTCTGTAAGAGCAGCCAGCATTCCCAATCATGGAGTCATCTTTCCAGTCCCCAACCCTAGTTGTATTAGAGCTCTTAATGTAGAACAAGCTGGTCTCGACCTTATGCTGCCGCTCCTGTCTTTCCTGGGTACTGAGATTATAGCCATGAGCCAGCAATCCCAACCATGGGTTCTGGTCTTTACATTGAGGACAGTACTACCTGGAAGACAGCTTGATGTAACACTAAATGACAACACCTACCCTTGAACCAGCTACCACCTCAGCAGCATCTCACTCACTCAGATCCTAGCCTCTGTGGATTCTAGATTAAAGAACTCATTTCTGAAGAAACATAGGTGAGAAATTATTTTTTTTGTTCTTTTTGAGACAGGGTCTCCCTGTAGCCCCAGCTGGCCTGGAACTCACTCTGTAAACCAGGCTGGCCTTGAACTCACAGAGATCCACCTGCCTCTGCCTCCCAAGTGCTAGGATTAAAGGCGTGCACCATCACACCTGGCTGAGAAATTATTTTCAATAGAGCCTGGTAATGCCTCTCCTGTCAGGCACATTTATACCACAGTCCCCGTCACCGTCATCTCGTCCTCTGAGTTTTGCTGGTTCCAGCAAACCAGCCAGCCATAAAGGTGCTGCCTCAAAAATCATGTGGAAGCTTCTGCCATGTCAAGGAGGACTTAGACCTACCTGCTGTAGGATTCTGGAATGTTCCTAAACAGTCACCGCTACAAGTTTTCAAAGCCCTCACCCCAGACAGATAGCATATTCTGAAGATCCTAGTTAGGATCTCCTTAGCAAAAGGAATGTGGTCATTACAAATGCTGTATATTCTGAGATATCTGAAGCTTACAATAGAACGGCCAGAGCCCAGGAGGGGGAAGGTAGCTCTTATCAGTAGTTTTTTAAAGCCTCTGTTTTTTGCCAATCCGTTTTATTCCTGTTTATTGTTTAAATTGTGCTGCCAGCCAGGATTGGATACACAATGCTCTGTAAATACTATTGATACTATCAAAGACCATACATTCTCAAGCAGAAGCTGTCTTTTTCATCTTTTATTTCAATACAGGATGAAAACATAAATATAGTGTCTGCCAACCTTTATCAGTCTGGCAAACATGAGTTTTGGGATAGTACTCATGCCTTGCTGAACTCCAGAGTTTCAGAATCTGGTTAATTTTAACTTTTAATAGCTTCAACATAGTTCCTTGTAGACATACTGGCACCATTAGCATAATAAATAACTTGAAGAATGCCTTGGTCCTGCTGATCTCAATTCCTCCATGACATGTATAACATAAGGTGAGCAACAGCTTAGCATTCTGCGATGTTCTTGTTGACCAACTAAATCGCAACCAACAGCTTGCAGTTATTCCTTTCTTATTCTTTCATTATAAAATCAGATTCCCCCTTGGAAACCATTGCCAAATACTTACCCTGGGCAAGTAGAAGTTGCGATTACTAGTGGCCATCTTCAGTTCTGCTTAAATAAACGCTTTGTTTCCACACATATTGTGTTTCAACTTGCATGTTTAGTTTCACAAGTGCTAAATACCATACATGAGGTCCAGAAAGCCTCTGAATTATATTCCTTGAGTTAACAAATTATAATGATAACTAGTAATTTATAGTACATACAGAAGTTGCTAATCCATCTCCCTGATTATTTTCAAAATAATGCTGTAACATCATTTGCCTTATTTTCTCTGGAAGACTGTGAGAATCAGAGAAGGGAACACGGCTTGCCAAGGCTACAGAATAAATGACAGAGCCAAGACTCAAACCCATGTGTTGTTTTTCTTTGTTTTCTCTGTGTTGCTGCTGTTATTGTTGTTTGGGATTTAAATTGGATGGTCTTTTCACCATGCGATGATTTGTTTAATTAAGTAGCTAATTGACATGGAAATGTTATTCGGGTATGTGCTACTCAAAGAAAGACTTCTGCTTTTCCTGTCTCACATGCAACTGTAGTGGATCTTTCTTTACCCTCAGAAAAATCCTGTATAACCATGATTCAGAGTTATAACTAATCCATAAGCTGCAGTAGAGAGAAAGCGGAAGGAAACATAGAAGTCATTATCTGCAGAAAGGAATGGTCTGAAATCATTCCCATCAAGCACAATGCCAGTAATCTCAGCTGCATTTCTGGGGGAACATATGTAATTGGATAGATAGCTTCCAAGAACATTCAAAGTTATCACACTCCCAGCATTTAATATATAGGAGTGTGTTATTCTTTCAGTAAATCCTGACTGTATTAGAGTTCCACATGATGAATAGGTACAATGAAAACATCTCTGAACACCCCTTGTCATTTTTACTACTTACCCACTCCAAGAAGTTCCAGTCAAGTTATTATTTTGCAGTTTAAATATCCTCAGACACTAAAGGTTCCCAAAACCCATTCCTCATGTTCAAGAACATTCTCATAAGTTAGACACAAGCTTTTTATTAAATGTATAAAGGTGAGAAATTTATAAACCACATAAAACTTTCCCACTTCTTGTCCCTGGGTGTCTGGCTCACCTTAGCCCTGTTCATACTAAGCCCCCCCTTAATGCTGCTTTACATAATGGGGTTATATAAAAGACAACCTGGGGGCTGGAGAGATGGCCTAGTGGTTGAGAGCGCCGACCGCTCTTGCAGAGGACCCGGGTTCGATCCCCAGCACCCACATGGCGGCTGAGAACCGTCTGAAACTCCAGTTCCAGGAGAGCTCCAGTTCCAGGGGAATCCGACACCCTCTTCTGACCTCCGCGGCGTTGCACGACACGGGTACACACACTTGCATGCAGACAGTACATTCATACACATACAGAAATAAATAAAATTAATAAAAAAAAAAGAAAAAAAGACAAACTGGATGAGTTAAATAGTTTAAAACCCCCTTTTAAACAGGGAGATGCATCCTTCTAATTTCTAACCAGTGACCTTCTAAGAATTAAAATAAGGATAGTCAGCTCCATTTGCTCTTACATAAGGCTCCAAAGGAGAGCACACAGACCACCATGGCATATTGTAGGAGGAGGTTGTTTCTCCAAGTAATGACTTTCGCCCAGTCCCTTATTAGCATCTTAACAGCATATGGATTCAAGATAATTGAGAGGCACAGCCTTAAGGTCATGTCAAAACTGCCAATAAAGAGACAAACAACTTGATGAGAAATCAACTCACCGCCTTCAGAAGTGGATGGGAGACGTGGTTCCCCCTCTGATATTCCAAGGAAAGACAACCTTTGAGGGCCTCGCAAGAAACCTTTCAGTTCTGAAGAGTTCCATTTGCTAGATAGGCCCCAGAAAATGCATGAAATGAAAAAAAGTGTGTGAAATCACTGTTACTTTAAAAGTTTTATTTGTTTTCAGGTATAGAAAAATAGAAATGTTCTTTGTGAAGCTATTATATGAATTAAGAATAATTTTCTTACAATGCTTCCAGGGCCTGACTTTGAACTGTCCCCCTAGGCCCAATGTGTTTGAACATTTGGTCCCCAGCTAATAGTGCTGTTTGGGAAGTTTGAGGAGCCTTTGGGAGGTGGAGCCTTGCTGGGGGAAGTGGCTCACTTGAGAAGGGCCTTGAGTTTTAGGCTTTGTCTTTTTTTAAGATACTTATTTTCATTTTAAGAGATGACTGGTTGCACATATGTTGTGTGTGCACCATGCCTGGTACCTGCAGAGGCCAGAAGAGGGTATCAGATACCCCGGAACCAGAATTACAAGTGGATGTGGGCCACCGTATGAGTGCTCGGAACTGATGCGAGGTCCCCTGAAAGAATGGCAAGTTCTCTTAACCACTAAGCCATCTTTCCAGCCCCTGGGCTTTAAGGTTTTATAGCTTGGAGCCACTTCCAGTTCCCTGTTCTGGGCCTACAGCTGCAATACTATGAGGCAGCCTTCTCCTGCTGCTGCCTCTCTTCCGCACTATGCTGGGCATGCTAAGACATAACAACCCTTTTCTTTTTTTGATATTTATTTTTTATTGTTCTTAAACTCATTCCATAAATCATATATCATTTCTCAATCAAAGTTAGAGTCACTTTCCTTTCCTTTCCACACCCCCACCCCACCTGAGTCCCTGCACTCTGCCACATATGTCTTGCATCTTTTTCTTAGTCTTTCCAAAGGTTTTTTTTTCCCAGTTCTTTTGTTGTTGTTGTTCTTTCTAACTAATATTGTTTCAATATATATACAATATATACATAGTTATATATATATATATACATATATATATATATATATATTATATATATATATATATATATATATATATATACCCATATCACCTGTATTGGAGGATTTTTTTTTAATAAAAGATGTCCTGTTTTCCTTAAGGAGGTGCTCAAAGGTTCTTCCTTGGCAATCCCAAACAACCATCAGTCCTGCCCTTGTGCTCCACACTGGGGTCTTTCTCTCCCATGGTCTCCCAAATGGAGTCCAGTAAGCATGTGTCCTGTCTTGATCCCCCTGTACTGGCCTCCATGATACAGCCCAGGTAGTCCAACAATGCCAGTCTATACTCTGACAAAGCTGAAGTCCCCTTAGCTGCTTAGTCCACAAAGCTGGGTATCTCAGTAGTCCCCAACTGGCATTGAAGGTTTGGAGGACTCTTGGAGAGACATGAGTCTTCAGTCCATATTAGAGGGTTAAAAAGCTGTCTCATGTCTTTGAGGAGTGGAAAAGACAGTGGCAACCACAGAGTAGATACACCTGCCAGTAAGAATTGAAGACAGGCCAAAAAACAGTGCTCTCTCTTTTTTCTGTCTTTTTTCTAATATCTCAAGTTTTATGTCTGCAGTACATTTTCTCTGGTCTTACTGATTATTTCTGGTTTTACTTTCCTTTGGGATGCTTAAGGCCACACAGTTAGCCCAGATTAACCAAGGTTTTTTGTTTTCTTGAGGTCAGTTGAGGATCTGGTCCTCAGGGGTCTCTTGGGATTTTGAGGGGGAGGGGAGGAAGTGGGGAGCCCCTTGCTCCTTTCAGCTTTTCATTTACCAGTTCCAGCCACTGGAGGACAAAATCAGGTCTTGCTAGATCAGGCTTCCTTTTCTGAGGCATGTGCAGACTTTCCTCTTTATAGACCAGACACTGGCCAAAGTCCCATCAGTGGATCTCCAAGACCTCCCTGAACAGGAAGACTGGTGACTCACATTTGCAGGACATTTCAAGAGATGCCCCCATGCATAATCCCCTAAGACTTGGTTGAACTCTAAGGGCAAGGAAAAAAAGTTATCCCTTAGGTCCCTCAGCCAAATTGGTATGGACGTTAAGTATGGTCATTAAGCACCCGGGAAGGCTAAGTTGCACCAGCCTGTTACATTGCACCTATATTAAAATTGTATCTTTTGAGAACAAACTGTATGTTATTTCCATATCATATTTCTTGGTTTGCATTTTTATATTTTATATTATTTTATATTACTCTAAAAGATGCATACATACCCTCCATCATATACCAAAAAATCCAAGGTCTGAAAAAAAAATGGTAGGTTAATTCTAGAACCTCTTTAGGGATTCACAATATAAGAGCACAGTTGTTTTCAGATCGTGAGGAATATAACATTAATGTCATCCTTCTTTCTTTCCTTCAATTGGTTGTGTTCATATGAAGGAAAGCAGTGATTAATACAGATAGGAAGATTGTTTCTTTTCTGCAGTACTCTCTGCAGGTGGAGAAGTGAATCTTTATAGTCCCTCCCCCCACCTCCCCTTTACAGAGTCTAGTGAAAAAGGAAGGCCTAAGAATTTGACTTGGCTCAGGACAAAGATAAAACTATAAATTCAAAGCCCGCTCCTAGAAATATTAGAAAATGTGACTGGGAGGGAGGAGGAAAGATGACTGCTATTTTAAATGGCATTAATAAGCGCCCAATTTTGTATGTTCCTCCTGCCATGGATCAATGCAAAGAAAGGAAGAGAAACACACTTCATGGTGTAAATACTATACTGAAATTGACAGCCAGAACAATTCTTGTGCATTGTACATATATTTTGGAAGATGTCTTGAATTTGTTTAAGCTATATTATATCTGAGAATTACTATCTATCTTGGGAGTGATATGATATATGGGGAAAATCTGAGCCCGTGGTTTATCCAAATAGGCCCAAATCACAAGAGAGGGTGTTTATTGAGTCTATGTGGGTAGAAAGAAACAAAAAGTGACTAATCTTTAGATGATGCAAATGCACAGACAGAACTGCTCTCTGACAGAAGGAAAGGGGATTATGGGTCCAAGGCATGTAAAACCTCTTTACATTGTGACATGATATGTTAAGGACCATGCAATTTAATTAAAAAAAAAAAAAAAAAAAAACCACCCACAGCTCCTCTAAATTAAAAATGTTTCAAGTAGTTTAGAATTTTATATTAGATCATATTCATAATTATCATCAGCCATGGAGCCACAGGTTGGACATGCTGAAAGGGAAACCCATCTCTGGATGAATGAACCCATCACTGTGAATGATTAAGGAAATGGGTATCTCATTGAGATAGTTACATATACATGGAGCCTGTAATTGGTATAGCTTATTTTCACTACTAAGTTGGACTGAAAGAAAAAATGTTATCAGAGTTTGAGTATTAAGCAGGACAGAGTGTTTGTGGTTCCAAAGGGAGAACAATGAGGGCAAATTCCTATTCCTGCTGGGGAGTTGTCTTACAGACCGCTCCTGAGCAGATACTGTGGCAAGCCCCTCTTGTTACAAGTATTCTAGAGGAACCGTTCCCTTGTTTCCATTATTACATTTACGAGGCTTCCAATTATCATTAGTCTTCCATAAATATTTATGGAAACGGATAAGCAGAATAATTTGTTCATTCTACAAATACTTGCTGAAGGCTGACAGCAAGCTCACACCTGAGTACTTATCCACACATATTCCTGTAACTCCCACACAGAAGTCTGTACATGCTCAGGTCTATACACATGTGTACACAGTCATCCACTGAGTACTTATATGTCTGTAAAGTGGAACAAACAGTCCACAGAGTTACAGCTCAAGACATCAGCTAGTGTTAATGATCCTGATTCTTCATTCCGCTGAATTTCTTCAAAGATATCATTAGACCTCAGTCATGGGAGGTTCTCAGTTGAAACCTTTGTGTCCAAAAGGAAATAGACACTTTTCCTGAGACTCAAGTCTTTGGGCAAAAATGACAGTGTCAGGTTCAGTTCCTGTGAGCTGTCGCTTCACTCCTCAGCCTAAGCACAGGCTAGTTATGGGGCACAGAGAGAGTAAACTTCTTTGAGAGATGTTATGGTAAAACTAGAATCAAACAAAGATAAAAATGCAAGGAGGAGGAGAGCTGCAAGAAAATGCAGGTTAAGACTCATGTAGAAATAAGACCAAAGGTCAGAACCGGTCAAGAAGGACAGGGACCCCAATGCAGCATTTCCAAAAATACCCCTGCTGGAGGCCAGGAAGGCCAGAAGAGAGCTTTTGTTCCTAGCTCCTTGTTACCTCTTACCTTCTCCTGAAGTCACTCCTGAGCTCATGGGGGAAATGCAGCAGAGATACCTGGAAGGGTGGGCCAGCTGGGCTGACCAGCTCCTTCCCTTCCCTGTGCTTCAGCCCTTTAAGAAGAGCCCAAACTAGCAGTTCAACGGTACTTTAATGTGGGGCCTGAAAATTCCATGATGGCTGAGATGTAAATGGGCTTGCTTCTTACCCCTGTTGCCTAGAAGGTTGGAAGTTGAAGCCAGCTCTCTCTCCATTTGGACATTAGGCTCCTGAGGCCCACCACAGGGGAAGTATAGCTTCCTAAGCTTCTCTTTCTTGAGCATGTCCACCCTGTTCTCAGGAGACAAATGCCACACTCACCATAAAACTCAGCCATTGTAAAACCCTGGTAGACTTCCCTCTATCCCACCCACATCCTTCTCAAAAAGCCCGCCAAAACTTGAACTTGTCCCCCAGACAATTGCTCCAAGGACTTCTTCATCCTAGGGATTCACAGCGATGACCCAAGGACCTGCTCTGCTTCCTCCCATTCCCTGCCTCATTGTTATCTGGGATGTTGTCCTGAGGCCAAGCACAACTGCCACAGGGAGAGTCGCTGGGGCTGGTTGCCTAGAGGCAGGAACCCTACAGCTGATGACCCCACATTTTAAGTCCTGGAACCCCTTCTGCTACACATGAGCTTTGCACACCCCAACCTCCCCACTGTGAATCTATAATTAACTTCTCTTTAAAACTAACCCTATGTGGTCTATAAATTTCATTCTTTGAATTTGTGAAACAAGATCAAAAAGACACAGGTTCAGGGTGGCTTTGTTGATGATTAAGTTCTCAGAGACACTGGTCTATCTGACCTAAGCTCACCAAGAACAAGAAAGCCTCCATCAAACTGAAAGAGAACAGAAAAAGTGAGATTTTAAACCCTGAATGAGTTGATTTACAAAGTTCAGGATCTTGATAGTCCATGCCTGCTGAGAAAGCACAGGAGTCATTGTATGCTTTCAAACCTTAAGCCTTGTTGCCAAGGTAGGACCAGCTCCTCAAAGCACCAATGGGAGCCCTAGCTGGAAAAAGGAAACTATCCTTCCAAATATGCATTAGGAACACAAATTTAAAACAAGCATTTAAAGGATATTGAATATACATGTGCCATCAACAGATTCTCATATGTGCAGAAAGTAACAGCTAGTTGCAAGATTGGGTCTTTGGCTGAAGTATCTGTACTGCTTTGAACTTGGGGTTCACCTAAGCCCAGCATCTGTGTATACATGTACTGGGGAATTTTGATACAAGGCAAACCACTACATTCAACCAAAATAAGAGATTTCTAAAAGAAAAAGCCAGAAGACAAAAATCTAAGCTTTGTCTTACAGCACACATAAAAAATAAGTATATTACATCTCCCTGGTTTTTCTTTAGTGGGGAGTGGTATTTGTTCTATTTAAAAAAACATGGCATTTTACCTAAGATGTTTTCATAGGTGCAGGCTGTTTCTGCTCCAGCCTCCCTTTATTTGAGGATATTTTATAATAGAAAATTTATTCTATTTCTCTGACTCACACTTTTTTATACAACAAAAACTTCCGTGGTTCTACCAAGGCTATAAATAGAATCAGTGAGACTGTTAATGTGAGGTGCCTATAAATTATATGTGGCTTACCTTATAAGGTTCTTTTCAAATCTTAACTTGTTTCAAGATCTTTTAAACCATTATCCATTACAGGAAATATTTGGTTCTTAACTATTTAACTTATTCAGTCTAGATATAGAATGATTATTGATTTCAGAAAACATTGTAGACTAATAATCTGTAACTATTTTTATATTAAAAGAAAACTAGCCCAGAAGGTATTCACAACTCTTCGAAGCACTTATAAATTTATTATAGGGGCTGGAGAGTTTGACCAGTTGTTAGAACACTGACTGTTCTTGCAGAGAACCCAGGTCTGAGTCCCACCACACAGCAGCTTACTTCCATCTGTAACTCCAGTTCCAGGGAAATCTGACACCTTCTTCTGATCTTATGGCCACTGCATGACACAAGTGCACTTACACACATACAGACAATACAGTCATATACAGAAAATGAAATATATAAGAATGGTTTTAAAATAAGTCACTGTAGGAAAGGTAAGGTTGCTCAGTGGATTAAAGGCACCAGCCACCAAGACGACAGCATGAGTTTGATCCCTAAAACTCACAAAGTAAGCCGGGCGTGGTGGCACACTCATTTAATCCTAGCACTTGGGAGGCAGAGGCAGGCAGATCTTTGTGAGTTCAAGGCCAGCCTGGTCTACAGAGTGAGTTCCAGGACAGCTGGGGCTATAGGGAGACCCTGTCTCAAAAAGACAAAAAAAAACTCACAAAGTAGGAGTCAACCGACTTCAAGAAGTAGGAGTGAACCGACCTCCACATGCGATGCATGCTGCAGGAAAGAGAGAGAGAGAGAGAGAGAGAGAGAGAGAGAGAGAGATACATAAAGTGTAATTTTTTAAATTACTTTAGTCTGGGTATGGTGGCACATGCCTTTAATCCTAGTATTTTGGAGCCAGAAGCCAGCTGATCTCTGTGAGTTTGAGCCAGGCCTGGTCTACATAGTGAGCTCCAGGCCAGCTGGGGCTATGGAGAAACCCTGTGTCAAAAAGATCAAAAATTAATTAATTAACTAATTAATTTAATTATTTAAGCCAAGGATAAAACATGTCAGGAAAGTTTTAGTTTATAGAATTAAATACCAGACATGGACAACTCAAGAAGGACAAATTCTACAATTTGTCCTCGCAATCTGGAAAACAGAAAAACCTTTGTATCTCCTTCACAAGGTTTTTCCAAGAATACAGAAGCAGACTCCACCTCATTCAGTTTACTCATCCTTGGTCCCACAGACATTCATTGTCAGGACAGAAAATGGTCAAAACAGCAATTTTAGCAGCAGCCTCCCAAGTATAAATACAATCTGCCCTGAATACTTTGTGCCAACATTACCATCATCTCCCTGCCTAGACATAAGCATCCATGCATGTATCTGTCACTAGGTTATGTATGTTGAGGTTAAGACATCTGTTGATTAACTTCTTGCAATGACTGCCCAATAGTGTATATCTTGGTTTGTTTCAATTCTAAGTTGCTAAGACGTTTTTCCTCTCTTTAGGTAATCCTACAGAAAGTAGGAGCCCAGCTACAGAACTGACAGATGGCACTGGATGTGATCAACAGACATCACAGGATTTCGGGAAACTGACTTCACATGATCTGTGAACTGAGACAAAGCCCCGATGTAAAATCATGGCAGCTGCTTGCCCACAGTGCCTCCCCCACGTCAAGCCCACCCCTCCACTCCAAGCTCCCCTTGAAGAACTGGCCTGGGACAACTCAGCTATGTTCCAGAGAATGCCAGTGGGGTAGGGATATGGATAGACCTCTAACTCCTTGGTTTCTAAGCTCAGCTTCAGAGGAAGTTAGAGCTAAACAGAGAGAATTTGGCACTAGAGACAAATGCAACAGTGTTAGGAAGCTTCCACGTCATGTCAGTAAAGGAGATGTGCTGCTCATGTAATTATGTGCAATTCCATAAATACATCGGTGAAGTATTTTCTCATTTTGAGTGAAAAAAATTAAAATTAAAAATTATTTTTTGGTCTTTTCGAGACAGGGTCTCCCTGTAGTCCCAGCTGTCCTGGAACTCACATTGTAGACCAGGCTGGCCTTGAACTCACAAAGATCCACCTGCCTCTGCCTCCCAAGTGCTAGGATTAAAGGCGTGCGACACCATACCCAGCTTAAAATATAATTTTTATGATAAATTTCCTCCCATAACTTTTCTCCAAATTTTAACTCCAGCTTTAACTTATTGACTTACAGGCAACAAATTAAATGAACACTGAGTTGATTATATTTCACCTGATATCAAGTGTCTCTGTTCAACCTGATAGGCTATATATGTGGTACACAGACCTTGATTATTTTTATGCTACTCATATGTGATTTATAAAAACATTTATATGTGATTTATAAAAAATCTATGTGATTTATAAAAATATTTATGCAGTATTTCCATTTGTGATGCAGAAAGTTTGCTATAAAATAAAGGTATACAGCAAGATATCCCCCCCAATTTTTTTCCTGTCTATACATAGTAATTTTTAAAACTTCCTTCCATTTGAGATAAGACCACCCAAATATTGTGTTGCTACATCACCCAAGCAAATTTAAGAATGTCTCTGTCCGAAGCCATTCATTTACACTGCATCCAGAAGCATTGTTCAGAGAGACAAGGGGAATGCAATTAATCCTAAGGTACACAGTCATTTAATACCAGACACAAACACCAGAAATCAACAACTTGTTTCCCGAATTTGGCGTCCAGGCTTCTGGCTTCTGGCTCTTATGACACAAAAATAGAATGTTCATGCTACAAGCCTAGATCCTACATTCTTACATTTTCTGTGAAAATCTATCCAAATTTGAATTTTAGAACAGGAAAGTGTCTAAATAGCCTTAAATAGAATAGGATTTTCTTGGCAAGCTCAAACAACCATCAATCCTGCACTTGTGCTCCACACTGGGGTCTTTCCCTCCCATAGTCCCCCAAATGAAGTCCAGTAAGCACGTGTCCTGTCTTGATCCCCCTGCACTGGCCTCCATGCTACAGCCAAGGTAGTCCAACAATGGCAGTCCATATTCTGATGAGGCTGAATTCCCATTAGCTGCTTAGTTCACAAGTTGGATATCTCAGCAGGCCTCAGTCCACATTGGAAGGTTAAAAAGCTAGGAGACTTTGAGCACTCCCTTAAGGAAAATATGGCATCTTGTAGGAAAAATAAGTCCTCCAATTCAAGTGATATGTGTACGTATGTATGTATGTATATATTTATGTATATATAAATATAACTATGAATATATATATATATATATGTATATATACAGAAGCAATACAAGTAGGAGAGAACAATAACAACAAAAGAACTGGAAACAAACTCTGGAAAGACTAAGAAAAAGATGAAGGACCTGTATGGCAGAGTGCCGGGACTCGGGTAGGGTGGGGGGCATGGAAAGGGAAGTGACTTTAGATTCGACTAAGAAATGATGTAAGACTTATAGAAAAAGTTTAATAATAATAAAAATAGAAAAAAAGAAAAAATAGAATAAGATTTCTTTGAGATTGAGGAGATAGCTCAGTCAGTAAAGTGTTTATTGAGCAAGCGTGAGGATCTGAGTTTGATCCCCAGTACTGGAGTATTTCCTCAGACATAGTGATGCATGCTTTGAATCCCTGGGCTAGGAAGGAAGAGACAGACAGATCCCCATGGCTTGATGGCCAACCTGCCTAGCTGAATCCTCACAGTTCCAGGTTCAGTAGGAGAGCTTGTCTCAAAAAACAAGGTAGAGAGTGACTGAAGAACACACTGGAAGCTGACCTCCAGCTTCTATATGTTCATACAAATATGTACATAAACAGAGACAGAGAGGGGGGAGAGAGAGAGGAGGGCGAGAGAGAGAGAGATGAGCAGAGTAGAGGGAGAGAGTCTTGACAATGCCACTAGAGGGCTGGAGAGGTGGCCTGCGGTTAAGAGCGCCGACCGCTCTTACAGAGGACCCGGGTCGATCCCCAGCCCCCAAATGGCGCCGAGAACCATCTGAAAGTCCAATTCCAGGAGAACACTCCAGTTCTAGGGAATCCGACACCTTTCTGACCTCTGCGGCATTGCATGACATGGGTGCCACAAACTTGCATGCAGACGGTACATTCATACACATACGGAAATAAATAAAATTAGAAAAAATAAAATGCATACTGAGTATTATGCAGGGTAAGAAAAGGAAATAAGAAGCAGCATGAAGTTCCCATTAGTGGCTGTTAGGAACATACAAACATTACATTTAAATGTTGTCATCCCTATTGTCATGTGTTTGTCAGGGAAGATCAAGCAATACCATCATCACCAACCAGGAGAGTTGGGGCACTTATTCCAGGAAGATGGAGTTGCCAAAACAGGTTGTGAGAACCAGGAATAAGGAGGCTGACTTTGGGCTGATTTTGGAAAAGGGCTAATGCCCATAATTTTTCCTAGTCATCTAGGTGAATTGGACTTCAGACAGCTGAGAAATCTGGATAAAAAAATGGATATATATATATATATATATCACACACACACACACACACACACACACACACATATATATATATATATATATATATTAGACATATAGCCATCCTCAGTTCAACTGTAGATGTGGAACCCTGGGAAGATTATTTGAACTTTGCAAATTTCACCACCTTACCTGGAATTTAGAGATATGAGACTTAAATGAGAGACTTAGATAAGGCACATACATGTACTCAGAGGTGCTCAAAGATGATGAATCTCCTGGTATCATTTATGTGCACTTCCACACATTTGAGCAAATCCCATCCTAGAACATCATTCTTTCATCCAAGACTCCTACCACCTTCTAATTCCTTTCCAAACTAAGTAAGTCAAAACGGCAGTGAACAAAATCCGGAGAGAGGTTGAGAAGATTGACTCAGAGCATGAGAGCATTCTTTCCAGGGTTCAAATGCCAGAGTGAAATTGCCTGTTAGAAAGCCCTTTATTTCCCCAAACTCAGAAGCCTCATTTTTGGAGGCCAGATGAAAAGGCTGATGAGAAATCTATAGCATGTGATTGTAAACCTGTCGAAATGATAGTGACTGTAGGGCATTAATGTGGCTCCCGGGCACTGACTCCTCCCCCTTCCTTTCTCCATCATCGCCCGTCACATTCATACTAATAACACATTCTTTACTCTAAATTAATCTCCAGGCCAGGGAAATCAATATCATTTACCATGTGTAAATTCCCCTATCTTCACAGCCAACAATTCCTGCTGCTTTGGACTCAAAGCCCACTACAGAGATGCTGTGGGAGGAAGGATTCTGTACCCTCTAAATGTGATCTAACAAAATGAGCATTAAAAGCTATTCCATTGCATGCCAATGAGTATTTTAAGGAAAGAAGGAATGCCATGTGCTTAAAAGCTAGAAATCCCAATTCATATTAGAAACCAATTTTGAAGGTACATGCTTTTAATAATCCCAGCACTTGGGAAGCAGAGGCAAGGAGATCTCTGTGAGATCAAGAACAGCCTGATCTACATAATCAATACCAGGCCAGCTGGGGCTACAGGGAGACCCTTGTCTCAGAAAAATAATAAATTACCTTAATGAAAGCTTGCTGCTTTTAACTCAAAGTTTATCTTAATTTTTAATTTGTTACATAGCAAAAAACAGGAGTTCATAGAAGAAGTGAGACCCACATTGCTTTTGAAAGCATTAGAACACCAATCTAGTCCCACTCCTCAACCTAGCAATGCGATGCTGAGCCCAGCAACAAAAAAAAAGAGAGTTCTGAAGTTCGCCCTAATGGAGGTTGGCAATTATTTGAATATAACGCTAGTAACAGCTAAAACTAGCTGTAATTTACTGGGCACTGACATTTATCATCAGTCTAGATGGACCCTTAACATACTTTTGATTCTTGATGTGATCACATACAGTCACTAGTATCATATACTATTATATAGAACCCTTTTAAAGCTAGTAAAATGGGGCTCTGGAATTTTAGGTGATTTATCCATTATCACATGCTGAATTCTAAAAGTCCAGCCATTTCGCCTTTCAAATGATTCATGTACTGTCTTAGGCTTGAAGATTATCTAAAGATGGTTTTATTATGAAAGGAGATATGGCCATACAAAGAGGTAGGTGACATCATATGGTGTAGATATTTAGTTGCTCTTTGTGAAATTCAGGTAAGTGGGAGTATCAGGAAAGTTATTGGGAAAGACTGGAGAGCTTTAAGAAGAGGAAATAGAGATTATTTCAAATAGATCTGGTTATGTAACCCTTAGAAATAGGGATTCATGAGTGCAGAGGTAGAGTGCAAGCCCTGGAAATAGAGTTCCTATATATTAGAACCAGAAGAAATAAAAAATAAGAGAAGAGGATGGGGAAAGCTGTCAACTGTTCACCTAAGAACTTAAAATGCAAACCTAATATAAAGAACATGGGATGCAGGTGTGAAAAAGGCAAAGAATAACCCCCCAAAAGTTGTCTCCGTGTTTCCATAATGCTCTACAGGGATTTAGACTCCAGTTGCTGAAGGTGAAGGAAGAGAGACACTGTGAAAGAAAATGTGGAACGTGGATGTGGAGGCACACCCTTACAGTCCCTGCACTCAGAAGCCTTAAGCAGGACTCCAGATTTAAAGCCAATCTAGGCTGCTTAATGAAACCTTGCCAAGGAAAACAAATAAAAATCTAGGTTGTGAACAGGAAAGTAGGGATTGGAAGAAGAGACTAAACTAGAGTTGTAGACAGTTCACATGAATATTCAGAGAATGGGATGTTTGAGCATCGTTAGGGAAATAAGGACAGAGCTGCAAAGGAAATGAAAAGCATTAATTTGTGCAGTGTGTTTTCATTATGTTTTTTTTTCATGTTCATGTCTGAGAATATCTCTGGAAAATTAGCAAGTTAAAGATTCTTCTCATCACCCAACAAATGAGCATTCGGAAACCCAAAGCATTTCAGAGACTGGCTTGTGTCTATTTGATAATTCTTCTGGAATCTGATTCCATTATGGAGTTCAGGTAATCAGCACAGTGAAATATGAGGCACGAGCCAACAGCCAAAGACCAACATCCAGGAACAGGGGGTGGAGCATGAGACACTGGAGATCTTTTGGGCAAAAAGACCTGAGCTGGATAGCTTTAGTGTCAACTTGACACACCTGGGTTGAGGGAGTCTCAGTTAGGGAATTGGCTCCATTGGACTGGCCTGTGACCATGTCTGTGGAGTATTGTCTTGATTGTTGAGCAGTGTGGGAGGGTGGTGTCACCCCTGGGCAGAGTGTTATATATAGTATAAGAAAGCAGGCTTGGCATGGGCCAGGGGAGCAAGCCGGTAAGCAGCATTGCTCCATGGCCTGTGCTTCAACTCCTGTCTCCAGGTTCCTGCTCTGAGTTCCTACCTTGGGCTCCCTCAGCGATGAACTGTAACCCTTGAGACATGAGCCAAATAAACCCTTTCCTGCCCAAGTTGGTATTGGTCAGAGTGTTTTGTCTCAGCAATGGAAGAGAAATTACAACAAGACCTGAGCCCCTTGACAGGCTCTTGTCTTATGAATAAGCATTTCCATACATTGCATTTCACCTTGCTTCTCTTCTGAAGCTGAATGGCTTCCTCATAAGTCCACTTAAGCACTGGCTTCCTTCTGCCTCATTTCAATGTAGCAGTCATAATGGCTTCTTGAAATACATTAGCTCATGTCAGTTCACTCCCTGCTGAGTGGAAACAAAATCCCAAATTCAGCCCTGCAATCTTCCCCCTGATTTCTCTGACCTTACTCTTATAATTTCCCAGTGTGTTCTCTCCACCTCCTGAGACTCAATCCTGCCAAGACGGCACCTCCCTCAGGGCCTTTCTTCCAACTGCCTATATGAGTTTTGGATGGTTCTAGGGAATTAGAGTCCATCATGGTGGGGAGGCATGGTTGTAGGAGCTGGAGCAGAAAGCCTAGGTCACGTCTTCAAGTCGGCACAGGAAGCAGAGAGAGCAACTAGAGACTGGCAAGGCTTTTTGATTTCTCTAAGCCTGCCCTCAGTGATGTACTTCCTCCAGCGTGTGTGTGTGTGTGTGTGTGTGTGTGTAGTGTAGTGTATGTGTGAGGGTTTTTGCACCTGCGTGGAGAGCAGAGGAGGGCAGCAGTGGGTGTGCTTCTCTATCACTCTCCATCTCTCCAACTTATTCCTTTGAGAGAGGATCTCTCACTGAACATGGAACTAGACCATCAACTAGAAAACCCCAGTAAACCACTTGTCTCTCTCCCCAGTAGCACTGGGGTTATATGTCTGCACATAGCCTTGCCCAGATACTTACATGGGTGCTGAGAATTCTAACTCAGGTACTCATGCTTGTGCAGTAAGTGTTTCTTTCCTACTGGGCCATCTCTGGAGACGTCACAGAACCAAATCTTAATCATGTTGCACTGTGATTATCTGCTTATGTGTCTTAGACATCTTTCCTCTCTTGGACTGAGAGTCCCTAATGACAGAACTTGCATTTTCTATTTCTAAATGTGGTCATTAATTATGTTAAACATATTATAGGAACCAAATAAATGTTTGAAGAAAGAAAAAAAAGAGAAGTAACAAAAGACAGAGTGGGAAAAAGTAAGGGAAGAAGAAAGAAGAGAAAGCAGGATGGTGTCTCCAGATGGAGGTTTTACTATAAAACTCTATTTCAGCCATCTTGGAAAGACAGATTTCATAAGACAGTCTCCCTGTTGGTAACGTGGGTTAAACACACATGTTAAAAAATCTGCCATAAACAGAATGAAAATACTCTCTGCCCTTTTCCCCTCTGCTGAGAAGACATGTTTCAACTTGGAAGTTTCCTTGGCATTCCTCGAGTTTGAACAGACATCAATAACACTGAAGCATCTGTCCCTACCATATCCTTAGGATGCAGCTCTTAAAATGAGACTTTCCAGCTCATTAATTTGCTTACGCAAATACAGCCACAAAACAGTTAATCCCCCAAAATGGTTACTCTATTTTCATACTTTAGACACTGTTTCAAGCCTGGACTTGAGCCTAAGCTAGATAAAAGCCATCAAAGAAACTTCATTTTCTACCCAGGCTGCTCAAGAGAATTTGCAGAAGAACAAAAAGAAATATCTAACAAAAGAGGAATGTCCTGGATATTTCTTTTCCTAAAATGGCAGAGGCTATCATTATTCAATGTGAGTGAAGGTGAGCCGGTAGCAGGCAGTTCAATAAGGTTATCAATCAACACAGGGCACAGCGTGGTGCTTTCAACTACAGTGTTTGGAGCCACCTTCAGATTGGTTTCCCTCTGGTATGGTATATCCATGAGACCCTTTTAAGAGCACTTTTATAAAGTATTCTTTTTTATTATTTTTTGTACTTTCTCTCCCCCCTTCCCCCGAAAAAAGAACAATACAAAATGATAATGACAAAACAAAGCAAAAAAAGGGGGATTTCCATTTCTTTTCTGGTGAAATAAAGAATCAGTCTACAGGGCTTGGTATGTAATTCTTCCCTTTTTTTCTTTTTTTCTTCTCCCTTTTATTTTTTTTCCTCACTCTTTCAGGGCTAAGTGTGTACTGACTGGTCCAGGAAACCTTGAGTTCTCAGCTGAGAAAGAGGCTGATTAATTTAGGGGGTCTCATCCCTAAACTGCCTAGTCAATTTCTAGCTCTTGTTTAATTATGTTACCCTCTGAAAAGGGCCACCCAATGGCCAGAAGGGAATCGGGATGCCAACTGCTCTGACTTCTTCCATGTTGAAAGGGATGTTGTGTGGCAACTGGGGTATCCCCCATTGAGAGGGTCTACCTAAAAGACTCCCAAAAACATAACTATAGAGGGAAAAAAGAGTCCTTGACTACTGCCTGTGAAAGTGAAGTGAAGGCAGGTGTAGTTAGGTACATGATCTAGGCAGGGGATCGGGAGAAGTAAGAATAGGGTGAATTCAAATATCCAACTTAAAAGTCCATTAAAATTTCTTGACCAAGGGTTTCAAAGTGTCCATTTATTAGGTTTCTCCTTCTATTCATTTGGCCATGATGTCTGGACTCAGGGTCTGCTTTTCAAGGTTTTTAATAGTCAGGATATGAGTTTCCACTTAGATAGTTGCTAGAAAGAAAGAGGGAATTTTATTATTGAGTACTAATTAACAATTGTGGACTTGTCCTTTGGCTGCACGTGACCCTACATTATTAATCAAGGCCAAGATCTAAGGTTTTGTGCCTGTTTAACATTATCTGGAAGCACACTTTTTCAGGTTCTAAAAGAAATATATTGACTATCTTTTGGTTATACACTTCTTTTGGGTGTTTAAGTACACACAGTTAGCCCAGATTAACCAAATTTTGTTTTCTCAAAGTAAACTGAGGTTCTGTTCTTCAAGAGACACTCTAGTTTTCGAGGTGAGGGACCACCTGGATCCTTCTGTCCATTCTTAACCAGTTCTACCTACGGAGGACAAGGTTGGATCTTGCTAGACCAGGCTTTCCTTTGGAGTATGAGGCAACTTTCCTCTAAGTTAACTTTCCTATTTATAGGCTGGACACTGGCTGGACTTCTGTTAGTGGATCTCCAAGACCTCCCTGCACAGGAAGCCTGGTGACTCACAATTGCAGAACATTTAACGACAATACTTAATGCCCATACCAATTTGACCAAGGATCTTAAGGGATAATAACTTTGTTCCTTGCCCTCAGAGGTCAACTAAGTCCCAGGGGACTATGCATGGGGGCATCTCTTGAAATGTCCTGCAAATGTGAGTCACCAGTCTTCCTGTTCAGGGAGGTCTTGGAGATCCACTAATGGGACTTCAGCCAGTGCCCAGTCTATAAAGAGGAAAGTCTGCTCGTGCTTCCAAAAGTGAAGTCTGGTCTAGCAAGACATGTCTTTGTCCTCAAGTGGATGGAACTGGTAAATGAAAAGCCAAAAGGATCCAGGGGCTCCCTTCCCCCAAAAAATCCGAGTGACCCTTGAGGACCAGATCCTCAACTGACCTTGAGAAAACAAAAACCTTGGTTAATCTGGGCTAACTGTATGTCCTTAAACATCCAAAAGGAAAGTATAACCAGAAATAAATAAATAGTAAGGCCTGAGAAATTGTACTTCAGGTATAAAACTTGAGATCTTAGTAAAAGACGAAAAGTAAAAAAAAAAGCATAGTTGTTTTGCCTGTGCTTCTGGTAAGTGCAGCTACCCTATGGCTGCCACTGCTTCTTTTGCCATCCTTCAAAGATGTGAGACACAGCTTTTCATCCTTCCTATATGGACTGAAGACTCATGTCTCTCCAAGAATCCTCCAAACCTTCAGTGCCAGATGCAGACTGCTGAGACATCCAACTTGTGGACTGAGTTACTACTGGGGTTTCAGCCTCTTCAAAGTATAGACTGCCATTGTTGGACTACCCAGGCTGTATCACAGAAATCAGTACAGGAAGATCAAGACAGGTTGTGCACTTACTGTACCTCATTTGGTGACCATGGGAAGGGAAAACCCCAGTGTGGAGCACAAGGGCAGAACAGATGGTGGTTTGGGCTTGCCAAGGAGGAGATTTCAAACATGACATCCTTCAGCCTAATAAAGAAAAAAAATCATAAGCTGAAGATGCTAAAACCTATGATATATGTGGCATGCATATATGGATATTTTGGACTGATGCATATTGGAAGGAATAACAACAACAAGAAGACTGGCTCAAGGAACTGACTAAAATGGTGAACTTCTGCTCAAAACAGTAAACTTCAGCATCAAAAATTTTAAAAGAGGCTGAGATAAAAGATGAAAAACACCTTTGGCAGAATGCATGAGCTCTGGTGGGGTGGAGGGGCAGGGAAGGGGGTACAGGTCTAGATTTGACTTGACTTTTTGTATGAAATGCACAAAGCTTCAATAAAAATTGGCTTTGAAAAAAAAAAGATGCTCCAGAACGACATCTCCTGGGACTAATTGACCAAAGAGGGCGAGGAACAAAATTGTCCCTTAAATCCCTTGCCCAAATTGGTACAGGCATTAAGTATGGGTGTTAAGCATCCCAAAAGTTAAATTACACCAATATGATACTTTTAATTACTATATTGTATTTAGATTAACCTTGATAAAAAGCCTAAGAAGACTTGAATAAATGTTGACTGGAAGAAATTTAACACCATAAGATAAGCAGGCAAAGCAAAGCTGATGAGAGAGGTTTAAACAATTTTAGGTGTGTCTTAAATGTAAACAATTTGCTGCAAATGGAAGTAGTCTCCTTTTTTTCAAAAACCCCATATTCTGGCTTGTAATTTTCCAATAACAGGGAACATACCTATTGACCAGAGTTAAGCTGATAAAATTTACCAAGTCCGTCCAAACTGTCTCCTTCTGGGCTGCATGTTGCTGGTTCAGGGAAGTAAACCTAGCTTTTCTTGAGTCAAATTATCTTGCAATGGGCAGAGAAGCTATCAAAAGTAACACTTGCATAATATAATAGACAGAGACAAAGAATGTCTTTCAGTAGTCAGAGGTAACCCACTACTTGTCTATGCCCCTTTAATCTGAATCTAAAACTGGAAGTCCAGTACAAGTCAGAAATGGACCAAAAACCAACCATAACCCTGTATTGTTATAATCCCATTTAGACCATTAGTAAGCTAGCTTTAGTGTTTATACCATTTGTGATGGTTAATCCTGGGTGTCAACTTGACTGGGCTAAGGAACAAACAAGAGAAAAGGGTCTTCTGATTGGACCACCTCAACCTGGATGGCCCACCCCAAATGTGGGTGTTACCTTCTGCCAGCAGGCAGTATTTAAGGCCACAGCAGTGGAAGCTGGTCCCTTTTTATCCTCCTGTGGCTTGCTTCTCTCATCTGGTGAGTTTGTCTTGCTGCTGTGATCAACCTTTCGGATCCCAGCGTGTACTGAGACCAGCAGATCTCCTGGAATCCATTCAGGCCTTCAGCACTAGACTGGGACTCCTGAGACATCCAGCCTTGCGGACTGAGTGGTTCCCTGGATTCCCGGCCTCTCCAGTTCGATGCTACTGTTGAGCTCCATCACGTGAGCAAATCAATAAATTGTATATAGTTATATATACTCATCCTGTTGCTTCTGTTTCTTTAGAGAACCCTGACTAATACAGATTTTGGTACCAGAAGTGGTTCTAGAGAAACAGAATTGAAAGGATGAATTTCTTTAGTGGGCTTGGTAGCCTCTGGAGCCAGCTCTCCAACCCAATGAAGCCTAGAGTTACTGAAGGCTCTCCTGGTGGCATGAAGAGGAATGATAATCCTTGGTGCAGACTATTTGATCTAATTATGAAGATAGATCCATTTGACTCACCTAACTCACCTCTTGTGAGAAGCAAGGAATTTAGCGACTCTATATATAAAACGTTCGAGAAATTGCAGAAAAATCAGGAAAATAATGATGTTGCCTTGTTGCTCCTAGCATGTCTGGATAAACTGTTAGACGAAAATATGGAGCTCGGTGATAAAAATGACCAGCTCCGGATTCGAAACAACAGTTTAAAGGTTTCCAAGTGTGCTCTGGAAGAGAATCTTCTCTCCAGCAGCCAAAGAGCTAAAGCAGCAGAAAATCAAGCTGGAGCCCTTATTATACGGTTGGCTGATTTACAACGCAAATTTAATTCCCAGCCACGAAAAGTGTCAGCAGTTAAAGTGAGAGCACTGGTGGGGAAAGGGTGGAACCCTGAAACTTGGGATGGAGATGTGTGGGAGAACTATGATGATGAGGATTTTGAACCCTCGGATTCTGAGGGATTTTCTTTATCTGAGGAATTAACCTCCCCACCCTCAGCAGAGAATCCACACCCTGCAGATCCCTCCTCCCCACCCTTGCCTGAGGAAATTAATCCCCCCCTCCCAGTGGGAGCTGATGTCCCTCAGGGCCCAACAATTGTTGCCTCTAGACCTATAACCAGATTGAAGTCTAAGCAAGCCCCTCAAGGTGAGATAGAAAGTGTGGTCCACGAGGAGGTGCGATATACTACTAAAGAAATTAATGAGTTTGCTGATTCATTCCGGCAGAAGCCTAAGGAATATGTGTGGGAATGGATTTTAAGGGTGTGGGATAATGGTGGAAGGAATATAAAATTGGATCATACTGAGTTTATCGATATGAGCCCACTGAGTAGAGATTCTAGGTTTAACATGGAAGCTCGAGCAGTTAAAAAAGGTGTTAAAAGTTTATTTGAATGGTTGGCTGATGTATTTATTAAAACATGGCCTACTAACAGCGAGTTAGAGATGCCTGATATTCCTTGGCTTAGTATTGATGAAGGGATTGTGAGGGTCAGGCAGATGGGCATGCTCGAGTGGATTCGAAGTGTAAAACCACATTCTCCACAATATGAGGACCCAGAGGACATGCCACTCACTGAATTTATAAGATGGAAAGTACTGAGAGAGACACCAGAACATTTGAAGAGCTTTGTTTTTGCTCTATTTCTTATGCCAGATCTTACAGTTAGAGAAGTTGTGGCTCGTTTGCATAAATTAAATGTACACGTAGTAGGTCTAACAGGACCTCAGGGTAGGCGTCAGGTGGCAGCACTGAATCGCAGAAGGCCAGATGAGCGTAGTTACAGTAATTATCATAATGGGTGGCAAAGGCAAAACAATACCTATAATGGCATGACCCGAAATGATCTTTGGAACTGGCTAATTAATCATGGTGTTCCCAGGAACCAAATACATAAGAAGCCTACTAAGTTTTTATTTGATCTGTATAAGCAGAAAAGCTCTAGAACGAATGACAGGAAGTCAACATTTGATTTTAGGAGTAGCGAATCCCGCCCAGTTGACCGGTTTCCAGACTTGAGACAGTTCACAGACCCAGAACCCCTTGAATGAAGGGGTGGCCGGGTTCCAGTGAGGAAGGACCTTGTCACAATACCAAAGAGTTATGCTGTTTGCCTTCCTCCTGTCCTTCCCCAGAGGGACCTGAGGCCTTTTACTAGGGTAACTGTACACTGGGGAAAAGGAAATAATCAGACTTTTCGAGGCCTATTGGATACTGGTTCTGAGTTGACACTGATCCCAGGAGACCCTAAAAAGCATTGTGGCCCTCCGGTTAAAGTAGGGGCCTATGGAGGTCAGGTGATAAATGGAGTTTTGGCTGAAGTCCGACTCACGGTGGGCCCAGTGGGTCCCAGAACGCATCCCGTAGTTATTTCCCCAGTCCCAGAATGTATAATTGGGATAGATATAATTAGAAATTGGCAGAATCCCCACATTGGTTCCCTGATCTGTGGAGTGAGGGCTATTATGGTTGGAAAGGCCAAATGGAAACCATTGGTGTTGCCTCTACCAGGGAAAATAGTGAACCAAAAACAGTATCGTATCCCTGGAGGGATTGCGGAGATTAATGCCACTATCAAGGATTTGAAAGATGCAGGGGTGGTGATTCCTACCACATCTCCATTTAACTCTCCAATTTGGCCTGTGCAAAAGACAGATGGATCATGGAGAATGACAGTTGACTATCGAAAACTCAACCAAGTAGTGACACCAATTGCAGCCGCTGTACCAGATGTGGTGTCCTTACTCGAGCAGATTAATATGTCTCCTGGTACCTGGTATGCAGCTATTGATCTGGCCAATGCTTTTTTCTCAATACCGGTTCATAAGGACCACCAGAAGCAATTTGCTTTCAGCTGGCAAGGCCAACAGTATACCTTTACTGTCTTACCTCAGGGGTATGTTAACTCTCCAGCGTTGTGCCATAACTTAGTTAGAAGGGATCTTGATCGCCTGACTCTTCCACAAAATATCACACTGGTCCACTATATTGATGATGTTATGTTGATTGGACCCAGTGAACAGGAGGTAGCAGCTAGCCTAGACTTGTTGGTAAAGCATATGCGCATGAGAGGATGGGAAATAAATCCAACTAAAATTCAAGGGCCATCTACCTCGGTGAAGTTTCTAGGAGTTCAGTGGTGTGGAGCATGCAGAGACATTCCTTCTAAGGTAAAGAATAAGTTGTTGCACCTGGCCCCTCCCTCCACCAAGAAAGAAGCACAACGTCTGGTGGGTCTTTTTGGATTCTGGAGGCAGCACATTCCTCATCTGGGTGTGTTACTACGACCCATATATCAGGTGACTCGTAAGGCAGCAAACTTTGAGTGGGGCTTGGAACAGGAAAAGGCTCTTCAACAGGTCCAGGCTGCGGTGCAGGCTGCTCTGCCCCTAGGGCCATATGATCCAGCAGACCCAATGGTGCTTGAGGTATCAGTGGCAGATAGAGATGCTGTCTGGAGTCTGTGGCAGGCTCCCATAGGGGAATCACAGCGGAGGCCCTTGGGATTTTGGAGCAAGGCTCTACCTTCATCTGCAAACAACTATTCTCCTTTTGAGAGACAGCTCTTAGCCTGCTATTGGGCCTTAGTGGAAACTGAACGTTTGACAATGGGCCACCAAGTCACCATGCGACCTGAGCTGCCCATCATGAGCTGGGTGTTATCTGACCCACCAGACCATAAAGTAGGACGTGCACAGCAACAGTCCATTGTCAAATGGAAGTGGTACATACGGGACAGGGCCCGGGCAGGCCCTGAGGGCACAAGCAAGCTACATGAAGAAGTTGCCCAAATGCCTATGGTTCCCACTCCTGTTACAATGTCTCCTGGGCTTAAGCATGCACCTATGGCTTCATGGGGTTTGCCCTATGATCAGTTGACTGAGGAAGAGAAGACTAGGGCCTGGTTTACTGATGGTTCTGCACGCTATGCAGGCACCACCCAGAGGTGGACAGCTGCAGCATTACAGCCAATTTCTGAAACAACCCTAAAGGACACTGGTGAAGGAAAGTCTTCACAGTGGGCAGAACTTCGGGCAGTGCACATGGTTGTGCATTTTGCCTGGAAGGAGAAATGGCCAGAGGTTCGATTATATACTGATTCATGGGCTGTAGCCAATGGTTTGGCTGGATGGTCAGGGACTTGGAAGGAGCATGACTGGAAAATTGGTGAGAAAGACATTTGGGGAAGAAGTATGTGGATAGAGCTCTCTGAATGGTCAAAGGATGTGAAGATACTTGTGTCTCATGTAAATGCTCATCAAAAGGTGATCTCAGCAGAGGATGAGTTTAATAATCAAGTAGATCGGATGACTCGTTCTGTGGATAGTCAGCCTCTTTCTCCAGCTATCCCTGTTGTTGCTCAATGGGCCCATGAACAAAGTGGTCATGGTGGCAGAGATGGAGGTTATGCATGGGCTCAACAGCATGGACTCCCACTCACTAAGGCTGATCTGGCTACAGCTGCTGCCGAGTGCCAGATTTGCCAACAGCAGAGACCAACATTGAGCCCCCGATATGGTGCTATTCCCCGGGGTGACCAGCCAGCAACCTGGTGGCAGGTTGACTACATTGGACCACTTCCATCATGGAGGGGACAGCGTTTTGTTCTTACAGGAATAGATACTTATTCTGGTTATGGATTTGCCTTTCCTGCACGTAATGCTTCTGCCAAAACTACCATCCAGGGACTTACGGAATGCCTTATCCACCGTCATGGTATTCCTCACAGCATTGCTTCTGATCAAGGAACTCACTTCACAGCCAAAGAAGTGCGACTGTGGGCCCATGGTCATGGTATCCACTGGTCTTACCATGTTCCCCACCACCCAGAAGCAGCTGGCTTGATAGAACGATGGAATGGCCTCTTGAAGACACAGTTACAGCGCCAATTAGGTAGCAATACCCTGGAGGGCTGGGGCAAGGTTCTCCAGCAAGCAGTATATGCTTTGAATCAGCGTCCACTATATGGTACTGTTTCTCCTATAGCCAGAATTCATGGGTCCAGGAACCAAGGGGTGGAAGTGGGAATGATTCCACTCACTATCACCCCTAGTGACCCAGTAGGAAAATTTTTGCTTCCTGTACCCACGACCTTGCGTTCTGCTGGTCTAGACGTTTTGGCTCCAATGGGGGGAGTGCTTTTGCCAGGAGATACAGCAAACGTTCTATTGAACTGGAAGCTAAGACTTCCCCCTGGCCACTTCGGGCTTCTACTGCCTTTAAGCCAACAGGCTAAGGAAGGAATAACAGTAGTAGGAGGAGTGATTGATCCAGACTACCATGGGGAAATTGGACTTTTTCTCCACAATGGGGGCAAGGAAGATTATGTCTGGAAGGCAGGAGATGCTGTAGGGCGCCTTCTGGTGCTACCATGTCCTATGATTAAGGTCAATGGGAAACTCCAACAACCCAAACCAGACAGGACAATAAATGGCCCAGACCCTTCAGGGATGAAGGTATGGGTCACTCCTCCAGGGAAAGAGCCAAGACCTGCAGAGGTGCTTGCTGATGGCGGAGGAAATACAGAATGGGTAGTAGAAGAAGGTAGTCATAAATATCAGCTGAAGCCACGGGACCAGTTGCAGAAACGTGGATTATAATAGATATTAACCTTCGTCCTATTTGGTTAAGAATGTGCTTGTTTATATATGTATATATATATATATATATATATATGTATATTAAGTGGATACTTGTGTTCCCCTTTGAATGTGCAACTGAGATATGTGTTAAGTGTTGTCATATTTAGGTTATTAGATACTGAAGGACTAAGTTCTTCTCAAGGACATTACCACCTACTCTAAGATATAATGCTTTGCTATTGCACATGAGATACTTATAACATGTTAGGTGGAATTATGACCCTGCCATCGTTTGCAATTGACATTTAAGCAGAGGCTATTTATTGGGTGTCAAGTTGACAAGGGGTGGACTTGTGATGGTTAATCCTGGGTGTCAACTTGACTGGACTAAGGAACAAATAAGAGAAAAGGGTCTTCTGATTGGACCACCTCAACCCGGATGGCCCACCCCAAATGTGGGTGTTACCTTCTGCCGGCAGGCAGTATTTAAGGCCACAGCAGTGGGAGCTGGTCCCTTTTTTGCCTCCTGCAGCTTGCTTCTCTCATCTGGTGAGTTTGTCTTGCTGCTGTGATCAACCTTTCGGATCCCAGCGTGTACTGAGACCGGCAGATCTCCTGGAATCCATTCGGGCCTTCAGCATTAGACTGGGACTCCTGAGACATCCAGCCTTTCGGACTGAGCGGTTCCCTGGATTCCCAGCCTCTCCAGTTCGGCGCTACCAATAAATTGTATATAGTTATATATACTCATCCTGTTGCTTCTGTTTCTTTAGAGAATCCTGACTAATACACCATTCTACTCTGAAAATGTTTAACCACTTCATTCCAGTACAAGTATCTTATTTCCTACTAAACTTTGCAGTATTTATACCCATCCAGACAAACAAGACAATCCCTCCACACACACACACACACACACACACACACACACACACACTCCCCACAACCGAAGGTCTTGAATTCTATTTTATCTATATTAACATAGTGACTCCTCCTTATTTCTTAGTAACATTTACTTGTATTATTTTTTACCATCCTTTCACCTTGAAATAGTGTTTATCTTTAAAGGTGAGATAAGTTTCTTGCAAACAAGAAAAAGAAGATGGATTTTGTTTCTTAATCTATTCTACTAGTCTATGACTCTTAATTGGAGAATTCAGTCCATTGATATTTAGAACTGTTGTTGAGAGAATTAAATTGCTTTCAATAATTTTGATTTCTAATACATTCTTACACTAGGTTTTTATTTCCATAGTGGTATTATCATTTGTTTTCTGATGTTATTGGTTATACTCATCCCTGCACTCCACGCTGTGTGTTGTTTGAAATAGTCTCTGCAGGGATGGATTATTGGAGGAGAATTCTTTCAAATTATTTTTGTCATGGAACATTTTCCTTTCTCCTTCAATTTTAATAGACATTTTGCTGGATAAAGTACTCCTCTGGGTTGACATCTATAGTCTTTTACAACTGGGAATATTTTAGACCAAGCTCTTCTGACTTTCATTGTTTGCAATGATAAATCATTTGTAATTCTGATAGGTTTTCCTTTCTAAGTAACTTGTTTTTCTTTTGCAACCCTCAGTATCCTTTCTTTGTTTTGAACATCTTGTGTTTTTACCTTGATATGGCATGCAGAATTTCTTTTCTGGTTCTTTCTGCTTGGAGTTCTATATGTTTCTAATACTTGTATAGGTATCTCTTGGCTTAATTTGGGAAATTTTTCCTCTAAAATTCTGTTGAAGACCTGAGGCATATCATTGTCCTGTGAGTTTTCTTCCTCTCCTATCCCTAAAATTCATAGGTTTGGTCATTTCATAGTATCCCAGAGTTACTGATTATTCCATTCTTGTGGGGTTTTGTAATTTTTCATAGTCTTTACTTGATTTAACCAATTCTTCCATATTATCCTCTAATCTTGATATTCTTTTTTCTACTTCTTCCATTCTACTATTAAGAGTTTCCCCCATCCTTTTTCCAATTTGTTTGTGAAATGTTGCATTTCTTTTTTCATTTCAACTTGAATTTTTTTCAGTGTTTCTTTATCTTTTGTATTTTCTTTCTGCAATTTATCATTGTCCTATTTCAGTTTATCCCTGTCTTCTTATAGGTCCTTGTTTATAAGCTCCTTAAATTCCCTCAACTCCTTAATTTCTCTAATCATAATTGTTCTTTTGAGGTCTGTAACCTGAGTTATATCCAAGGAGTCTTCACTACAAGGTACTTGAATAGGAAGGAGTATTAGTATTTGGCGGAGGTTCATTTAAGTCCTTTGTATTTTTTTTTTCATTGAGCTTTAGGCATTTGGGTAGCTTCTGTTGGGAGTGGTTCCAATGTGAACCTTAAGTGTTTATTGAGCTGACATTGATTCTGGTTATATTCTTCAGGTGTTTTCATTGACTTCTTAATTGATGTACAGGTGTGGATAACTTAGGCTCCAAAATCTCAACTCTATCATAACACTGTGCAGAACAACACCCCTCACCCAACCAACAAACTGTTTTCCCAATGGACGGAGCCATACAACACCCAAGCCAATCTGAACCCTCTAGACCTGTGGAACTCTGACCCTAAGGGCCCAGGCACTCCCAATCCTGTGGGCTAGAAGGTCACAACATCTCTGCTTGCACACCTGGAGTCCCCCAAACCCAAGTGGGGTGAGTCCCAATCACCCACCCAGTGAGATGTACTCACAGAAGCACCATACACCACCTGTAATCTACCAGCCAATCCCCAAGGCATCAAGGTCTGTACCTGGGTTCAGTGGGAGAAAGGCTCAGCTGTCACTGGGGCCATCCCTGTTGTCTTCTGACACCTTTGGGCGAGGTCTATAGCACCAAATTGTAGTCACTAAGGATCCAAATGCCCTGGGACAACCTCTGATGCTTCCCAATGCTCTCGGAGGCCCCTAAGTCCCCCTTCCCAGCTTTGCCTTGGCTGCTCAGAATGCACCCAATGCCCTGGGTGCTGCTATCTGGAAAAAGTCTGTCTTCCATAAAGTATCTTTTGTTAAAGACTATTGTATCAATCAAAACTTGATGCTGCATAAATAAATTTACTTTCCCCCTCCTTTAAAATGAAGAGAAGGAAAAAAATAGTTAACAATAGTAACAACTGAAAATTTGCACTTGTAATTCTCATCCTTTCAGAATCCATTCTCTTCCCTGTAGTGTGAAGTAGGAAGTCCATCCTCCTCAGCATCAACCTCAGGTTCAATCACCATCCATGCTGTCATGTGCTAGTCCTGGGACCTGCCTGCCACTAAAAGTATGAAGTTGTCTGATGCCTTCTTGTTTATTATTCTGCTACCATCCCAACATTTGCTTCTCAAGCTCAAAGTCCTTCTCTGATTCTAAAATAATAGGTAAAATTCCCTCCATATCACTGCCTCTCCCACATCAATCCCTTTCTCTTATGCACATTTCTTCTTCCTTAAACAAACCATTTGCTAATCAGAAATTGCTCTCAAAACTGGGCTTTTCACACTTAATGAAATAATAAAACTTCATATTGACTTTAAATGAACTTCAAGTCACTTTACTCTAAGTTTACTGCCAAACAAGCCTCTACCTGACTATTCAGCCTAGGCAAGAGATGGTGCCTCAGAAGAAGGAGTCCCACCAAATTCAAACTTCTCTGCCCAGCAGTCAAGGGCATATGTTAATAGAAACTTTCAATAAATTAGAAGGCCAAGGGAAAGGGGAAGCTTCATGGGGGGAGAGAATGCAGTAATTAAAAGGGGGAAAGGGGACTAATAGAGTAGGAAAGATTAATTAGTGTGGAAATAGAAGGGCAGAGCAGAGGGGGGCTTATGGGGAGGGATAACTATTAGTTATCCTTTAACACTAAAGGCCTTTAGAAAAAGCTACGTGGATGCCTACCACTTTAGAAGCATATAATATACATATATATTATAACAGAAGATTAAAAGGAGTTACCTTATAACAGAGGACAGTGCTCCATTAGGACAAAATAGTAAGACAAAGTAGGCTAACAAAGTACAAGCTCAATGCCAGGGGTGGACTTGCTCTTTTGAAGCTATTGACCAGGGGTCCAAGAGCCTCTCAAACAAGACTGGCCATTGCACCTTATCTTCACCATAACTCCATGGTAAGACCTTATAGCTGAAGACACTACATACATGAGTTGTAGAAAAGCAAGGAGGACAAACTGGCGCTGATGTCAAAGCTTCATCTCCACTGACTAGCTTTCAGAGTCTTGGAAAGTACTATGCATGCTACCCACCAGAAGAACAAAAATAATCATTAACCTTACCCAGCAGCGAATCCTGTGTACTTCAGCCACAACTGGCTTGGCAACATAAGACTTCTGGGACAATACTGGCACAAATATTATAGGAGTAGCCAACCACTTTCTAATTGGATTTAAAGTCTACTTCATAGTATGGAGCCCATATATGACATTGATGTCAGGCCTAGAAACATGTGGCTAGACAGGCCACAGGTCATAGAGAAGAGCCTAATACTGCTAAATAGGTATAGAATTAAAGCAACTCCTAATGAATTGTTTTCATACCCATAGATTAATGCATCTCTGAACTCTCACTGTAAAACTTCCTTATGCAGCAGATGGGCATCGACACAGAGATCCACAACTAGCTAACATGCAGAGAATAAGAGACTAGAGTAGTTATCCCTGAACTGAACATCTCTATCAGACTTTTCCCTCCAAAGGCTCAGGAAACATTGCAGAAGAGGTAAAGAAAGATTTAAGAGCAAGAGATGTAGATGATCAAAAGGAAACAGAACTGTCCTGGAAAAGTTATTCATATGAACTCACAGCAATGGTGACAGCACAAATAAGTACCACATAAGTTCAAACCAGATAAAATCCCAGCACTGTTGTGAGGAAATGGGTAAGAAACCCCAAGTTTACTGGAGAAACTATTGGAGACTGATGGCTTCTGGGTAAGGGAGAATCAGTCTCTTTTAAGCATGGTTGATTAGCTAGGCTCCAGGGGATAGACTCTTGCCAAAGGACATTTGGGGACATAAATTTTACTCTACATATATATAATATAAATAATATGTATAATAGAGTACATGAAATTGGTGGGGGATAGTAATGGGGTCTAAATATGATCAAAATAAATTGTACAAAATTCAGAAAATTTTCATTTAAAAAAAAAACACCATTTTGCACCAAGAAAAAGATCCTTTAAATCTCTTACAATATACAGTTGTTTATTTTTTATTGTTATTAAACTTTTTCCATAAGTCACACATCATTTCTCAATCAAATCTAGAGTCGCTTCTCTTTCCATGCCCCCCATCCCACCTGAGATCTTGCACTCTGCCACACATGTCCTGCATCTTTTTCTGAGTCTTTTCAGAGTTTTTTTTCAATTCTTTTGTTGTTGTTTTCTTCAACTTGTATTGCTACAGTATACATATATATAGTTATATTTATACACATAAATATATACATACATATGGACACGCATCACTTGAAGGACTTCTTTTTTTAAAAGATGTTATGTTTTCCTTAAGAAAGTGCTCAAAGTTTCCTCCTTGGCAATCCCAAACAACCATCAATCCTGTACTTTTGCTCCACACTGGGGTCTTTCCCTCCCATGGTCCCCCAAATGAAGTCCAGTAAGCAAGCATCCTGTCTTGATACCCCTGTACTGGCCTCCATGATACGGCCTAGGTAGTCCAACAATGGCAGTCTATATTCTGATGAGGATGAAATCCCCTTAGCTGTTTAGTCCACAAGCTGGGTATCTCAGTAGTCCCCATCTGGCATTGAAGGTTTAGAGGATTCTTGGAGAGACATGAGTCTTCAGTCCATATTGGAAGGTTAAAATCTGTGTCTCTGGGTGCACAAACCTGCATGCAGAAAGTACATTCATACACATACAAAAATAAATAATTTTTTTTTTAAAAAATCTGTGTCTCATGTCTTTGAGGAGTGCCAAAAGTGGTGGCAGCCACAGGGTAGATGCACTTGCCAGTAAGAACTGAAGACAAGCCAAACCACAGTACTCTCTCTTTTTTTTCTTTTTTTCTTTTTACTAAGATCTCAAGTTTTATGTCTGCAGTACAGCTTCTCTGGTCTTACTGATTATTTATTTCTGGTTGGACTTTCCTTTTGGATGCTTAAGCCCAGATTAACCAAGGTTTTTGTTTTCTCAAGGTCAGGTGAGGATCTGGTCCTCAAGGGTCTCTTGGGGATTTTGGGGGGGGGACGGTGGGAGCACCTTGCTCCTTTCAGCTTTTCATTTACCAGTTCCATCCACTGGAGGACAAAATCATATCTTGCTAGACCAGGCTTCCATTTCTGAAGCATGAACAGACTTTCCTCTTTATCGACTGGACACTGGCTGAAGTCCCATTAGTGGCTTTCCAAGACCTCCCTGAACAGGAAGACTGGTGACCCACATTTGCAGGACATTTCAAGAGATGCCCCCATGCATAGTCCCCTAAGACTTGGTTGACGTCTGAGGGCAAGGAATAAAGTTATCCCTTAGGTCCCTCAGCCAAATTGGTATGGACGTTAAGTATGGTCATTAAGCACCCAGAAAGGCTAAGTTGCACCAGCCTGTTACATTGCACCTATATTAAAATTGTATCCTTTGGAAACAAACTATATGTTATTTGCATATCATATTTCTTTATTTGCATCTTTCCATTTTAATCCCATATTATTCTAAAAGATGCACACATACCCTCCATCATATACCAATACCCAAGGTCTGAAAATAAATGTTAGGTCAGCTCTAGAACCTGTTTAGGGATTCACAATGCAAGAGCACAGTTGTCTTTAGATCATAAGGATGACATCATAACATTAACGTTGCTCAGTTTGTCTTACAACTATGTATTTGTTACTCGTATCCACAGATAAGGGATACCATTCTTCTTTTGTTTTTCTGGGATTGTGTTACTTCACTTAGCATAAAATCTTCTAGTTCCACCCATTTACCTGCAAATTTCATGATGTCATCTTTCTTGACTGCTACATAGAACTCCATTTTCTCTATCCACTCATCAGTTGAGGGGCACTTGGGTTGGTCCAGCTCTTCGCTATTGTGAAGAGAGCTGCAACAAACATGGCTGTACATGTATCTCTGCAGTAGGAAGAGTCTGATGGATATATTCCCAGAAGTGGTATGGCTGAGTCAGGTGGTAGGCTCATTTTGAGTCTTTTAAGTGTTCTCTATACTGCTTTCCGTAGTGGTTGTACAACTTCTAGCATTCCCATAAGCAGTGGATAAGTGTTCCCCTTTCCCCACACCCTCTCCAGCATTTGGTATCATTTGCTTTCTTGATTCTTGTCAGCCTTATCTGGGTGAGATGATATCTTAAAGTGGTTTTAATTTGCATTTTCTTAATTATTAGCGATGTTGAACACTTTTTGAGAGGTTTCTCAGCCATCTCTATTTCCTAGCTTGTGAAGTCTCTGATCAGCTCTTTACTCCATCTCTTGAGTGGGTCATTTGTTTTCTTCTTTGTTTTTTGAGTAGTTTATATATTGTGGAAGTTAATGCTCTATCAGATGTATCAGCAGTAAAGGTTTCCTCCCACTTTGTAGGCTTTCTCTTCACTTCCCTGATTGTTTCTTTTGCTGTACAAAAACTTTTGAGTTTAATAAGGTCTCACTTGTCAATTGTCGACCTTATTTCCTGTGCAGCTGCTGTCTAATTTAGAAAGTCTTTTCCTATGCCTTTGTCTTGTAAGTTGCTGCCAACTTTTTCTTCTATCACCTTCAGACTTTTGAGTTTCACATTGAGGTCTTTGATCCATTTGGAGTTGATTTTTGTACAGTGTGAGAGGTAGGGGCTTAATTTTATTCATCTACAAGTGGTGATCCAGTTTTCCCAACATCATTTGCTGAAGATGCTGTCTTTATTCCATTAAGTCTTTTTGTCCCCCTCGTCAAATATGAGGTGGTCTAAATTGTATGTGCTCAAGTTTGGATCTTCAGTTTTGTTCCATTGGTCTACAGGTCTGTTTTTGTGCCAGTACCAGGTTGTTTTTATGACTATAGCCCTGTAGTATAGTTTGATGTGTGGTATAGAAATCCCCCTTGTATTGCTCTTTTCACTCAGGGTTGCTTTGGCTATTCAGGGTCTTTTCTTGTTCCATATGAATTTAGGAATTTTTTGCCAAGCCTGTGAAGAATGTTTTTGAGATTTTAATTGGAATTGCATTGAATCGGTATATTAATTTGGGTAGAATGGACATTTTTACTATATTAATTTTTCCAATCCATGAGCATGGGAGGTCTTTCCATCTTCTGATGTCTTCTTCAATCTCTTTCTTCAGGAGTTTATAATTTTTGTTGTAGAGATCTTTGGGGTTTTTGGTTAGGTTTCTTCCTAGGTGTTTTATTGTTTTTGAGGCTATTGTGATTGGGAAGGTCTCTTTGTATTCCTTCTTCAGTTGCTTGTTTTGGTGTAGAGAAAGGCTAGTTATTTTTCAAGGTTAATTTTGTATTCCGCCACTTTACTGAAACTTGTTTCTAGGAGTTTTCTGGTGGAGTTTTTAGCATCCCTTAGGTAAACAATCATATCCTCTGAAAAAAGGGATAGTTTTATGTGCTCTTTTCCAATTAGTATTCCCTTAATTTCCTTTTCTTCCTTATTGCCCTAGCCAGTGTTTCAAGCACTATATTGAAGAGATGTGGCAACAAGGGGTAGCCTTGTCAGGTTCCTACCTTTATGGGGAATCCTTCTAACTTTTCTCCATTTAGGATGGTGCTGGCTGTGGGTTTCTTATGTATGACTTTAATTATGTTGAGGAATTATCCTTCCAGTCCAGTTCTCTCTAGTACCTTATGAAGGGATGCTGGATTTTGTCAGAGGATTTTTCTGCATCTATTCAGATGATCATGTGTTTTTTGTCCTTCATTCCATTTATGTGTTTTATGATATTTACTGATTTTCATATGTTGAACCATCCCTGTATCTCTGGTATGAATCTAACTTGATCATGGTGAATGATCTTTTTGATGTGGGTCTGTATATGGTTTGCTAGTATTTTGTTGAGAATTTTTGCATCTGAGTTCATTAATGAGATGAGTGTGTAGTTCTCTTTTTTGGTTGCATCCTTGCCTGGTTTTAGTATTAGAGTGATGCTGGCTTCATAGGAGGAATTTGGGAGATTTCCCTCTGCCTGTATCCTTCTGAACAGTTTGAGTTGTAAGTCCTCTTTAAATGTTTTGTAGAATTCTGTGTGAAACTATCTGGACCTGGGCTTTTTTAGTTGGTAAGTTTCTTATTACATTTTCAATTTCTTCATATATTATGGGTCAGTTTAAGCTGTCAATCTCTTCTTGGTTTAGCTTTGGTGATTCCCTGGATTGCATATATTCATCCATTTCTCTACAGTTGTTTATTTTAAATGAAAGATGAAGGGATGGAGAGATAGCTCAGTGGTTCAGATCACTGGCTGCTCCTGCAGAGGACCTAGGTTTAGTTCCCAGCACCCCATGGTAGATAACCCCCTGTAGCTCCAGTTCCAGAGGATCCAGCACCTTTTTCTCATCACTGCAAATGTTGCATGGCACGAGTGCACTTACATGTATGTAGGCAATACATTCGTTCACATAAAATAAAAATAAAGTATTTTACACTGAAAAATGATAGGAAAACAGATATAAACCAATTTATAGAAGCAATTTCTCCTATAGTAGTCTCCTGCCCTATTTATCATCATCAGTTTTGAGACTCAGTACATTAAACAGTCTTAAACTCTGAAAATCCATGGACCCATCAGTTACCTTGTACTCACTTGCTACTTATGGAAAATGCATGTAAGCTCACATGTATTATAGAGATAGATGTAAATACAAAGATCCTTTGCCAAGATCGAGGGATACTTGCTCCCTGCCAGCCTGTCTGTATGCTGAACCACTTTATGGGAGCACTTCACCAGGAGAGGGCAAGCAAGAGAGAGGCAGAGGACTTTTTACTCATCTTTGTGTCTACAATGTTTCTGTACACATCAAGTACTCAGAAAATGTTTAAGAATATATGAATAGGCGGCTGGAGAGATGGCCTAGTGGTTAAGAGCACCAACTGCTCTTGCAGAGGACCCGGGTTAGATCCCCAGCACCCACATGGCGGCTGGGCTGAGAACCGTCTGTAACTCCAATTCCAGGAGAACTCCAGTTCCAGGGGAATCCGACACCCTCTTCTGACCTCCACAACATTGCACGACACGGGTGCACAAACCTACATGCAGACAGTACATTTATACACAGAAATAAATAAATAAAATTAAAAATATATATATATGAATAGAACTGGAAGGTAGATGTAATAGAGGAAACATAACCTGTTTGCCTTATTGGAGCAGAAGCTGTCTAAGCTAAAATAGAGCAGTCCCTAGCACAGCTTATCTGACCATAGATGGTCTTTCTGATTTCTACAACATCACTTAAGAAATAGGCAAAGTGATGAATTTGAATCCAGGATAATAAAGGTAAGATACAGCTATGCCAGGATTTTACTCAGGGTTCTTAGAATGAAAGGTACAGATTTAGCTACTTTGTCTCACTCCCCACTTACTGCTAACTTCTTTGTGATTTTAGACAAACCATTACTTTAAATAAGTCCCATTTTCTGCATGGGTAGCATAAGAGGCTTTGGACGAGCTGTTCTCTAATGTCTCCTCTAGTTCTCTTATTATACACTCCTATCAACCGTAATTAAGGAGCATTTGCTTCAGAGCCAACCTCTGTGACAAGAGATAAAATAGTTACCCATTTATGGATTCTTCTCATACCAGCCAAAGAGCCTGTTTTGCAATGTAAAAGCTTGACACTTCTTTCTGAAATCCTTAAGAACTCTTTTGCAAAAGACCAAGGAAAGAAGGCAATGATTTTTCTGCCCCTAAAAAGCAGACTGAGAAATAAAGGCATCACAACAGAAAAAAAAAAATCATATCTACTCCACTTCTATTTCCATGAAAGCACACACTTCCCCTAAGGGGAGTGTGTGTGTGGGGGGGGTCCATGTCTTGTAGCTAAGGTCTTTGAAAGGCTTATCTGTACTGTACAGTATCTAGACAAACCTTCCAGAAGAGAGTAAAAATGAAGCCATCTCTCCTAACACCATTGATGAGCAATGAAGTAACTGGCTGAGTAACTGGAAGGAAGCACTGATTAAGAATTTATCATGTGCAGAATATTGTGCCACATGCAAGATGTGGGCAATAAGAGAATGTAAAATGCATATGAGCAGGACAGGTGCAAAAGACTGAAAAACAGAACCAGACCCTGGAAAGTGCTAGGTCCAGGAAATCCCTGATTTTTTTTTTAATTTTTTATTTATTTCTGTATGTGTATGAATGTACTGTCTGCATGCAAGTCTGTGCACCCGTGTCGTGCAATGCCGCGGAGGTCAGAAGAGGGTCTCCGATTCCCCTGGAGCTGGAGTTCTCCTGGAATTGGAGTTTCGGACGGTTCTTGGCCGCCATGTGGGTGCTGGGGATCGAACCCGGGTCCTCTGTAAGAGTGGTCGGCACTCTTAACCGCTAGGCCATCTCTCTCCAGCCCCGAAATCCCTGATTTTATGGACAAGAAACTTATCCACCTTCTCAGAACTCTAGCAAGGGAGGAGTGGTCAAGGCAAGGCAAGACAGCAGTGGGGAACCAGGTTCTCCTGGCATAGACCAAAAAAAAAAAAAAATCAAAGGTTTTTAAGCAGGGTGCTACAAAAGCAGTTTTCATCCTACAAAAAATTATAATGTGGATGTTTTAACCCCTAATGTCATTATATGTAGAAATACAGCATTTAGGAAAACAATTAAGACTAAATAATGTCATGGGGGGGGGTCTTGATCTACTAGAGTGTTTTCTCTTTCTGCCTCCCCCGCTCTCTGACTTGTGAAAATAAAGCAAGAAAGAAGGTTACACTAGCCAGAACATGAGCCCCTTAGAGAAAGAGGAATCACCCTGTACCATGAATCAGCCACCAGAACTATGAAAAAACCATTCTGTTGTTTAAACTAACTTGAACATGGTATTTTGCTGTATCAACCCAAATAAATTAAATCAAGAAAACAACAGCAATATCCTTTAGCAATCTATAAAACATTCTCATGAAACAGAAAAAAAGAAGTTTTATCACTCATAAAGAAGTCAGAAGAGTCCTACAGGCTCCTAGGATCTTGTTCATATGAGCCTACAGCAATGGCCTCACTATGCACAAGACCCATGTAAACTCAAGCAGACAAAAACCCACCACAGAACTTCAGAAGGGTCAGTAGGCCCTAATCTTAGTCAAGGAATTATTGGAAGTTGATCACTACTGGATGAGGACAAACTAATCTTCTTAAGGGGGGAAATTTGGGTGGGCTGACTAGACCCCAGTGGATGAACTTGCACTGAGGAATGGTAGGGGACACTAGTTTGACACGATGGACTTTGACACAGATGACCATTCTGTGAATCCCAGTGGCAGGAACTGCAGGAGGGTGTCATTGGGGAAGGGAGTATAGAAACCATTCGGATGTTCTGTGTGAAATACACACAACTCAATTAAAATTGAGGAAAAAAATTGTTAAGAACAAAATTTGGTACTAGGGACTGGAGAAAAGTTTCACAGTTAGGAGCACTTGCTGCTGTTGCAAAGGACCAAAATTCAGTTCCCAGGATCCATATGGTCACTCACAACTGTGGAGTCATTCTAATTCCAGGGGATTTGATGCCCCCATCTGGTTTCCACAGACACTGCTTTTATATGGGCATACACAAAGCTACAAACATACATAAAAAATAGCGAAGAGCTGGGAGCAACCCAAGTGTCCCTCAACCAAAGAGTAGATAAAGAAAATGTGGTACCTCTACACAATGGAGTTTTATGCAGCAGTAAAAAACGATGACATCTTGAACTTTGCAGGTAGATGAATGGAACTAGAAGCTATTATGCTAAGTAAAGGAACACAGTCCCAGAAAAACAAACGACAAATGGTATCCCTCATTTGTGGGTGCTAGCACAAAATCCCTAGTTGTAAGGCAAACTGAGCAACATTAATGTTACATTTCTTTTTATTTGAAAGTAACTGTACTGTTAAAATGTAAATCCCTTAAGGGGTCCTCAAATTAACCTACCACTTATTTTCAGACTTTGTAATTTTGGTTTATGGATGGAGGCTATGTATGCATATCTTAGAGTAATATAAAATTAAAGGGGGAAAATGTGAATTCCTAAACATGTTTTGGAATTAACTTACAGTTTTTTTCAGATGTCATAATTTTGACATATATGTGCATATCTTGGAGCAATATAAATTGGAGGGAACAACAACAACAAAAGGACTGTGTCAAAGAACTGACTGAAACAGTAAACTTCTGCACAAAACAGTAAAACTCTACATAGAAGAACTTTAAAAAAGACTGAGAAAAAGATGCAAGACATGTATGGCAGAATGCATGAGCTAGGGTGGAGTGGGGGGAATGGAAAGGGGTATGAGTCTAAATTGGATGAGAAATGTACGAAATGCACAAAACTTCAATACAAATATTTTTTAATTAAATTAAATTAATATTTGTAAATTCTGAACTGAAATTTAAAAAAAAACACTTTTTAAAATCAGATAGGCTCGGGCTGGAAAGATTGCCTAGTGGTTAAGAGTGCCGACTGCTCTTGCAGAGGACCGGGGTTCAATCCCCAGCAACCATATGACAGCTGAGAGCCATTTTTAACTCCAGTTCCAGGGGAATATGACACCCTCTTCTGACCTCTGCAGCTTTGCACAACACGGGTGCACAAACCTACATGCTGACAGTACATTCATANCACTTTAGACACTCTTTTTGACTGAAAAAGATCAAAGCTACTTTGCCCAGTTCCTCTACTTAGCTAGCTGAGAGCCATTATAATGGTCCTGCTAATGTACATGATTATGCTGGCCTCTGTGTACTAGGCCATTTTACTGTCTGTCCATAGCTGTGTCCACATGACTTAACAGACTCTGAGAAATGATTAGCAACAAACATGTCCCTACTCATAGAGCTTTTCACCAAGCTCCCAAAGGAAACTGGCAAGAACAAACCCTGGTACTACCCTTTGACTTCTCTAGACTGCCAATCTCTGCTTTAGAGTACACCTGGGATTAAACCAAACCCAGCAAACTGAGTTCTACAAAGCACAGCAATATATGGAGGGGTAGGAGCAATGGTCTTTCAATTATGACACCAAAAATCTGTAAACAAGGCTCTCAGTTGGGAGTCCTACACCATTCTGGCCTATAGCCTGCAAATAACTCAAGTCTTTGGGAGAGCAAGACCCTGTGGGCAGGCTTAAGGCTCCCCAGCTGATCTTGTTAAATGCCATATACATTAGCATGCTTGAAAATACAAGAATAACTTTTGTGGGGCTGGAGTTGTAGCTCAGTTGGTAGAGTGTTTGCCAACATACAGGAAATCCTAGGTTTGATCCCTAGCAGTGGAAAAAAAAAAACTGGGTGGAGATACCTATAATCCCAGAACTCTGGGGGTAGGAAGATCAGAAATTCAAGGTCATCCTTGGCTACATGAGAACTTGTCTCCCCTCTTCCCCCCCCACAAGGAATAGTCTTTGTAAATGCTGAGTATTAAATATTATTCTAGAGGATGGTGTGTAGATTAGTGAGATCAGTGGCAACATACATGAAGTTGTGGGTTCACTCTTAACAGCACAAGCAAAAAAAATTTTTAATCACCCTAGTAGGAAAGACTTCAAGATAATCTAACTATAAAATTATTGCTAAAGAGCTCAAGGAAGATTTTGTGTGTGTGTGTCTTTTTGAGACAGGATATCCCTGTAGCCTCAGCTGGCCTGGAACTCACTCTGTAGACCAGGCTGGCCTTGAACTCACAGAGATCTGCCTGCCTCTGCCTCCCAAGTGCTAGGATTAAAGGCATGCGCCACCATGCCCAGCTTCTTTTTTTTTTTGGTCTTTTCAAGACAAGGTCTCCCTGTACCCCAGCTGTCCTGGAACTCAGTCTATAGACCAGGCTGGCCTTGAACTCACAAAGATCCACCTGCCTCTACCTCCTGAGTGCTAGGATTAAAGGTGTGCACCACCATGCCTGGCTTAAAAAAATGTTTTTTAAAGAAAGAAACAATGAGAAAATAACAATATCAGACTCAAAAACAAAATCAGACTCAAATGTCAGAAGATTGGTAAATAATCTTAAATCTCTAACTATACCAACCAAAAGACAGATTGTTCAGACTGTATTACAAATAAGCAGCTGACAATATGTAGCTTGAGGTAATTTGCCATAAATCTTATACATAGGTTAACTGATAGTTAAAATATAGAAAACAATTTTCTAAATGTGAGTAGTTGTCTTAATATTGAATAAACTTTTCAATAAAGAGAATTACTAGAAAGAGGAATATTACATAATGATAAAAGTATAAATCTATCAAGAAAGCACATAATGAGATGAAATGTATATACATTAAACCATCAAAGACTGAAAAACTGATAATATTGAAAAGAGAAATAAGAAAATAAAATTACATTAATGACTTAAATACTACCTTTTCAGAAACATAACACTATAAGAAATAAGAAAGATCCGGAAAACTTCAACAACACAAGCACTCAACTGGACAGAATAGACATGTAAGAACACTCCACCTAATACCAGGCTGTACTTTTCCTTTTGATTCACACACTCCTGGAACATTTATCAAGATAGATTCTATTTAAGGCTGTGAAACAAGACTCAAGAATGTGAAAGGCACTAAAAGCATGCAAAGTGTTCTCTAAACATACTAAAATCAAACTAGAACTCAATGCCCAGAAACACACAGGAATTCTTTGAGCACATGGGAATTAGTAATACAGTTGTAAGTAACCCCTGAGTAAAAGAAAATTTCTTTAAAAGTGGACAGAATTGAATGAAATGTGAACAAAACTTATAAAAACATAACAATGTGATGTAGTTAAAGAAATATGGAGAGAGAACTTTATAGCACTTAAACACATTTGAAATTTCAAAAAATCCTATTAGTAACTTGTTTCAACACAAGAGACTAGAAATACAAAAGCAAAATAAACAGAACCATGAAAAAGTACATGTCATTACAGAAAATTAAAGATCCTAAGAAAAAAGTGAACAGATGATTAAACAAAAAGCTCATTTTTAAAACTTAATAAAAACATTGTATTTCTTTTTTTTAATTTAATTTTTATTGATGGTTTGTGCATTTCGTACATCATTTTCCAATTCAGATCAGGCATATTTCCCTTTCCCTTCCCCCCCACCCCATCCCAGATCATGTATTCTGCCATAACTGTCCTGCATCTTTCAGGTTTTTTTTTTTCATTTTTTAGCTATAAGTGATAATCCATGAGTATAAGCATCCTTCGTGCAAAACCAATCTACAGACTGTTGTGCCCAAACCCCCACAGTCCCACCATTCAGTGGGGGGTGACAGGTTGTTTGTTCAATCAAGTTGATCAAATGAGTGTCCAGACTACATCACTGTAGTTTCACCGTTCACCCCAGCAGAAGAGGGGGCGTGGTAGAATGTAAAGGCTGCGATTGGGGAAAACATTGTATTTCTAAAGAGGATCACAAAAGTTAAGAGAGAAAACATTAATCAATAATATCAGGAATGAAATAGAGATGACTATATATCTTTTGGCCATTCCAAAAAATATATATATATAATGAATATAGCTTAGAAGAAGTGAATCAATTCCCTCCAAAGTTACAAACTGCCAAAAGTATGCTAAGATGAAATTGATCCTCATAATTACATTGTAGCCATCAAGGATATTTACTTTGTACTTCAAAATACCCTTAAAAATATACCTGTACCTAAAAATATAAAAATATACTCTGTACCTAAATGGATTTTCTGGAGAATTCCACCAAACACCTTAAGAATATTTAGCATCAGTTTTACAGTCTAAAGGGAGAAAGAAAAAGAGTGCTCCTCAACTCAACTTATAAGGTAATGCGTTAGCCTATTGGGATAACTATGCAAAGGCAATGAAAACAATCAAAATAAATAATAAAAAAAACCTATGAGTCAGTGTTTCTCATAAATACACATGCAAAATTATTTTTTTAAATGTGGTTGAACTGTATCTAACAATGTATAAAAACAGGCAGGTGTGTGGTCCTGTAATCCTGATAGATCTGGAACTCTTCAGTTACCCTACCTGCAGTGATGGATGCAGAGAACTACACAGACGAGAGGATTGTATGAAGACACACACACACACACACACACACACACACACACACACACACAACAATGAATACATGAAAAAAAAGAAAAACCAGCATAAGATCATGGAATGTGCCAGTATTCCAGTTGTTATATGAACTCCAGTATTGCAAAATATTACCATCTACCATAGAAGTTAGATGGGCTAAGTCTTCAAGGAATCTCTTTTTATCTTTTATGATGGCATATAATTCTAGACTTATCTAAAAAGTTAGTTTACAAAAGTAGGTAAGTTTGAAGGAACTATAGTCTCACAAAGACCCAATTCTAATGGAAAAACAGAATTCAAGGCAAATTCTTCATCCACTACAGTATCATGGTCTTGGGAAGCACCCTGTATGCCATCAGTCAGAATTTTTACCTTCTTTTCTGCACTTCCTAAAGATTTCAGGCACCAATCAACATCTGATATAACACAGTAGATAGTATGTCATTAATGTTTTCATTTACACATCATACAAGTATATTGCGGATTTTCATACAGAGTTTCCAAGTTCTACTCTGACTCTGCACTATGAAGCTATAAAATTGTGTGTGTTTAACCTATTAAGGCCTTTGTTTTCTTACCAAAAAAAGAGAGGAAGAGAGAGATGAAAGAACATTATCTCAAAGACTTGAAGCATTGCTATAATGATAACATTATAGCATTGAAGCAACATTGAAGCATTGCTACAATGATATAATGATAAAGGAACGGGAGAGTTCCTTTAAGTATCTATATCAATACCCACTGTTTGTTAAATATTGAGCTAAGCATATTTGATACTTAACTATATTACAGATATTCATCACTTCATTTATTGTTTTGCTTTTATTTTTTCTGACACATTTTGAGTATTTTATAATGTATGATCATTAAACTCATTTATTTTAAGCCTGGGGATATTCACTACCCTATGAGACAATAAATATTTGCTTACTAATTTATATATGTTTGTTAATTATTGAATTTCATGAATTTTTAACAGTTTGGGGGGTAAATTTTGCATATCACCTATTTAAAATATATAATTCATAAGTTTTATTTACATATATATCCCATGAACCTATCCCCACAATCACAACAATAAGCATCTATTCATATCACTCATAATTTTTTCAGCTCTACTGTAAATTTACTTTCTTCTGAATCTCCTGGAATTCTTCATTTTCCTGTCATAGCCTGGGTTGATATCTGCACTACACATTTCTTTGTTTTGCTAAAATTTTATATACACTCAAGTAATACGTATTTGCTTCTGGTATATTTCATACAACATAATTGTTTTATCTACATTTTTAATTTTCTTTAAAATTTATTATTTGTACGTGAAGGGGTTAGGTAGCTATTGGTGTGACCATGCATGCCACAGAGGTCAATAGACAACTTTCAGCTGTCTTTTTTTCTTTCCACCATGTGAATCTCAGTGATTGAATCAGGTACTCAGGCTTGGCAGCAAGCACCTCTATGCCCTGAACCATCTTGCCAACATTTGATGTATACTTTTGTTGTTGGTTACACAGATAATCCATTTTTATTGTTAAGTTGTATTCCATTTCCTGTATATTTAAAATATTATTTGCAAAGAATTTCTCCAGTCTGAGGTTTGATTTTTATTTTCTTAGTGGTATCTATCAAAGACCTTTTTTTTTTTTAATTTGGAAACCTTAAATCTAAAATTATTAGCTTACCTTTACTGAGGATATGCAAACAGATGTGTTTCACACCACAAAAGACACTGATGGCCTGCCAAAGAAACACCACCACCCAAGTCCAGCTTGGTGAAGCGATGATGACTATATCGGGGTTATTTATAGGAGCATAGATGAGGGGCTGTTGACAGGAGTGTGATGACTCGAAGGCAGCTGCATCAACAAAAAAATTGACCCCCATATAGGCAAGAGCTCAAGAAAACTGCATCCTTGGAGCCCGGAGCACCCTGCACGATTTATCGGCAGCTCCTGCTTCCTCAGCAATAGCAACAGCAATAGCGATGACTTACCTCTGAGAGGGCGGTATGAATCTTCCTGGGCCCCCCAGGTTTCCTGAGCTCCCTGTGCCCTCTGAACCCCCTTCTAGGAGGAGCTATTTCATTCTGGAGGAACTAACCAGCAGTAAGCATGCTCTCACAATGTATCTGAAAATGTTCACCTAAGTAAAGGTTTCTCAATTTTGATCTATTAATAAATTGGACTTGATAGCTCTTGTAGTGAGTATTCAGGAAAGTGGCTGTCCTGTGCATTACAGGATGTTTTCCAGCACTCCCGACCACATTACTCACAAGCAAAAACATCTCCAAATAATACCAAAAATACTGGGGGGTGGGTGAGAGCAAAATTGCCTTGGGATATTGCTACTAATAGACCCTAAGGCTACTAATAATTTCTTCTATGTAGCCCTATGTTTTAGAAATTTTATTTATTTATTTATTTATTTATTTATTTATTTATTTGAGACAGGGTTCCCCTTTAGTCCCAGCTGGCCTGGAGCTCACTATGTAGACCGGGCTGGCCTTGAACTCACAGAGATCCACATGGCACTGCCTCCTGTGTGCTGGGATTAAAGGTGTGAGCTACCACGTCCAGCTTAGAAATTTAGATTTTATAATCAAGTCTATGATACAGTATGGGCGGGCATATATAATTAATATAATATTATCAATTCAGTTTTTGGAAAATTCATACAGGGTATTTTGATCATATTCACCCATACTCCTACCCCTAATTCCTGCCAGATCCACTCTCCCCTCCCTACCTCCTTCCAACTCTTGTCCTCATTTTATTAAGTAGCCTGCTCAGTCCAACGTGTGCTACCCATGGACTCCTGGATGTTGGGCCATGAACCAGAGCATGGTCAACCTACCAGGGGCCACAACCTTTAACAGAATTGAGTCTTCCTCCCCCAGAAGCTGTCAACTGTCCATCACTCATTAGTTAGGGGTGGGATCTCAAGAGCCCCTCCCTCCTCCATGCTGGAAGGTCTACTGAGGATCTCACACAGGGAGCCACAGCTGCTGTGACTTCACAAGTGCAGCGCTCCAGCCCTGGCCAGGAGACATTTTCTCTGTGGTCCTCCCCACCTGTAGTTTGTGAATCTTCCCACACCCCTGTCCTCGATGGTCCCTGAGCCTTGTGGTGGTGATATAGATGTCCCATTTGTGGCTGAACAAGTAGGAGTATTTTTGTGCAAGGATGTCCGGTTTTATTTTTTCTGTACCATTTAAATGTTTAAAATGCTGTTCTTTCTCCAATACCAGCTCTTGGCTAGCTTGTTATCAAAATATTTGGGGCCTCATAGAGAGTTGTGAAGTTCTTCTTCCTCTTCACTTTCTAAAACAGATTGTGTAGAATTGGCATTATTTTTTCTGCAAACAGTCAATAGAGTTCCCAAAGAACTCATCTGTGCCTCTTGTTTTCTTTATAGAAACAGTTTTAGCTGCAGTTTGGTTTTCTAAAAGCATTTAAAGTTGCTGACCCCAAATCTAGGATGTTAAATTTATTGCCATAAATATTTATCATATTAAGATTTATATAACCTATAATGATATTGCATTTTCATTTTTAATATTGCTCATTTGTAACAGCTTTCCTTCACCAATCTGACTAGAGGTTTATCAGTGTTGTAATATTCCCACAGAGAATTTTATTAGCTATTGATATAGTGTTTTTTCAAATTGTTTTTCTGTTTTATCATTTCATTTTTTCTTTTGCTTACAATATTTAATTTATTCTGACCTGTCTTGGCATTTTAGCTTTAAAAATGCCATTTCTATCTATGGCTTGAACTCCAAATATACTTAGTTAACACTCTTTACTGTAGACACCAGATTTTAATAGAGTCAATGCTCAATTCTATTTGGTTCAAAATTCTTACTATTTCCTCCTTTGATTTTTTTAACCTATTCATTGGCTAGAAGCTTGATATTTAGCTTCCAAATATATAAGAAATTTCTTGTTATCTTTCTGCTATTGTTTTCTAATTTAATTAAATTGTGGTCAAAGAACAAAATTTGTCATATTTGAATCTGTTCAACATATTCTAAGTTTTCCATGATCTAATTTAGGGTCTCTCTTAAAGAAAGTTCCATTTTTACATCAAAATATGAGTTTTCTATTGCTGGTCCTCTGTTCAAAAATGCCATGTGTTCAAATTAAATAAAATGTTGTTTAATTAAGTAGTCTATACTTTATCAATTTTCTAGTTATTGATTCTACCAATTGCTGAGAGAAAAGTGCTGAAATTCCTCATTACAGTTCAGTTTGTCTATTTCTCTTGCCATTCTATAAGTTTTGCCTTATGTATTTAAAGCATCTTTGCATATGCATGTATGTGGTGTGTGTGTGCATGGATGTATGTGTGTATGTGTGTTTGCATCTGTGGGGTGGTGGAAGTGTGTGCATGCATATGGAGGGCCAAGGTTGGCTTTGGGTATCTTACTCTCCATCTTATATTGAGGCAGAGTCTCTTGTTGAATGTGGAGCAGACCATTTTGTTTAGTCTGGCTATCTAGTCTTCTCCCTGGATTCCCTGTCTCCACCCTGTCTGCATCGTGATAGCAGGTGGGCCATTATGCTCACCCAGATTTTGCATGAATGTGGTTATCTGAACTCTGGTCCTCAGGCTTGTGGGGCAAGTATTTTTGTGGGGCAAGTATTTTATCAGCAGTATTGATTACTTTTCTGTTCCTATGATTAGACAACATGACCATGACAACTTACAGGAGGAAGAGTTTGTTTGGCTTGCAGTTCCAGATAGATAAGAGTCCATCCTGATGGGGAGGCATGGCAAGAGGCCACTGGGGCAGAAAGCTGAACATTCACATCTTTAAGTATACACACACACAGGAAGCAAAGAGAAGGGAAATTAAAAGTGGGAGGAGGTTTTGAACTCTCAAAGCCCACGCCCAGTGATGAGCTTCCTCTATCAAGGCCACACCTTCTAAAGGTTCCATGGCCTCACAAATACCACCAATTGGGGACCATATGCCAAGTATTCAAATACTTAAGCCTATGGAGGATATTTCTCATTCAAACGGTCACACCAGCTGAGCCATCTCCTCAGCTCTGAAGCATTTTTAACTGACACATCTTCTTAATAAATCAACAGATCTTTTATTAAGAAAATGTACTTTGGGCTGGAGAGATGGCCTAGTGGTTAAGAGTGCCAACCGCTCTTACAGAGGACCTGGGTTCGATCCCCAGCACCCACATGGCGGCCGAGAACCGTCTGAAACTCCAATTCCAGGAGAACTCCAGTTCCAGGGGAATCCAACACCCTCTTCTGACCTCCGCGGCATTGCACGACACGGGTGCACAAACTTGCATGCAGACAGTACATTCATACACATACGTAAATAAATAAAATTAATTAAAAAAATTAAAAAAAAAAGAAAATGTACTTTATCCCTTGTAACACTGTTCATTGTGAAAGCCATTGGATGATAATATAGCTACTCCTATCATCCTTTCTCATTTTCTCTGTTTTTGTCTTTATATTTAGCATGTGTGTTTTGTTGTCAATATCTAGTCCAGCATTATTTTTGTCTATTCTGAAATCATCTTCATTTTAAGTGAAAGATTTGAGCCATTTATGCTTATGTGTTTATTGATATGGTTTGATATAAAAGTTTTCCACTTTGGTTATTTAGATTAGCCTTATTTGTCCATTGTTTCTTTTTATATCCCATTTTAAACAACTGATTTATTTAAATGCATGTAAATTATACATAACATTTGTATTTACCTAGTTTCCATCCGCAGTGCTCTTCATTCTTGTGTAGATCTTTATTTTTACTAGAATCACTTTCCTTCTTCAGAACCTCCTTTAATGCTCTTCACAGTAAGTTTCTGGAAGTGATAAACTGTTTGGGTGTTTTGATGATTAAAAAGATCTTTCCAGGGCTAGAATGATGGCTCATGGGTTTAAGGCATTTGTAGCTTGGGGCAGAGGGGATGCAGATGGCTTGGTGGTTAAGAGCACTGGCTATTATTTATTTATTTATTTATTTATTTATTTATTTATTTATTTATTTATTTAGTCTTTTCCAGACAGGGTCTCCTTGTAGTCCCAGCTGTCCTGGAACTCACTCTGTAGACCAGGCTGGCCTTGAACTCACAAAATCCGCCTGCCTCTGCCTCCCACGTGCTAGGATTAAAGGCGTGCGCCACCACGCCTGGCTGAGCACTGGCTATTCTTATAAAGGACCCAGGTTCTATTCCCAGCACCCACATGGCAGCCAAAACTTGCCCACAGCTCCAGTTTGAGGGGAGTTTGACACTCTCTTCTGACCTCCCTGGGCATTGCATCATGGGTACACTTTCATGCATACAGGCACACACTCATACATAAAAATTAAAGTAATTAATAAAATATTTAAAACACTTGCTGCTTGGGGCTGGAGAGATGGCCTACCGGTTAAGAGCGCCAACTGCTCTTGCAGAGGACCTGGGTTCAATTCCCAGTACCCACATGGTGGCTGAGAACCGTCTTTAACTCCAGTTCCAGGGGAATCCGACACCCTCTTCTGACCTCCACAGCATTGCACCACACGGGTGAACAAACCTGCATGCAGACAGTACATTCATACATATACAAAAATAAATAAATTTTTTAAAAAAAGAAAAATAAATAAAGCACTTGCTGCTCTTGTAGAGGACTGAGTTTGGTTCCCATAACCCACCTGGTGGCTCACAAACTTCTGTCACTCCAGATCCAGGGGATCCACCACCTTCTCCTGGCCTCATCAGACTCCTGCACTCATGCAATGCAGCACATATACAGACGCAGCACATATACATATATTTTTCTTTTTTTTATTTTATTTTTTTTTCTTTTACAGTACCACTTTTTTTAATTTGAGAGGATGAGATAAAGAAGGGTAATGATCAGTCAGCCTAAATAAGGAACCTAAGGACTTTTTTTTCCAACCTTCTATTATTCTTTCAACTATCTCTTAAGTCAGTGGAGTCTTTATTAACATACATTCCTCCTGAGACAGTTTCTTCCGTGTCCCTCTCTGTTCTGAACTACGTAGAACTCTAGGTCCTCAGTGATCTTATCGCAAGGGGTGCTTTTGAAATGGACTCCCTCCCAAAATAATGTCTTTTTTTTTTAGATTTTTTCTTTTTTATTGATGCTTTGTGATTTCATATTCAAACATTTTCCAATTCAGTTTCAGCATATATACCACTTCCCTTTTCCCCCCCTACCCACCCCTACCCATCCCCAGATACGGCATATTTTGACGTAAAGTTTTCTGCATATTTATCTGCTTTTTGTTGTTTTTTATTTTTTTTTTAAAACATAAGTGATAATTTGTGCGTACAAGCATCCTTCTGCAAAAACCAATTTGCAAGCAGTTGTGCAAAAACCCACACAGCTCATGGGTACTACCATCCAGAACGGCGGGGGCTTGTATGTTCAATCAAGTTGATCAAATGAGTGTCCAGTCTATATTGTTGTAGTTTCACCATTAACCCCAATCGCAGCCCTTACATTCTACCACGCCCCCTCTTCCGCAGATTGTTCCCTAGGCTTAGAAAAGGGGCACAGGTGGATGAGAAGCAAAACACTCTACTTTCTCTGGAGCTGATGTCTTGGTCTCTAGTCAGTTCTGGCTGTTTTCTTTCATGGGCTGCCAGCTTGTCCAGGCATAACCTTTCGATCCTACTGATGAAGCACATGCAATTAGATATTTAGGTATTAAACAGTATAATATATAGCCTTTCGATCCTACTAATGAAGCACACACAATTAGATATATAGGTATTTAAACAGTATTAATTGTTATGGTAGGTTTCTTTGGAGATGTTATAAACCACACGAAGATACATATATTTTTCTAAAAAAAATACTTTAGGAAGTTATTTTTTTATATTTGGACTGGAGTTAGATTACTATATGGATGTTCATTTCTCCTTTCCATACTTCTAATATGTATTGATTCTGACAACAAATCTGCTATCTCCCTTATTTTAATTTCTTTTTATGAAATGCCCTCACCACTAAGCTACTGTTTATAAAATGTTCTTTCTTTACTCATAATTTTAAGCTATATTATTACAATTCACTTCATTTTTTCAGTGTGGGGCTTGTTTAGCTTGGTTTTGTTGTTGTTGTTGCTGTTCTTGTTGTTGTTGTGTTTGGGGGGGTTGTTGTTTTGTTTTGTTTTGTTTTGTTTCTTTGTGTGTGTGTGTGTTTTTATATATTTGTTTGAAATGAGTTCTTGCCAGGTAGCCTAAGCTACCCTAAAACTCATTATGTAACTAAGGATAGCCTCCAATTCATAATCCTCTGCCTTTGTCTCTTAAGTTATGGGGTTAAATGCTTGGACCATCTTGCTAGACCTGGATTTTTTCCCTAATCATTTTTCTCTTACCCACCTCTTATTCTATAGCAAACCCAATTACACATATACTAGGTGTGGCTTGAAGTTAGTGGCTCTATAGCTCTATTCACTTTTTTTCAGTTTCCTGTGTTTCATTTTGAATTGTTTATAATGACATGGTTTCAGACTTCAGTAACTGTTATAATTCTACTTTGTGCATTTTGTGGTTAATTTTCATTGATGACTTTTACATTTTTTTCTTTATTTTTTTCATTTTTTAACAATAAGTAATAATTTATGAGTACAAGCATCCTTCATGTAAAACCAATTTGCGAGCAGTTGTGCCCAAACCTACACAGCCCAAGGCTCCCACCATCTGGCTGGGGGGGTGGGGGTCTTGTACAATCAAGTTGATCAAATAAGTGTTCAGTCTATATTGCTGTAGTTTCACCATTCACCCCAATCACAGCCCTTACATTCTACCATGCTGCCCCTTCTGCACATTGTTCCCTAGGCTTAGAAAAGGGGCACAGGTGGATGAGAGGCAAAATAGCCTACTTTATCTGGAGCTGTTGCTTTGGACTCTGGTCAGTTCTGGCTGTTTACTTCCATGAGCTGACAGTTTGTCCAGGAATAACCTTTCAATCCTACTAATGAAGCACAAGCAATTAGGGATTTAAACAGCACTAATTGTTATGGTAGGTTACTTTGGTATAGACACAGATGTTTGGATGGTATGTTAATCCATGAATTACGTTTTTTTCTGTAAAATATGACAGGGTCTTACTGTGGCTTATAACATCTCCTAACCGTTAGAGGATGTAAGCTTGTGGTATCAGCCATGGGTTATTCCTCCAAGGAGAGAGCTAATAGCCAATTAGATTTGGGATATGGCTGCCACTGCTGCACAGTATTTCCAGGCAGGTGAGGTGTAGCTGGTGCTGATGGAAGAGTCTTGCTTGACTCAAGGAGACCTATATTTGCTTTATTGGTTTAGTGGCCTTTGGTAACACTCTCTGGTATTCCAGAGACCAACTGTACATTTGCAAGTGCGATCTCAAAACATCTTTCCCATGCTTACATCAGGTCTTCAACAGCAGGACCTTACCACCTCTCTGCTTGCAGGTATCCCAGTTTACAGGGAAGAAGCCTTTACCTTGGGAGGGGGGGCTTGGATCCCCTGGCCAACATCTCCTTGGTAGAATAATCCATTGCTGATATCAGAGCTCTCCTGTATTAATATATTTTGCTTAAATGCACAGCTTAAGGAGACTTTAGTATTATATTTGGTTCTGAATAGAGAATAATCCTTTTCAAAGTTCCTATGTCTATTAGTCAATTAAAGAAGGCAGTTTTACTAGTTTTAAAAGAGATTACCTAGGGCTGGGGGAATAGCGCAGCTGTTAAAGGCTGAGGATAAGAAACCCGCAAAAAAAAAAAATAATATAATAATAATAATAATAAATAAATAATTAAATGAAAATAAACAATAAAGAGTTCTTACCTCCATAGATATACAGTTTGGCTCACAGAGCTATTAGCAGTTAGAGAACGGACTCGGCATCATCATCATATTCCTATCCTTGTTCTATTACGGGTGAGGGGGGTAAGAAGCTCTTCTTGTATTAAAACTCTGTGGCACCTAGAAGTGAGGAAACTTTCGTTAGGACTCATTATTAACCCATTTTGTAGACACCAGTAGGTATCAACCCACCAGAGGTGGTTTGGAACCTGCAAGCTCTAGAGGCTTCTGCTCCCTTTCAATATTTCATGATTTCCATAAATGGGTTTCATGGCTACTAACCTTTTGGTTGGCAACTATCCTGGTACAATATAATCTATCCCGAACAATGCAAAAGCGTATCTTTTCTTTCTCCCTTCGTTAATGTTTGGGTGAAATTTTGAAGCTTTGGGAACAAATCACTCAAATTCTTTTCCCCAGATAGTTAGTCTAATTATAAGGGATGGATTTAAATTGGATAAATTTTTTTCAAAAAAAGTTTTTTTTATTGTTTTTTTTTTTTTTTTTTCCACTATGTTTATTTGCGGTTTTTTATTTTTTATTTGACCCCAAGGAGTCTCAAAAAGAGCAACTGTACGTACACATACCTATATAGAATCAGGGGATATCAGGCACAAGTATTTCATCAAATTCCAACCCCAAGCTGTTCTTGGAGTGACTGTATAGTGTCTTACCTAGATATCGGCAGAAGCAAACTTAATTCCTTAAGTATAAATAATCCGTACAAGGTAACAAGAGAATGTACAAGATGATACTAGTAACAACAGAAAAATTGTAGGAACATTGATAGTGCCAAATCCCAAAGTTTTAATTGTTACAATATAAGATTATTAAGTAAAACAATTGAACAACAATTATATTTCCAATTACCTCAGTCGCATTACCCCTTTTAAATCAAAACCTTTAAACTAATGCTTGTTTAATTATACACATTAATATTTACTTTTATTTAGTCCAAAACACCATGTAACTTGTAAGACAGAGTCTGGGCAAAAATTGGAATACCTGTGTTGAATCTCACAATCCAATTAAATAACATCAAATCGATATAGACAGACGGGTGTCCCTCCCCCGCCCCTACCACTCCTCCCAATTTCACATTCACTCAGTCGTTCTTCTTGAATGAAGTCTTTCCTGTTGTTATGGCTTTTAATATGCTATCCCTCTCTCACACACAAAATATTTACTAACTGGGTTACTTGGCACTAGCATCCACATGATGAGGGATAATGCCATTTGTTGTTTTGTTTTATCTGGGACTAGTGTTACTTCACTTAAATATAAATCTTTCTAGCTTCCATCGCATTTACCTTCAAAGTTCATGGTGTTGTCTTTCTTTATCTGGCTGCATAGACTTCTTGTGTAATGTACAGATTTTTCGTTTCTATCCACGTCGATCAGTTGAGGGACAATTTGGGGTTGGTTTCCGCCTTTTTTGCCTATTTGAACAGAGCTGCAATAAAATATAGTTGTGACATGTATTTCTGCAGTAAGATGAGTCTTGTGGGTATATACCCCAGAGGTGGTGAACTGGGGTCAAGATGTCAAGGTTCATTTTGAGTCTTCCAAGGGTTCTCCACACTGCCTCCACAGTGGCTGTACAAGTTTACATTCCCACCAGCAATGGATGAATGTTCCCTTTCCCCAACTCTCCAGCAGTTGTATTATCATTTGTTTTCTTGATCTGGCCAGTCTTATTGGAGTGAGATGATATCTTAGCTGGTCTTAATTTGCATTTCCCTAATTATTAGTGACGTTGAACAGTTTTTTAAAGATGTTTCTCAGCCATATCTAATTCCTCCTCTGTGAAGTCTCATATTCAGTTCTTTTGCTCCATCTTTTGAGTATTTCATTTGTTTTATTTCTTCTTTGTTTTTTTGAGTAAGCTTGTATACTCTCGGAAATTAATGCTTTGTCAGATGTATCTGCAGTGAAAGTTTTTTCTCCCACTCTGTGGATTTTCTCTTCACTTCCTTTATTGTTTCTTTTGATGTATAGAAGGCTTTGAGTTTAATGAGGTCTCATTTGTCAATTGTCATTCTTATTTCTTGTGCAGCTGCTGTCTGATTTAGGAAGTCTTCCTATGCCTATGTCTTGTAGGTTGCTGCTAAATTTTTTTTCTATCACCTTCAGGGTTTCAGGTTTTAGGTTGAGATCTTTGATCCACTTGGAGTTTATGTTTGTACAGGGTGAGAGGTAGAGTGTAGGTTTTTGAAGTATTTTCATATGATTGTCTGGATCTTTTCTTTGTCTGTTTGTGATGTTTCCCCCTTTCATCATGAATGCTATCTGGATTTGGAGTTGCTCTTTCTTTCTTTTGGTTAGCTAGGTCTGTCTATTTTGTTTATTTTTATTCAAAGAACCAGCTTTGGATTCATTGATATTTTTTGTATTGTCTTCTTTGTTTCTACTATTCATTGATTTCTGCTCTGATTTTTGTTATTTCTTCCTGTCTGTTGGGTTTAGGGTTAATTTTTTTGTTGTCTTTTTTTTTTTTTTTTTTTTTTTTTTTTTTTTTTTTTTTTTTTAATGTGGGCACTTAGGGCTATAAATTTCCCTCTTAGGACTGACTTTAATGTATCCCACAGGTTTTGTTGTGTTGTACTGTCATTTTCATTTGGTTCCAGGAATGCCTTTATTTCACTCTTTATTTCTTCTCTGACCCACTCATTGTTCAGAATGTGTTGTTTAGTCTCCATGTGTTCTTATAGTTAGTAGAGCTTACCCTGGTGTTAATACTGAGCTTTATTGCACTGTGGTCTTATAGAATGCATGGAATAATTTCAATACTTTTGTATTTGTTGAGGTTTCTTTTGTGCCCCAGTATGTGGTCGATATTGGAGAACATTCTGTGGGGCACTGAGTAGAAAGTATATTCTCAAAAAAGTATATTCTCTGGTGTTTGGATGGAATATTCTGTAGATATCTGTGAGGTCCACTTGGTGTATTGTATTATTCAGTTCTAATGTCTCTATGTTTATTTTTTGTCCAATTGACCTAACCAGGTGGCTCAGTGGGGTATTGAAGTCCACCATTATTAGCGTGCTGGGATTAATCTGTGTCTTGAAGGATTGTGTTTATAAAGTTCGGTGCACCAGATTTTGGTGCATAAACATTTAAGATTGTGAAATCTTCTTGGTTAATTTTTCCATTGATAAGGATATAATGACCCTCTTTGCCTTTTCTGATTAATTTTACTCTGAGGTCTATTTTGTCTGATATTAGAATAGCCACTCTGCTTGTTTTTTGGTACCATTTGCTTGGAATATTTTTTTCTATTCTTTCACTCTAAGGTGCTCTCTGTACTTGAGGGTGAGATGGGTTTCTTGGAGGTAGTATATAGATGGATTCTGTTTCCTAATCCATTCTCCCAGTCTATGTCTTTTGATTGGGGAGTTTAGCCCATTAATGTTTAAGATTATTATTGAGAGATGTGTGTTGTTTCCTTTCAACTTATTTTTCATTTGCATTCTTGGTCTAGGTATTTATTTATTGTTATGCTTTTGGTAATTTCTCTCTTGGGTTGCTTAAGGATAGTTGCTCCTTTCCTCTGTTCTTTGAATTGCTTCGAGTATTTTCTGAAGTGTTTTTTTTTTAACATGGTTCTTTCATTTTGTTTATGTCATGAAAGATTTTTCTTTCACCTTCAACTATGATTGACATTTGGGGGGGTATAGTAATCTGGGTTGGCATCTAAAGTCATTTAGTACTGAGAATACTTTGGTCCATGTTCTTCTGGCTTTCATAGTTTGCACTGAGAAGTCAGGTGTAATTCTGGCGGGTTTCCCCTTATATGTAACTTGTTGTTTTTCTCTTGTGTTTCATGGGTTGAGAGAAACTTGGGTTGCTTCCAGTTCTTCGATATTGTGAAGAGAGCCACAGTAAACATGGTTTTGCATGTTTCTCTGGGAAAGGTTGAGTCTTGTGAGTATATACCCAGGAGTGGTATGACTGGGTCAGGGAGTAGGTTTAATTTGATTCTTTTAAGTATTCTCCATATTGCTTTCCATAGTGGTTGTATGATTTTGCATTCCCACCAGCAGTGGATGAGTTTACCCCTTTCCCCACAACCTCTCCAGCATTTGGTGTCATTTGTTTTCCTAATCTTAACCAGTCTTACTGGGGTAAGATGAAATCATAAGCTGGTTTTAATTTACATCTCCTTAATTATTAGCGACATTGAACACTAAGATGTTTACCACCTTCACTTCTTCATTTGTGAATTCTCTGTTTAGCTCTTTCCTCCATCTTTTGATTGAGTAATTTGTTTTCTTGCTCTTTTTTGGGGGGGTAAATTATATATTCTGGATGTTAAACCTCTGTCATATGTATCACTGGTGAAGGTTTCATCCCACTTGGTATTTTAGAGCTTTGTTCTGGACATTGCTGTTTTAAAATAGTTCAACACTTTTAAGAAGGATTTAAATTGTGTTCACCAGAATTTAGCAGCATTGTGAGACTAAGAATAAAATAATCTCAGGCAAATTCCACCTCAGCACTTTAATCCAATACTCTATGAAATGTTGAGTTTTGCACTATAGCTAAAAGGAGAAACACTACTCCTGGTCCTTCATGAACTGTAATGATGATCCCGTGTTTTTTTCACAATGTCTTCTATGATTCTCACAAGTATTTTTACTTTTTTATTTTACAAGTATATTTACTCACAAGTATGAGCTGATAACTTGCCAGGTGTGGGGACTTTTCCAGTCCCTGGAGTTCTCTGTGGTATTTTGGCATCTCTAGTCCTTGATTTAGCATATGCTACTCAGCCTACTGAGAATTCTTCAAACCTTAGAGAGGGCAGACTCTCTGCTGGGCTAAGTGTCTTCTGAAGGCTTCCCCCAGGGAATGAGATGAGACAAGCATAGAGCTCACCTCAGAAATCACTGTGCTTTGTTGTCCAGTGCTCAGTTTTGTGGAAAATCATTGCTCATGTGCCCTGTTTGTTTTGAGTTTCTGTAGACAAGAGAACAGCTCTGGCTCTTGTACTCCATCCTGGTCCATTTATAATATGCTCAATACATATGTAGCCAGTCCCTCCATTACTTATGGATTCTGTATTTGTGAATTCATCTATTCATTAAAAATCATTGAAATTCTTAAATCAACACAGGTGGCACATTTGCATAGATGCACAGAGCAGAGGAGAGAAAAATCTGAGTGACCCAGTGTGTGCCAGCTGAGGCCAAACGAGGCCTTCTTTCTCTTCTCTTACTGTGCCTTTTGCTCAGCCTATTTATTACCATGCTTTCCATCTTTGCACCCTTTATTGGTGATTTTACTGCTAAAAATGACCCCCATGCATAGTGATGAAGTGCTACATCAGGTCCCTATCACAAGGAAGCTGTGGTGTGCCCTACGGAAACAGCATGCAAGCTAAAGGAACTTCCTTCTTCCACAAGTGTAGTGCATGGCTGTGAGTTGTATAATAATGAATTAATGATTATATATTTTATAGAGAGATGTAAATGTATCTTTACAAAGAGATATCTATGAAGATGAGGTTAAGAGACAGAGAGATGGCTGGGTGGGTTAAGTGCACACTGTAAAGCATGAGCCAATATTTGGATCCCTAATACCTACATAAAAGTAGGAGTAGTGGGAGTCTCCCAGACAGCCCAGCAGAAAGGACAAGGAGGGAAGAACAGTGCTCAGGAGAAGTGAGTTGCAGAGGCCTTTTGAGAAGCCAGTCCTCAGTGGCCTGGGTTATCCACCCAGGCAAAACTACACCTCACCTGCATTGGCATGATCAGCATGGGCAGAGTCTCCCAGCCAGCACAGCAGAAGGTACAAGGAGGGGAGATTGGCACTCAGACCAGAGGAGCAAACCCAACAGCCCCCCCACTTAAACTGAGGTGCAAATCAGACAACTGCTGCACAGGAAATGAGGTCAACAATTGACAAGTGGGACCTCAATAAACTCAAAAGCTTCTGTACAGTGAAAGAAAGAAATCAGTGAAGTGAAGAGAAAACCCACAGAGTGGGAGGAAACCTTCACTGGTGATACATCCAACAGAACATTAACTTCCAGAATATATAGAAACTACTCAAAAAGCAAAGAAGTAAGAAAACAAATGACTCACTCAAAAGATGGAGTAAAGAGCTGAACAGAGACTTCACAAAGGAGGAAATAAAGATGGGTGACAAGCATCTTTAAAAAATGTTCAACATTGCTAATATTAAGGAAATGCACATGAAAACCACTTTAAGTATCATCTCACTCCGATAAGACTGGCTAGGATCAAGAAAACAAATGATACCAAATGCGGGAGAAATTGTGGGGAAAGGGGAACACTCATCCACTGCTGGTAAGAATGTGAACTCATACAACCACTATGGAAAGCAGTATGGAAAACTCTGAAGAGACTCAAGGTGAGCTTACCACCTGATCCAGCCTTACCACTCCTGGGTATATACCCACAAGACTCATCCTACTGCAGAGATACATGCACAGCCATGTTCATTACTGCTCTCTTCATAATATCAAAGAGGTAGAACCAAACCAAATGCCCTTCAACCAATGACTGGGTAGAGAAAATGTGGTACATCTACACAGTGGAGTTCTATGCAGCAGTAAGGAAAGATAACACCATGAACTTTGCAGGTAAATGGATGGAACTAGAAGATATTATGCTAAGTGAGGTAACAGAGTCCCGAAAAATATTATGCTAAGTGAAGTAACACAGTCACAGAAAAGCAAACGATGAATGGTATCCCTCATTTGTGCATCTTCGCACAAAGCACCAAGTTGTAAGACAAACTGAGCAACATCAACGTTATATACCCCTTTCCCTGAAAGCAACAGTGCTCTGATAATGTAAATCCCTCAACAGGCTTTAGAATTAACCCACCACTTAATTTTAGACTTTGTAATCTTGGTCTATGTGTGGAGGATACATAGGCATATTTTAGAGTAAGATAAATTTAAAAAGGAAAAATGTGAATCCTGAAATATGATATGGAAATGGCAAACAGTTCGTGTACAGATTATATAATTTTAGTATAGTTGTGACATATATATACGTGTGTGTGTGTGTGTGTGTGTGCACATGTTGAAGCAGTGCAGATTGGAGGGAACTACAACAGCAGAGGAGCTGGGACAAGGAACCAACTGAAACAGTAAAGTTCCCCCATGGACAATAATCCTCTGCTTTGAAAAATACTTTGAAAAAAAATCAGAAAAAGATAGAGGGCAGGGATGGCAGGGTGCATGAACTCGGGTGGGGTGGGGGGCATGGAAGATGATATGAGTTTAAAATGGCTGAAAAACAATGTATGAAATGTATGTAACTTCGATAAAAATGTTAAAAAATAAAAATCTTACCTTTAATATCCTGAAAAAGGAACAAATTTAATAAAGTAGGTGAGAACACTTGCACACCAAAAACTACAAACTACTGATGAATTCCATTAAAGAATTATTTTCTTATTTGAAAACAAAGATACCATTAATGATGAGGTGTGTTTCTTGGAGGCAGCAACAAGACAGAACTTGTTTTCTAATCCAATGTGTCACTTTATTAGGGAAATTGAAAATGTTAGTATTAAGAATTATTACTGAAATATATGTAAAAAAAATCAGGAGTAGTGGCACACATCTGTAAGCAGAGTGCTGTGGGGAGCAGAGACAGGAGGACCTGGTGCTTCCAGGACATCCATTCTGGATGAAACCTGAAAGTGATCCCTGACCTCCACACATATATGCACAGATGAATACACAGATGCACACAAACACACACACACACACACACACACACACACACACACAAAGCACATACACTATGTGCACATAACTAAAGGCAAAAGGAGGTAAGGCTAAGCATTAGATGATTGACAAAAACACTGTGGCCAGAGGTCACAGAACCTTATCCTATATTCATTCCAGATATAATGGTTCTGCATTTGCTAGCTCAATGTTCATGTGGCTTCATGAACTGTACAATACAACCACCAGGAATAATCAGAATAGAGTCTATTTTAGCTGAAATGTAAAAAATATCAATATTCATGTTCTAACAGAAGTTCCCCATGCTGTGTTCAGTCTGGCGAATGTAAGAAATATTCAGGCTAGATAGATATAATTGTTTTAGTATCAAGGACTTGGAAAGGTTAAGTAACAAGGAAGAAGTATAGCCTGAAGGGTGTTTGGAATTATGAATTTACTGCCAGTACTACTAGTCCCTGAATAGCATGACCTTGTCTACTAGAAGAGAAAAATAATTCCCTTAGGTTTTATTTACCAGGTCTTTTGCTAGACATGAAAATGGCTTTGAAACATCCATTTGATAAACACACACTTTACCGCTCTGACATGGCAGTTCTGTGCAGATTTGGAGTTTGGCCACAATAAGCATCTTCACCTTCAATGGGTTCAGAATGAGCTGTGGTAGAATGGGGAACAGGAAGCAGTATCAGTGGAGTGTGGTAACAGAGTAGTAAGGGAGATGCTGCAGGATGTAGTAGAAGCTCAAAGAGATCTCCTTGTCAGCTTGAAGAAGAGATGGGAGAAAGGACATGGGGGCTGGGGCTGCCTTTGGGATATCTTAGAGGAAGAAACACATGAATAAGTTAAGCAAGAGTTTCCCAAGGGAATCGCACTGGAGGAAGCAACATATCAGAGTCCCAGAGGAGACTGGGGGACCAAAGACAGAAAAGTAAAGAGAGAACCATGAATAACTGTGCAATAAATTATATGTCAGGCTAAGGAATTTGGAGTTTATTCTACAAGCAAACAAGAACCCTGGGAGAACTCTTGGCCATAATTGCCATTTTTTAATTAATTTATTTATATTTTTTATCAAATCTAGACCCGTGTCCCCCCATCCCCACACACCACCAGAGCCCATGCATTCTTCCAAACATGCTTCTCATCTCTTTCCCAGTCTTTCTCAATATTCTCCATGTGGAAGTTGACTGTTTTGAGCAGAAGTTCACTGTTACAGTCAGTTCTTTGATGCAGTCCTTTCTGTTGTTGTTGTTGTTGTTGTTGTTGTTGTTGTTGTTTCCAATATGCATCACTCCCAACTGCTGTGGACAAAAGCTCAAGGGGCCATGCACCAGAAATACTTACAACTAGGTAATTGGTTCTAGCATCCACAGATGAGGGATACCATTCATCATTTGTTTTTCTGGGACTGTGTTACTTCACTCAACATGATGTCCTCTAGCTCCAGCCATTTTCCTGCAAAGTTCATGATATCGTCTTTCTTTACTGCTGCATAGAACTCCATTGTGTAGATGTACCACATTTTCTCTATCCACTCATCAGTTGAGGGGCATTTGGGTTGGTTCCAGCTCCTTGCTATTGTGAAGAGAGCTGAAATAAATATGGCCATGCATGTATCTCTGCAGTGGGGTGAGTCTTGAGGGTACATGCCTAGGAGTGGTATGGCTGGATCGGGTGGCAAGTTCATTCCAAGTCTTCCAAGGGTTCTCCACACTGCTTTCCATAGTGACTGCACGAATTTACATTCCAACCAGCAGCGGATGAGTGTTCCCCTTTCTCCACAACCTCTCCAGCACTTGGTATCATTTGTTTTCTTGATCCTAGCCAGTCCTATTGGAGTAATAGGATATCTTAAAGTGGTTTTGATTTGCATTTCCTTAATGATTAGTGATGTTGAACACTTCTTAAGGTGTTTCTCAGCCATCTCTAATTTCTCACTTGTGAAGTCTCTGCTCAGCTCTTTGCTCCATCTATTGAGTGGGTCATTTGTTTTCTTTCTTCTTTGTTTTTTGAATAGTTTATATATTCTGGAAATCAATGCTTTGTCAGATGTTTCTGTGGGGAAGGTTTCCTCCCACTCTGGGATTTCTCTTCACTTCATTGGTTGTTTCTTTTGATGTACAGAAGCTTTTGAGTTGAATGAGGTCCCATTTGTCAATTGTCGACCTTAATTCTTGTGCAGCTGCTGTCTGATTTAGGAAGTCTTTTCCTACACCTATGTCTTGTAGTCTGCTGCCAACTTTTTCTTCTATCACCTTCAGAGTTTGGGGCTTCACGTCGAGGTCTTTAATCCATCTGGAGTTCACTTTTTGTACAGGCAAGAGGTGGGGGTTTAAAGTTCATTCTTCTACAAGTGGTGATCCAGTTTTGCCAAACACCACTTGCTGAATAGGCTGTCTTTCCTCCATGGGTGTGTCTTCGTGTCCCCTTGCAAATATGAGATGGCTGAAAATTGTATGTGCTCAGTTTGGATCTTTGGTTTGTTCCATTGGTCAACAGGTCTGTTTTTGTGCCAGTACCAGGCTTCTATTTTTATGATTATAACCACTGTAGTAGTTTGAAAATCCTATATTAGGGATCCCACTTGGGTAATTCCCTTTGGCTCAGGAATGGTTTTTGGGGTATTCGGGGTCTTTGTTTTTCCAATGAATTTAAGGACTTTGTTTCCAAGCCTGTGAAGAAAACTCTTGGATTTTTAATTGGGATTGCATTAAATCTATACAAGAGTTTTCAGTAGAATGGACATTTTTTACAATGTTAATTTTCCCAAGCCATGACATGGAGGTTTTTTCCATCTTCTGATTCCGCTTCAATTTCTGTCTTTAAAGTAAAATTTTTGTGGTAGAGATCTTTGGTGTCTTTGCTTAGGTTTGTTCCGGGTATTTTAATGTTTTTGAGGCTATTGTGAGTGGGAAAGTATCTTCGTCGATTCTTCTCCAATTGCTTGTTCCTGGGTGTAAAAAGGCCATTGATTCTTTTTAGGTTAATTTTGTAATCTGCCACTTTGATGAAGCTATTAATCATTTCTAGGAGTTTTCGGGTGGAGTTTTTAGCGTCACTTGAATTAAACAATCATAGCATCAGCAAATAGGGATAGTTTGACTTCCTCTATTCCAATTAAAACTCCTTTATTGACTTTTCTTGCCTTAGTGCCTCTAGCAAGTGTTTTTTTTCAAGAAGCACTATATTTGAGAGGAGTGATGACAGGGGCAACCTTGCCGAGTTCATACCCTTAAAGGGATGTTTTCTGTCATCTCCCCATTGAGATGATTTGGCCTGGGGTTTCCTGTATATGGCTTTGATTAACATTGAGGAATGAATCCCTCCAATCCAATTCCTTCTAAGGACTTTAGAACAATGAAGGGATGCTGATTTTTGTCAAAGGCTTTTCAGCATCAATTAGATGATGGTGTGTTTTTTTTTTTTTTTTTTTTTTTTTTTTTGTCTTTCAATTACATTTATTGTGTTGTGATGATGTTTATTGATTTTGGGTATGCTGAACCATCCCTGTAATCTCTGGTAAGGAATCCAACGTGTCATGATGGATGATCTTCTTGATGTGGGTCCTCTATGTAAAATTTGCCAGTATCCGGTTTAGAATGTTGGCATCTGTGGTCATTAATGAAATGGGTTATACTTCTCCTTTATAGTTTGTATCTTTTGCCTGTTTTGGTAATAGAGTGATGCTCGCTTCATAGAAGGAATTTGGAGAATTTCCCTCTGGTTGTATCCTTCTAAACAGTTTTTCAGTATTAATGGTTGTAGTCTTTTTGAAATATTTTATAGATTTTTTTTTTTTTTTTTTTTTTTTTTTGTCTTTTTTTCAGTTTGGAGTTTTCTTATTTCATCTTCAGTTTGTTCATATATTATGGGTTTTTTTAAGTTGTCAGTCTCTTCTTGTTTAAGTTTTATTGGTTCCCAGGATTTCGATATTCATCAATTTCTTCTAGGTTTTTCAAACTTTGTAGAGGATAGATTTTGAATAGTCCCGTTATGATTTTTCGGGTCTTTTCACTGTCCTTTGGGGTGATATTTCCCTTTTCATCATGGAATTTATTGATTTGAGGAGTTGTTTCGTTCTTTCTTTTTGGGTAACTGATCTAGAAGTCTATCTATCTTTTTTTTTTTTTTTTTTTTTTTTTTTTTTTTTTTTTAATTTTTTGTAATTTTTTTTTGTATTTTATTTCATTGAGTTTCCTGCTCGATTTTTGTTATTTCTTCTTGTCCGTTGCGTTTAGGGGTTAATTGTTGTTGCCATCTCAAGTGTCTTTAGCTGTAAGGGTTAAAGATGCATTTCACTTGTGCCTTTCTTGTTTGTTCTAATGTAGGCAACCAGGGATAAACTTCCCTGGTAGGACTGCTTGTTAAGGGTATCCATAGGTTTTGTTGTGTTTTTTTTTTTTTTTTGTATTGTCCTTTATTCGGATTTTTATTTCTTTGCTTTATCTCTCCTTGACCCATTCATTATTCAAGAGTTTTGTTGTTTAGTCTCCATGTGTTCTTCTTGTAGGCAGTAGGAGGTGGCTTATCCTGTGTTGGATTTTGAGCTTTATGAACTGTGGTCTGAATGCATGAAATATATTCAAAACTCTGTTTTATTTTGTGAGGTTTCTTCTCGTCTTCTGTATCCCACGAATGTGGTGGGTCAATTCTGGAGAATGTCCTGGGGCGCTGTAGTAGAACGTGTATTCCTGTATATTGGGTGGAATACCTTGTAGAGTATATTGATGTCCATTTGGGGTATCATATTCATTCAGTTCAGATGTTACTCTGTTTACTCTTTGTCCTGTTGATCTACAAAGACTCAGTGGGGGTTAATGAGGTCTGCTACAAGGAGTGTACGGAGTTAGTGTGGGACTAGTGGTCCGGGAGAAATGGTCTTTATATAAAAGTTGGTGCACCAGAATTTGGGGCAGGTCATATATATTCAAATGTGAAATTTCTGGGGAATTATTGCCTTTGAAAAAATGTAATGCCTTTGTACCTCTCTTTCTGAATTTTTTCTTTAACTTTAACTCTATTGTGTCGATATAAAATAGCAACACCTGCTTCTTTTTGGTACCATGTGCTTGGAATAGTTTTTTTTTCTTTTTCCTTTCAATGGTGCCTGGTTGCCTTTCTGACCTATGTGCTTCAAGTATTCTCTGAAGGGTTGTGTTTGCCAAGACATGTATTCTTTCAACTTGGTTTAATGGCATGGAAGGTATTTCCTCTCTCCTTCAATTAATAATTGAATTTTTTGCTGGTATAGTAACCTGGGTTAAGCACCTATTTGTCGCTTTAACACTGGGAATGGCTTGCTTGCAGGTCCGTTCTTCTTGCTTCAAGTTGTTTGCATATGGAGAAGTCATTGTATTCTGATAGGTTTCACCTTATAGGGCAACTTGTTTTGTTGTTTTCTCTTGTGGCTTTTAAGAATTTTGTTTTTGTTTTTGGGTGTCCAGCATTTTATAATAGGATAGTGGCTGGAGAATTTTTTTCTTTCTGATCTTGGTCTGTTTGGAGTTCGATGTGCTTCTTTTATTTGTATGTGGTTCATCTTTTTTAGTTTGGGAAGTTTCTCTATTATTCTTTGAAGATGTGATCAAAACCATTCTCTTGGGATTCTTCTCCTTCCTCTATTCGCTGTATGTGGAGTGTTTGACCCTTTTACTTCATAGTGTCCCACAGTTCCTGGTTGTTTTCCCTTTTTTGTAGTTTTTATATTTTTCAATAATCTTTACTGAAGGTTTTTAGGTGTTCTATGGTGTTATCTTCCAGGATCTGAATTGCTTTGTGCTTCCCTCCATCTCTAACTTCTTGGCTTTGTTTTTTTCATTCCTTTACTCTTGATTGGATGAGTGTTTGATTTCCTTTTTCATTTCCTCTTCTGATTTCTTTAGTATTTCTACTTCTTTTTGGAGCTTCTCAATCTCTTCCTGTAGCTCTTTGCTTCGCTGGTTGGTTTCCTTATCTTTTTCAGCATGGGATCTTTTCAGTGTTTCTGCTTCCTTCTGGAGTTTATCTCTCTCTCTAGGTCCTTCTTGAGTTCTTCATTCTCTTTTCTTAATTCTTTGATTTGCTCTTTATAATCTTGTAGTTCTTTAAATACGTTCCCAATTTTGTTTCTGATTTCTGTGTCCTGGGCCATCCCCATTCCTACATTCCCATGTAGGAATCTTCCATAGGGTTGGTAGAGCTTGATGCGGGATTATCCTGCCCCTTTCCCATGTTGTCTCTTCTTCGTGTACCTGGCATATGGGCTTCTCCTTGCCTGTATTCCAATATGAGTCCTAAATGCCTCTTCACTGTGTTGAAGGCTTACTTTGCTTGCCTCCTTCGGTGCCTTTGTAACCCCAGTCGGCAGGGGGATGGGGGCTCTTTACCCTGTGCCCCGGTACCTGCACTTCAGCTGGTCTCAGGAGATCTCAGATCCCATAATTGCCATTTTTAACATCCCTCAGTGATGTGCGGAATATGGATTTGATGGGGAGTAAACCTTATGGCAATAAAGAGCAGAGAGGTTGCTGCAATGGTCCTCTGTCCTGGACCACAGCAGTATAGTTCCCAAGGTCCCCATCTGTTCACCAGTGCTGTATTCCTTGTAAGTCCTGTCTGTGTTTAGTGTTTTATTTTTCTATGTATGAGTATATTGCCTGCATGTATGTAAGTGCACCCATGTTGTGCAATGCCCATGGAGGTCAGAAGAAGTCATCAGATCCCCTGTAACTGAAGTTACAGATGGTTATTAGCTGACATGTGGGCACTGGGAATCAAACCTAGGTCTTCTCTAAGAGCAGACAATGCTCTTAATGGTTAGGCAATCTCTTCATCCCCAGTCCTGCCTTTTATACCTTTTTGCATTGACAATTTGCTCCATCTATAAAAAGCCCCTGCTATGTTCCACACAGGTTATCTCTCTTTCATGCCTTTCAGTTGGCATGACAGGTCTCTTTTGCCTGCAAATTTTACTTCTTCCTTTGTCTGGTTAGGAACTTTTCATTCTTCCTTAAGTATACCTCTGCTTTCAAGCTTTCACCCATACCCATAAGCACTGTCCATCTCTTCTTAATCTCCACATTTATAGCTTGTCTTGTCTATGTAACCCCCTTCAAAATAGATAAGTACTTGTCAGTCAACTTAAATACTCAAGTCAATTCTACTTGAGGGTGTTATATCTTCCATATCCTCAATATAAATAAACATAGATCCTGTTGTATACCAGCAGCGTTCAAACTTCAGAGCTCATGATAATATGACTTATGTTAAAACATAATGGATGATCCGTGGAGTTCTTATTCAGCAAATCTAAGAAAGAACATGGGAGTTGCATTTTCAACAATTTCCAAGATGCTGTAGATGCCACAGTCCAGGGACCACACTTTGGGAAACACCACTCTAGATTTCCAGACTGTGGGATTCTTAGGTGATGGAGCTTAACATCACCAGTATTCCACATGTCATCATCCTCTGTGTTTATGTGTGTGTGTGTGTGTGTGTGTGTGTGTGTGTGTGTGCATGTGTGTGTGTGTGTAGAAATATTGAGCTTTCTTATATTAATTTCTGTCCTTGTTCTTATGACCAAAACCAGACAAGAAGCAATTTTTTAAAAAGTAGGGTTTATTTTTGGCTCAGGGTTTGAAAGTATAGTCAATTGTGGCAGGGAAAGAAGGCATCAAGAGTTGACTCTCGTTTGTGGTAGCTGAAATGTGAGCTGCTTGTTCACATCTTGATGGATTAGGAAGACAGAAAAAATCAGAGCTGGGCTATAAATTTCACGCCCTCCTCCTGTAAAAGCAATCCATTTTTTCCAGTTGGGCCTTACCTCCCAAATAGTCTATAACTTCCCAAAACAGCACACCAGGCTGGAAGACAAATTTTCAAATGTATAAGCTTTTGAGGGAGACTTTGTATCTAAACTATAATAGCCAGAACTCGTGTTCTTCTTTATTTTCTTCCTACAAATATTCCAATACATTTGCCTTCAGGAGTGAAGATTTTGAGACAGAAATTGTTATTTTGAGCCAGATGTGGTGGTGCATACTTTTAATTCTAGCACTTGGAAAGCAGAGGCAGGGGGATCTCTGTGAGTTCAAGGCCAGCCTGGTCTACATAGTGAGTTCCAGGCCAGCTGGGACTACAGGGAGGCCTTATCTCAAAAGCAACAACAACAACAAAAAGAAATTGCTATTTTGAGTCCATTAATTCCTTAAACTTTAAAAGAGACATTTCATATGCCTTCCAGCATACACCTAGTTCTGCTCTAACTAGGAAGACCAATCAGAACTTCCTAATATCTACCTATGACTATGTATCCTACGGTTTTAACCATCTGTTTTTTTTTTCCATTTTAAATGAATGGCATCACAACTTTGAATAATAACTATATTTTAGTTAAAATAATGAAATGTACCACTCACTTTTAGAATATGAGCTATTGTTTTGGCTTCTACAAGGGTCAAAGGCAGACCATCTAGAAGCTAATCAAAGGAAGGAATGGAACAAGGCTACTAAAATGACCAGGGATCACCTCAACGCTGTCTTGTTTTGCTCTGTTTGTTCTTTTGCCCATATGAGCTGATGTTGATCATCCCACTGCATCAACAAAAAAACTTTTCTTTATAAAACCTATTCAATTTCATTTTTTGTTTGTCATCAGATCTTCCTAGGGTATGCATTCTACTCAACTCATTTATTTTTGTGAAATTCTGCATCACATTTTCTTGTGTTTTCAGTGTGGTTCCTTGATAACTTTACAGCTTCTCTACAGAAAACAATAACAAAAATCTTACACTAATAGGGGGAAATGATTTACATTGTTCTGTGATTCACTTGGATTCAGTAAAAGAGTGGCCCTGAGGCTTACTACATTCACAAGCACAAATACAATCTTTAAATTCCTTAAATATTAAACGCCCTCTTTTATTTCTTAATTTACATTTCTAAGTTTGTGTGTGCATGTGAACACGTTTGTGTTGTGTGTGTGTGTGTGTGCATAGAGAGGACAATGAAAAAATAAAAATAAAAGTAATATTTGCCCTGTAGTGCTTTCATGTGAATGGAATATGGCAATTCCTCCAAAGCACTGAGCTTGGTGGTGTCTGGTACAGAGATGAGAGGTAACATCTATTAGCAACTTTACAAAGTCAAAAGACACTTCAGGTCTTCTGAAAAGCAGAATGAATGAGAATGAATGTGATTCAGACAAAATGTCTAATCTACTTTAACACAAAATGCCTTTGAATTTCTGACATCCCTTGCCCAGGAGCAGAGACATTAAGCAATTAACTAGAACTCCTGATTGCAGATCAGATGTAAAGTGAGAACATTCAAAACACCACTCTTCTTTCCTTTCCATTCATTTCCCTGTCATTAGGTGTTGCTCAACTGAAAAATATACTTGAGGGAACAGATAATCATCCAAGGCTTCTTTAATAGGAAGTAAAAGAATTAGGTTTTTGATAGAATTTTAAATAGAAGTTGTCTTCACAAGATCAAGCCAGCCAATATCCCAGTCTGGATCAGGAAGAACTCATGAAGTGCCACCCCTTTCTGAGGAGCTATTGGTAACTGATGGCTGCTGGGGAAGGGAGAGTCAGTTTCCTTTAGGAGTACGGACCCTAAGAGAGGACCCATGCTGAATGCGCTCAAGCAATTATACATGTTAACACTGCTAAGTGAACTCAATGGGTTTTCAAAAGAGTAAAAGTTGGGGTGGAGAAGTGGGGGGATTATGGGAGAAATTGAATGAGAAGGAAATGGGGTGGATTTGATTAAGAGAGAGAAAGAGAGAGAGAGAGAGAGAGAGAGAGAGAGAGAGAGAGAGCGCTCAAACAATACAGTGAATAAATAAATAGAAATTCTCATCCTGAGGCTGTCCTGTCCTCGTGGATATCTGGTTGGAGATGCACTAATTGCATTGACTGAGAGGATACTACTGTGATGATGAGCATCTACAATGCCCAAGATGCCCCTTTGCCATTACGACAGGACAAAATGGTCCGGACCCAACATGTCATAAATGAGAAACCTAGGTCTGAAAGAGGTAGGAGAGTGAGTTCAGAGAGTAGCAAAGTTACAGCAACCCAGGAAGAAATCAGTGGATCTAAGAATATAGATGGAGGAGTCTAGACAAAGCTAAATGGGAGGGAGGCTGGCAGCCTAGACAGTGCTGACACAGCTTGGAGAGCGGTGTGGAGGGAGCAGCAGTCTAAGAGGCATTGGTGACCAGAATAACCATAAGAAGCCAGGAGCCCTGGTCTGGTTCTACAGTGCCAAGGTGACCCAGAGCACAGTGTATGGAAACAATATCAATTCTTTATTTCTCATGGACCTGATTGTTAATGAAGTGTTGCTTTAGTTTTGCCAAATATTGACTGGGGCACAGGACAATTGGGTAATTGAAATAGTGTCATCCAATGGATGGTGTCTGACAGGCTTATTCATGTGGCTGGCTTGGTTTTCTCACAGAATTGTGGCCAGGTTATAAAAAAAAATTAAAAGGGAAAAATGTGAATCCTGAAATATGATTTGGAAATAACATACAGTTTATTTTCACATAACATGATTTTAGTACATGTGTGACATACATAAATGTGTATGTTGAAATGATACATATTGGAGGGAGGGAACAACAACAACAAAAGAACTGGGACAAGGAAATGACTGAAGCAGTAGAGTTCTACCACCACCCCTCCCTGAAAAATAATCCTCTGCTTTTAAAAACTTTGAAAAGACTCAGAAGGGGATTCAGGACATGTATGGCAGACTGCATGAACTTGGGAGGGGTGGGGGGCATGGAGGGGGAAATGAGTCTGGATTGAACTGAGAAGTGATGTATGAAATGCACAGAACTTCAATAAAATATTAACAAAATGTACAAGTGAGGAGCTGTCATATGCTAAGCCTTGAGTTTGTTTGAAAGATCATTTGTGGAGTGCTTATCAGGAGAGTGTATCACAAGGTATGAGAACCCCAGTCTACCATAAGCCACCAAGAATGTAACCACTCTGGCAGGAGTGAAGCTATTATAAACAGAGACACCTGTGCCCCTCCCTTTCACTATCAGAATATTGAAGAACTGCTGCCCCCGCCAAGCTTTTCCCTAGTAATCTCATTCATGGAATAGAAAAGGGCTGAGAGTGCTCGCTTCGGCAGCACATATACTAAAATTGGAACGATACAGAGAAGATTAGCATGGCCCCTGCGCAAGGATGACACGCAAATTCGTGAAGCGTTCCATATTACATAAAAAAAAAAAAAAAAAAAAGAAAAGAAAAAAGAAAAGGGCTGAGATCATGGGACCAGCCAGAGGAAGAGCTTGCCTCCGAGGAAGAGATTTCACACAATTCTAACTTGTCAGAACACCCTGAAGGAGAGACTAGAGCCAAGACAATGATGCATCAGTGACAGGATGAGAAGGGCCACGCCTAACCCACACTCTGTAGTTTTACATGCCTCTTGCCCTCTGCTTATACCTAAACCTCATATCAGGACCCTGAAACTGGATTCAGAGGGACACTGGATCTGTTTACTTGTTCTTTTTCCCAATGTGACCACATCGAATAAACTTTTCTCTGTTTTTTGCTATTATTCTTTACCTAGAAAATTGAGTGTATAGCTGAGCCTAGCTATGCTTTTAGGGTCCAGGCTCTGGCCTTAACACCTCTGGTAACAACATTGTTTGCCTGTCTGTACTCTGGACATTTCTCAGCATTTGATTGCTTACATCATCATCTTCCCTAGTAGCTCAGCCTCTGAAAGGCCAGGACCAAGCCACACACATCAAACCTCCCAGTAGTACCTGGGACATAAAAGGTATTTTATTTCTATACGATGAAAGCATAGAAGAACTAATGGAGAAATGGAAAGACAAATAGCTAGAAATCTCAAAATGTCTCACGCCTTTATTTCTGAGGTATGAAGAAAGAGCAAGTTATTTGGTCTCTAGTCCCTTCATTATCAGAAGTTAAAAATCTCAACTTGAGTTATAAGAAAACCTGGGGAAAACATATCAGACTTGTTCAAAACAAAGCACGTGATGAGCTGGGGCTTAGAGTTTACTCATCTTCTTCTACCATCTGAGGCTATTTCACTCAGAATACTACTGCAAAAATATTGGTTGAAATGTGATTCAAACTACCAAGTATCAATAGTTGTCGTAGAGTGAGAGCATGCAGTCCCAGGCTGAGCCAAACACTAAACACATCAGGCAGAGTTTTCTTGCAGACTCAATCCAGCTCCTGTACTCACACAGTTGTCAACCAAAGTTGGCCCTCAGGGAAAACATTGGAAAGCTATGTCAACAATGAATAAAGTCTGAAGTTACTGAATTATAATTTCAAATAGAAAAGTCACTCAGCCTCTTCTCCCTGTTCACTTGACCTTAGAAATCTCAGTAGCTTCCTTCTTCTTCCACTTCTACCTTTTCAAATAGCCATTATTGAATTAATCCTGTGGTAATTTCATAAACATATGAAGTGCATTCTGATTATCACCACACCCACCCTTTCTCATCTCCGTTTAACCCCTCTCATCACCTGTTCTCCCTCTGAGTCCCTTTGCCATATTCATGTCTTTTTTATTGAATTTGGGGGAAATTAATACAAAATTTTGATCATATTTAGAAACCCCTGCCCTATCTTGTAAACCTCCCTCCCCTTTCCACTCCCTACCCAACTTCATGCACTCAGTTGAGTGCCTATTGAATCAAACTTATGTTCCCAAGTGTCCTTCAGTATAGCTCCACCCACTGGAGCCTGGTTAACATACCATACTTGTGCCATTAAAGAAGACGGACTCTCCGCTTCCCAGCAGCTGTCAGTTGCCAATGGTTCCTCAGCTAAGGTTGGGGTTTCCTATGTACTTCCCCACTTCTGTGCTGGGATTTTGTCTGGCTTGAGCTTGTATAGGGCTTGTGCATGCTGCCATCACTGCTGTGAATTCACATGTGTAACTACCTAGTCGTCTAGAAAACCCAATTACCTTGTAGCCACCACTTACGCTTCTTAAATCTTTCTCTGTCTCTTCCACAATGATGTTTGAGCCCGGGGAGGCAGAAATTTGATTCAGGTGTCCTATTCAGGGATAAGTACTCTACAGTCCTATATTCTCTCCACATTGGCAGCTGTGGGTCTCTGTGTTAATCATCATCTACTACATGAGGAAGCTTCTCTGGTGAAAGTTGAAAGATGCAGTAATCTATGAGTACAACATAAATCATTAGGAGTCGGGTTGACACTATGTCTATTTGGCAGAATAATAGTAGGCTCTCCTCTGTGGCCTGTGGCCTGTGACCTGTCCAGCCATAAGTTCCTAGCCCTGATGTCAGTGTCAGGTATAGGTTCCATCTTGTGAAGTAGACCTCAAATGCAACCATAAAGTGGTTGGTTGTTCCTAGAACATTCACAAGACCATTATACCACTGTGACTATCTTGCCATGAAGTTGTTGTAGTTAGCAAGATTCACAACTGGGCAAAGTTGATGATCATTCCTCTCTTCCAGAATCATTCACAGAAACTTCCAGCACTATGAGAGCTAGCCAGTAGAGATGAAGCTTTTAGGTCAGTACCGGGTTGGTTTCTCTGAGCACTATGAAAGCTAGCCAGTAGAGGTGAAGCTTTTAGGTCAGTACTGGGTTGGTTTCTCTGAGCACTATGAAAGCTAGCCAGTAGAGATGAAGCTTTTAGGTCAGTACTGGGTTGGTTTCTCTGAGCACTATGAAAGCTAGCCAGTAGAGATGAAGCTTTTAGGTCAGTAACGGGTTGGTTTCTCTGAGTACTATGAAAGCTAGCCAGTAGAGATGAAGCTTTTAGGTCAGTACTGGGTTGGTTTCTCTGAGCACTATGAAAGCTAACCAGTAGACATGAAGCTTTTAGGTTGGTTTCTCTGTGTTTATTCTACAGCTTCTATATGTAGCGGTTTCAGTATTTGGTCTTACCAAGTTCTGGTGAGTAACTAAGAACAGGAGCAATCTTCCTCCTTAAATATCCTAATGCAGTCCTTTTCACATGCTTCCAAGTTTATTGTAACTACTGGATAACTGGTCCCCCTACATTCACCCTTTCCTATGTCCATGTTTTCCTCTGTACCATATTAAAATGAATCTTCAAAAACTAAAATTCTAACACCATGAAATGAAGCCTAAACTCCTAGAATCTTATAATGTTTCTTGGGATTGGCAGCCTCCTACCTCAGCTGCACCTAGAATTTTACCTCCCTGTCCAAAAGGTCTGAAGGCCTTTTCTGCTCTAAACTTCCAAACTTGTCCTTATTTCTTCTATTCTAGCATATTCTTCAGGATTCTATCTTAGAAGCATAAACTACATTCAAACCTCAGCTGAGCCTAGCCAAACCACAATCCTGTCCACTGAAATATACTCGTGGCCTTGTGGGCTTCACCTTGCCTCCATCTTTGCCCTCTGACCATCGACTTCTAGAGAATAGAGGTCATGTTAGATCCACATCCTTAATATGGTACAGAATTCTGCAGATGTGTGGGGCCAGTTATCACTGCCAAAGTTTAACAAGTAGAAAAAGAACTCATCCTATGAATGTCTTCCCACGCCTGAATGAAGCAGAAAATGCTGCAAGCACAATTCCATCTGGCAGGGTTCCATAAAATGAAGGTGATTCCTTAAAATAATTAGCCTGTTCCCTGAGGATAAAAGAGATGATTTGCTCTGGACTGGAAAATGTTTGTCATTTGTCTTTTTCATTAAGTCACCTTTCACAGGGTTGAGAGATAATGCTTCCCTGAATCCCTTATTAGTGTTTGTCTTATAATTTTATCATATACAATCATATATTAACAGGAAAGAATTTCTCTCCCTTGTGGCCACAGAGAACTTTCTCTATCATTACAATGGTATTCATTATTTAGCATTTTTTATCTTTCATTGAAGTTTTGTGCATTTCATATACCATTTCTCAGTTCAATCCAGACTCATTTCCCACTCCATGCCCCCCACTTCTCCCAAGTTCATGCAGCCTGCCATATATGTTATGTTTCCCCTGCTGAGTTTTTTCAAAGTTTTTCAAAGCAGAAGATTATTTCTGGAGGGGAAGAACTCTACTGCTTCAGCCAGTTCCCTGTCCCAGTTCTTTTGTTGTTGTTGTTCCCTCCAACCTATATTATTTCAACATATGCATTTATGTATGTCAGACATGTACTAAAATGATTTCATCTGAAAATAAACTGTATGTTATCTCCAAATCATATTTCGGGATTCACATTTTTCCCTTTTAATTTTATATTGCTCTAAAATATGCAAACATACCCTCCACCCTTACGCAAAAATTATAAAGTCTGAAAATAGGTAATAGATTAATTATAGAGCCCATTAAGGGATTCACATTCTGAGAGCACAGTTGCTTTTAGATAAAGAGAAATATAACATTAATGTTAATCAGTTTGCCTTACTTGATGCCATTCCTCATTTGTTTTTCTGGGACTGTGTTACCTCACTGAGCATAATATCTTCTAGTTCCATCCATTTACCTGCACAGTTCATGATGTCATCTTTCTTTACTGCTGCATAGAAATCCATTGTGTAGATGTACCACATTTTCTCTATCCACTTGTTGGTTGAGGGGAACTTGGGTTGGTTCCAATGCTTTGCTATTGTGAAGAGAGCTGCAATAAACATGGCTGTGTATGTATCTCTGCAGTAGGATGAGTCTTGTGTGTATATACCCAGGAGTGGTATAACTGGGTCAGGTGGTAGGCTCATTTTGAGTCTTTTAAGGGTTCTCCATACTGCTTTCCATAGTGGTTGTACAAGTTTACATTCCCACCAGCAGTGGATGAGTGTTCCCCTTTCCCCACAACTTCTCAAGCATTTGGTATCATTTGTTTTCTTGATCCTAGCCAGTCTTATTGGACTGAGATGATATCTTAAAGTGGTTTTAATTTGCATTTCCTTAATTATTAATTATGTTGAACAATTTTTAAGATGTTTCTCAGCCATTTTTACTTCCTCACTTGTGAAGTCTCTGTTCAGCTCTTTACTCCATCTCTTGAGTGGGTCATTTGTTTTCTTCTTTGTTTTTTGAGTAGTTTATATATTCTGGAAATTAATGCTCTGCCAGATGTATCAGCAATGAAGGTTTCCTCCCACTCTGTGAGTTTTCTCTTCACTCCACTGATTGTTTCTTTTGCTGTACAGAAGCTTTTGAGTTTAATGAGGTCCCACTTGTCAATTGTCGACCTTATTTCCTGCACAGCTGCTGTCTGATTTAGAAAGTCTTTTCCTACCCCTATGTCTTATAGATTGCTGCCAAGGTTTTCTTCTATCACCTTCAGAGTTTTGGGTTTCACATTTAGGTCTTTCATCCATTTGGAGTTGATTTTTGTACAGGGTGAGAGGTAGGGATTTAATTTTATTCTTCTACAAGTGGTGATCCAGTTTTGCCAACACCATTTGCTAAAGATGCTGTTTTTTCTCCATTGTGTCTTCTTAGTCCCTTTGTTAAATATGAGGTAGCTGAAATCATATGTGCTCAAGTTTGGATCTTCAGTTTTGTTCCATTGGTCTACATTTTGTTCCAGTACCAGGCTGTTTTTATGACTATAGCCCTGTAATATAGTTTGAAGTCTGGTATAGAGATCTCCCTGTATTGCTCTTTTTGCTCAGGGCAGCTCAGGAGAGCCTTGTGGCACAACGATAGCATGTCTGACTCCAGATCAGAGGTTGCATATTCAAATCACATCAGAGTCAAAAGTCACGCTTACTTAGCATTTAAACCCACCTCCTGCTTCAATCTAGACAACTAACCCCCCCAGACCCACTCCAAGAACTGCTACCTCAGATTGCCCTCTCACCTATCTCATAACTAATTTGCCCTTTCATTGTCTGTTCACCAAATGATACTACATGTGTCTGTCTTCCTGTTTGTCCATCTGTCTGTCTGTCTGTCTGTCTTCTACATTTTACCATGAATTCTTCAAGCCTAAGGGTAGGATTTTGTGACTGTTCATATCTCTATTGTTTTCTGTTATAAAGTTTCCAGAACATGGAAAACCTTATTAAATACATGCTAACATGAATGAATAAATGAAATTGTGAAGAAACAATTTGATGTGGAGGAGATAAAGATTACTGCTACATATCAGTGTTGAAGGGCTGAGCTAAACAAAGATTCATATACCCATTGCAAACATGATCTCACAGCAGCTGAGGCTGCCTGCACTGGACCTGAGTGTAAGACTGGGTGTGTCAATAGTCAATCATGGACCGAGGAAGGGCTCAAGGGTCCTATCCTTCTCTGATGAACTATTCTGGGGAAAGGGCAAGCATTGCCTTCAGTTGCATACCAAACAGTGAGCCCATCGGGCACCGATGGATAGTTTCAAACCCATGGACACAAAGACACTCATGGATAAAACCAGAGATTCACAAAGCAAAAGAAAATAAACAGCAGGAATGTGAGGAAGTCGTCTGTAGAGAGAAAGGGGAATGACGGGCGGGAGGACGATGAGATGGGCGGTAGAGGTGAGAGTAAATAGAATGTACTCCGTGCATGTACAAGATTGTCAAAGAATAAAGTAAGTTTCAAGATAAAAAAGGGAAATATACACATATTCTTCTATGCTTACATTAAATTTATTTTAGAAAGTTATGAAGGTTAGGATTGACGTGTCCTGGTTGTTTTCTTCCAGGAGAGTGTTACAAAACAGTAGAAACAGTGAAAGTGAGAGTTTGAATTTTACAGCTGAAATCTCTGTTCTGCAGCTGACTCTCGTATGACCAAGAATCTGTGCTTCGCCTTGATTTCCATTCCTGGTTGGATAAACATTTGACTATTCATGTTTCCCTGGATTCTCCAAGACCATGATCCTGCCATCCTTTCCCCTCTGCTCTTCCCAACCATGCAGCCTACAAGGCCCTGCCGTCAGCACTCTGCCACCACTTTCTGACACACCTCCACTTGTCTTCCTCATTTGCCTCTGCTCCATCTGTTTGGTCAGATTTGTCTCAAAATACACTCATCCCTGTCCATCAGCTCTATGAAACTATGGTTTCTCTTAGAATCACCTCCTACTCGGCGCCCAATGAGCTGTCTTCTCACCCTCCTTCGGAAAGCTCATCAAGTTACTTTCCTACCAGAAACTCAGATTTATTCAGAACCAGTCTTTGTACCTGTGAAGGTGTGTGGGGGCGGGAGACTTGTAATAATAGCAGCCAGTCCTGCAAAACTCCATCACCATCCTCCATCCCATTTGGGTTTTCTGATGATGCTATAATAGTTAATACTCTTAATCTTTATTGCAAGTAATGATAAATAAATAAATAAAATAATGATAAAAAAATTCTTAACTGATATTCAGTGAAGAATCACAGGGTTAGGTTAGGAAGTGGTGGAAGTCGGGATTTATTCTCGGGTCTTCTGCTTCAATTTCCTGTTTACTTCCCATTCCTCCAAAAGTTGCTTGTGATAGAAATTACATATACAGGATTGGAAACAAAATCTTTACATGTGAAGAATCATAAAATCTGCTTGATCATTTGACTGATGTGTGATGACTAGTATCTACCATCTCAAGGTAAGACCACTATGAAGGACACACAGTGATCTTTCTTCTAAACTTCTGCAAAGCAGTCAGTGGAGAAAGGTGGACCCCATAGTAGCAAGGCTGAGTGTCAAACATGCCTGAAGGTGAGATCCAGAAACGAGCCGTGAGGACTTACTTCTCTGTCCCCCTGTCTGAAGGCATTGAGCCACTTTTGCATTCCTATGAAACTGGATCATATCTGTTTTCAAGTCTCTTATAGCTACACGTTCTGCCCTGAAATCTCCCGCCTAGCCCCTTTTAGAGCTAAAAACCTGCTATTTACTCTTCAGGTCAGTGACTCCACAGAGCTTTCTCTAAGCACCCTGTGCCCTGTGTCGCTCCTCTAGGCCCCTATATGTTCTTACACCCCATTCCATCCTAGCAGTTATCATCCTGGGCTGACACTGTCTGTTAACGTCTCTCTTTCTGCTAGATCCTTTGCTACTTAAGAGCAGGAGTGAGTAATGTTGCCTGGATTTACATTTCCTTGGAGCTACTTGGATATCCAAAACCCATCAAATGCTCAGAACATATTTGTGAATGAATGAATGCTGAATGATGTGTCTAAGTAGATTGCCACATGGGAATTATTTTCTCTGCAAATCCTAATCTCCCTATAGGACTCTCCCAAACCAAACTGGCCAAGACATTGAGTTTGACAGTTGGCACATCTAAATAATTAGAAATGAACATCTCTAATGTTCTAAAGTTTCTACTTTGTTCTTTTGTTCAATGGAAAATATTAACATGAATCACAAACTATTTTTTCAAAGGACTTTTTAAATTTTTATTTATTTTTGTATGTGTATGAATATACTGTCTGTATAAAGAAGTAGATACAAATAGGAGCAGGTCATAGATTCTTCCCAAAGTTCCCTAGCAAAAAGAATACCATAGATAACAGCACCACCATCTACTGGAAGTCAAACAGCACTTGTAATGCTCTTTAAATAGTCACACATAAGATATTAGTTACAATCAAAGCATGCCACCACATTAGAGAAGTTCTTTTTCTTATTGTTTAGAAGTCTCAATCGGAAGAACTTTTCAGTAACTTTTGAGAAGACAGGGAAGGGCTCATCACAGCAACATCAGTCATTCTCTCTTAGGAGGAAGCAGCAGAAAGCAGCCAGAAATAGTGGAAAATGTAACATAAGCAGGACTGAACCCATCACAATTGTCACTCCCAATCCCTTTACAGCAGGATCCAGAGGCAAGTGGCTAGGCCAGCTCAGCTCTGAGAACAGCCGCGGTGGGGTTGGAGGTGTAGACATTCTTAGGACCCATCTTATGGAGTTGGCATCTTGGTGATTGGGAGGAAATCTGGTACAGGCAAAGAGCCTGGTCCTTTTTTGCAGTGTGAAACAGGCCACCCGTCCCCATTCTGCATCACACAAGAGCTCACCAAGATAAAGGCCTCACCTTAGTCTCTTAACCATTTGATCCTAATATCCACCTCTGTTCTCTGAATTTAGTGCTCTTTATTCCTCTCAGATCAGGAATACTTCCACCTGGTCTCCTTCCAGCCCCAACTTTATTGCATTCCAAATTCTTTGCTCTGTTGCCTAGCTCAGAACCCAGCCTCAATCCTGGCCAGGTCTTTCTCTGAACATCCTTCCACAGAGAAAAGATTCTATAACAACACAGCCAACAACAAAATTTTATCTCATTAATTTAGCACAAATTAGTGGTGAAACGAGAAAAAATTTTATATTTTTTCTCTTGTTACAAAAATCTAGACCAGCGCGTCTCTCAGACCTCAACAGAGAAGCTTCTTTTTGCAGGAGGTGGCAATTAACACAAGACACCCACAACTGGCCACTGTGCAGAGAATAAGAAACTTCAGAGTGGCTGGAGAGATACCTCAGCAGTTAAGAGTACCGAATGCTCTTGCAGAGGACCTGCGCTCAATTCCCAGCACCCACATGTTAGCTAAGGGCCATCTTTAATCCAGGTATGGTGGCCAGTACTGCACTTTATCCTTCGTAAAAAATGGGAGTGCAGAGGAGGCGGGATCTCTGTGAGTTCAAGGCCAGCCTGGTCTACAAAGTGAGTTCCAGGCCACTGGGGCTAAAAAAAATCAAAAGAAAAAAAAAAAAAAAAAAAAAGAAAGAAACTTCAGAGTGCTCAGCCCTAAATGGAGCATCTGTATTACACCCGCTCCTCCCAAACATTGTGGAACATTGTAGAAGAGGGGGCAGAAGGATTGTAAGATCCAGAAGTGGTGAGTACAAATAAACAAGTTTTCCAGACACAACAGGGCAGTTTCACATATGAAATCACAGTGGCTATGACAGCATGCACAAGTCCCATGTAAGCTCAGGCCAGACAAAATCCCAACATAGAGGGAAAGGGTGGGCATGAAGCCCCACCCTAGATGAGGACCTATGGGTAATGGATAGATGCCGGGGGATGAAGAGTTGGTTTTCCTTACGAGTGGGCCCCTTGTTGGTCAACCACTCTCCAGTGGTTGGTCAACACCCCCAAGAGCATATGGGTAACACAAATTGAACCAAATAGCTTTAAAAAGAAAAAAGGAAACAAAGTTTTTTTGGGGGGAGTGGGAAGGAGATGGGGTATGGGTATGATCAAAACATAATCTATAAAATTCTCAAAAATTATTTTAAAAGTAATTTTTAAAAGTCTAGAATGGCATCTAAAATGTTATAATTTTAATAATCCTACAATAAGACAATCCTACAATATACAAAAATATATAAATTTATATAATACTACAATAAGCATGTCAAAAATCTTTCCTAGCAGTTCTGATGGTAAATACACTAACAAACAGGTAAGGTAGCATCCATCTCATTCACACAGAGGGACAAGTTTGACCATATGTCAATTAAAAAATACAGCCTCTGATATCTGAGAGTGGTTTTTAATTTGCATTTCCTTAATTATTTTAATGGTATAATATATAATATATATATATATATATAATATATATCTTTTTTTATAGATTATTTATCTTAACACTGTGTCCCCCATCACCCCACACCTCCAGATCTCATGCATTCTGCCAGACATGTTTTTCATCTTTTTCTCAGTCTTTCTCCAAGTTTTCCATGTGGAAGTTGACTGTTTTGAGCAGAAATTCATTGTTTTAGTCAGTTCTTTGATGCAGTCTTTTCTGTTGTTGTTGTTGTACTTCTTGTTGTTGTTGTTGTTGTTGTTGTTGTTGTTGTTGTTGTTCTTCTTCTTCTTCTTCTTCTTCTTCTTCTTCTTCTTCTTCTTCTTCTTCTTCTTTCCAATATGCATCACTCCCACCTACTTGGAAAAAAGCTCAAGGGACCATGCACAAGAAATACAACTAGGTAATTAGCGCTAGCATCCACATGAGGGATACCATTCGTCATTTGTTTTTCTGGGACTGTGTTACTTCACTTAATATAATATCTTCTAGTTCCATCCATTTACCTGCAAAGTTCATGATGTCATCTTTCTTTACTGCTGCATAGAACTCCTTTGTGTAGATGTACCACATTTTCTCTATCCACTCATCAGTTGAGGAGCATTTGCTTTGGTTCCAGATTTTTGCTACTGTGAACAGAGCTGCAATAAACATGGCTGTGCGTGTATCTCGGCAGTAAGATGAGTCTTGTGGGTATATACCCAGGAGTGGTATGACTGGGCCAGGTGGTAAGCTCATTTTGAGTCTTCCAAAAGTTCTCCACACTGCTTTCCATAGTGGCTACATAAGTTTACAGTCCCACCAGCAGTGGCTGAGTGTTCCCCTTTCCCCACAACCTCTCCAGCACTTGGTATCATTTGTTTTCTTGATCCTAGCCAGTCTTATCAGAGTGAGATGATATCTAAAGTGGTTTTCATTTGCATTTCCTTAATTATTAGCGACTAACATTTTTTAAGATGTTTCTCAGCCATCTCTAATTCCTCACTTGTGAAGTCTCTGTTCAGGTCTTATCTTTTGAGTGATTCGTTTGTTTTCTTTCTTCTTTGTTTTTTGAGTAGTTTATATACTCTGGAAACCAATGCTTTGTCTGATGTATCTGCGATGAAGGTTTCCTCCCACTCTGTGGGTTTTCTCTTCAATTCTTTGATTGTTTCTTCCACTGGGGTCCCACTTTTCAGCTGTTGACCTTATTTCCTGTGCAGCTGATGTTTGATTTAGAAAGTCTTTTCCTACACCTATGTCTTATAGGTTACTGCCAAATTTTTCTTCTATCACCTTTAGAGTTTCAGGTTTCATGTTGAGATCTTTGAACCGCTTGGAGTTTATTTTTGTACAGGGTGGGTGAGAGGTAGGGGTTTCATTTTGTTCTTCTACAAATGGTGACCCAGTTTTGCCAGCACCATTTGCTGAAGATGCTATCATTCCTCCATTGAGCTTTTTTTGCCCCTTTGTCAAATATGAGGTGGCTTTTGAAATTGTATGAGCTCAAGTTTGGATCTTCAATTTTGTTCCATTGGTCAACAGGTCTGTTTTTGTGCCAATACCAGGCTGTCTTTATGACTATAGCCCTGTAATATAACTTGAAGTCTAGTAAACCAAACCCCCCTGTATTGCACTTTTCACTCGGGGTCTTTTGTTTTTCCATATGAATTTAAGGATTTTTTTTTCAAGTCTATGAAGAAACTCATGAGGATTTTGATTGGGATTGCAGTGAATCTGTATATCAATTTGGGTAAAACGGACATTTTTACTCTATTAATTTTTCCAATCCATGAGCATGGGAGGTCGTTCCATCTCTGATGTCATCCTCAGTCTCCTTCTTCAGGGTTTTAAATTTTTTGTTCTAGAGATCTTTGGTGGCTTTGGTTAAGTTTCTTCCAAGTATTTGATTGTTTTTGAGGCTATTGTGAATGGGAAGGTCTTCTTGTACTCTTTCTTCATTGCTTATTGTTGGTGTAAAGAAAGGCTACTGATTTTTGTAAGTTAATTTTGTATATGGACATTTTACTGAAAGTCTTGATCATTTCTAGGAGTTTTCAGGTGCAGTTTTTAGCATACTTTAGGTAAACTATCATATCATCTGCAAAAAAGGATAATTTTACTTCCTCTTTTCCAATTAGTGCTCCTTTAATTTCCTTCTATTTTCTTATTGCCCTAGCAAGCATTTCAAGAACTATGTTAAAGAGGAGTGGCGATAAGGGGCAGCCTTGCTGAGTTACTGCCTTTAAGGGGAATGCTTCCAATTTTTTCTCCATTTAGGATGATTTTGACTGTTTGGCCTTGAGGTGTTGATATTATATATATATATATATATATATATTATATATATATATCATATGTAAATCAATAAACACATAAATGGACTGAAAGACAAAAACCACATGATCATCCAATTGATGCAAATTTAAACATGATGCTGGATCTCGTCAAAGGCTTTTTCTGCATCAATTGGGATGATCATGTGGTTTTTGTCTTTCAGTCCATTTATGTGTTTATTGATTTACGTATGTTGAACCATCCCTGAATCTCTGGTATGAATCCAACTTGATCATGATGGTTGATCTTTTTGCTGTGGGTCTGTATACAATTTGCAAATATTTTGTTGAGAACTTTTGCATCTATCTTCATTAATGAGATGGATCTATAGTTTTCTTTTTTGGTTGTATCTTTGTCTGCTTTTGGTATTAGAGTGGTGCTGTCTTCAGAGAAGGAATTTGGGAGAATTCCCTCTGTGGGACTATCCTTCTGAACAGTTTGAGTAATAATGGTTGTAAGAGCTCTTTAAATGTTTTATAGAATTCTGCTGTGAAACCATCTGGGCCTGGGCTTTTTTCTGTTGGGAAGTTTTTTATTACATCTTCAATATCCTCAAATATTATGGGTCTGTTTAAACTGTCAGTATCTTCTTGGTTAAGCTTTTTGGGTTCCCAGGATTTCAGATATTCATCCATTTCTTTTGGTTTTCAAATTTAGTAGAGTTATAGGTTTTTGAAGTATTCTCTGTATGATATCTGGATCTTTTCTTTCCTGTGATTTTTTCCCTTTCATCATGAATACTATGATTGGAGTTGCTTACTCTTTATTTTGGTTAACTGGCCTAGAGGTCTGTCAATTTTTATCTTTTCAAAGAATCAAGCCTTTTGGATTCATTGATTCTTTTGTATTGTTCTTTGTTTCTATTTCATTGATTTTGCTCTGATTTTGTTATTTCTTCTGTCTGGGTTAGTGTTCATTTTTAGCTGCAGTGTTAGATCAGCTAAGATCAGAAAACAAATGATATCAAGTGCTGGAGAGGTTGTAGGGAAAGGGGAATACTCATCCACTGCTGATGGGAATCTAAATTTGTACAACCATTATGGAAAGCAGTGTGGAGAATCCTTAAAAGACTCAAAATGAGCCAGGTGTATTGGCGCATGCCTTTAATCCTAGCACTCAGGAGGCAGAGGCAAGCAGATTTTTGTGAGTTCAAGGCCAGCCTGGTCTACAGAGCGAGTTCTAGGACAGTTGGGGCTACAGGGAAACCCTGTCTCGAAAAGACCAAAAAAAAAAAAAAAAGACTCAAAATGAGCCTACCACATGACCCAGTCATACCACTCCTGGGTATATACCAATAAGATTCATCCTACTGCAAAGATATATTCACATCTATGTTTTTTGGAGCTCTCTTCACAATAGGGAAGAGCTGGAACCAACCCAAATGTCCCTCAACAGATGAGTGGATGACAAAAATGTGGTACATCTGCACAATGGAGTACTATGCAGTGGTAAAGAAAGATGCCATCATGAACTTTGCAGGTAAATGGATGGAACTCAAAGCCATTATGCTAAGTGAAAGTAACACAGTCCCACAAAAAAACAAGTGGTGAATGTTTCCCCATTTGTGATGCTAAACACCAAATCCCCAGTTGAAAGGCAGCTGAACAACATTATTGTTATATTTCTTTTTATCTGAAGGCTACTGTACTTTTATAATGTGAATCCCTTAGCAGGCTCTAGAATCGACCTACCACTTATTTTCAGACTCTGTAATTACTGTGGAAAGTATGTATTCATATTTTGGATTAATATAAAATTAAAAGGGGAAAATGTGAATTCCTAAACGTATTTTGGAATTAACATACAGTTTATTCTCAGAGGTCATAATTTTGATGCATATGAGATGGTTATATAGGCATATGTTGAAGCAATACAAAGGGAGGTGGGAACAACGGCAACATAAAGACTGGGTGAAAGAACTGAATGATACAGTTAAACTCTGCCCAAAATAACAAGCCTCTGCAGTGAAAAAACTTTGGAAAGACTGAGAGAAAGATGCAAGACATGTATGGCAGAAGGCATGAACAGGGGTGGGGTGGGGTGGGGGCAGAGAGAGGGGGTTGTATCTAAATTGGACTGAAAGATAATGAATGAAATACACAGTTCATCAATAAATGTATATATCTATAGATAGATAGATAGATAGATAGATAATAGATAGATAGATAGATGATAGATAGATAGATAGATAGATAGATAGATAGATAGATAGATAGATATCCTCCCCTTTCCCTTGTCCTTGCTATTGGCAGAAGGATTGAGTAACATAACAGTTTTCTATTTTTCTAGGAAATGACTTCAGTTACCACTTTCCTTAGGAAATCTATTCCCATGAGTTATGTCATTGACATTCCAATGTTCCGTAGCTGTGAAATAGACCACTGGCATGGGATGCACTTAACACATTCTGAGCCCTCCTAAGTATCTAGTACATGGTACATCCCTTAGAGAACTACATACACATAATATTTGCTAGGTAGTTTTTATATCAATCTCAGACATCTCAAGACCATGAACCCCCAATTAGTTGAATCTAACCTAATCCAGTTCACCATTTTATTCATGGATGAAAACAGAGTGCCACAAGTGACTGTCCCAAGTAACACTTGTGTCTTTCTCTGTCCACTTTACCCTATCACATCCTTCTCAACGAAAACCCCACCAAGATGAGCACGTTGAACAGGCAATGACATTCCTGTTATTAGACATGTAAGAGTGTAGTTAGATGCAAGATTATAGCTTACAATTAAACTTTGAAAATGAAACTACTCACAATCACATAACAATCACTGAACGCCCACCATTCATAAGACAACATTCCAAATTCAACCTTTCACAGAGTCCTTATCACTTCCTTCTAAAATGTCAGTGATTAAGCATTTTCTAAAGAGGGGCTAAGTGACTAAGCAATACCTCACACAGTGACAGAGCAAGATTAGAACCCACAGAGCCTTCAACTCTGGTGTGACTTCTGTGTCACTGCTGAATTAGAAAAACAAGCATGCATTGCAGATAGGTGTGGGTTTTTTTAAAAAAAAACAAAATTACTTTTATTCCTGTCAAAAATCTATAGGGACTTAATTTAAGCTTTAAGCTTAGCATGTTCTCCAAAATGCATTAATGAGTAGTTAAGGATGGTCTGCAATTAGCCAATCAATTTCTTGTACCTAAATCCTTGATCTTCAATTGCCTCCAATTGCTTGAAAGAGTTCTCTCAAGCATTTTAAACATTCCTCTATAAACTCCTTTGCACTAATCATCTGTAAAACTTCTAAAGAAGCTGTTTTACTTGACTGAAGTTTTAACAAAAATCATAGTCGACTTTATTTCCTTAGGAGCAGAAAAGGACCTCACAGATCATTTAGTCTGACCCAATGAGTTTATGAGGAGGAAACAGGGCCAAAGAACATTAAAGTAACTTTTATGAAGATGGCACAGTAAGGTGCTACAAAAACAGGCAGCCAACACCCCAGATCTGCTTTTCTAGAGCAAGCCAGGAGCCTAGCACATATGCTGCTACAGATTTCTGAGGTTTTAAGCTTTTCCGAATGATTCCTTCACCTTTCCTAATATAAGAGCAAACTGAGGGGCTGGAAAGATGGATCAGTTGTTAAAAGCATGCACTGCTCTTCCAGGGGGCCCTGAGTTTAGTTCACCGGCACCCAAATTGGGCAGCTCACAACTACCTGTAACTGCTGCCCCAGGGAATCTGAAGTCCTCATCCAGCCTCCATAGACACAAGCACATGTGTGCATATAGCCACACATAGACACACACACACAAATAAATAAATAAATAAATAAATAAATAAATAAATAAATAAATAAATAGGAGGAAACTGAAGTAACTGAGTTTTTAAGGACAGTCTTCACTGGTAAATGATACGCATTGAAAAATAAAGTAGATTGCTCCCTTTTGTCAATGCTTTCAGCTCGTGAGGCCGAGAAGCAATGACTAAAGTATCTCAGGCTCTATTCCCTGACCTTCAGCCCAATCGCTCTTACACTGAATCTCCCAGGGTTTCTATCAGCCTCAGAGAGGTGGAGAGGACCTAGTGCTGCTAAGGCCAAAGGGAGACAACCTCTATTTCTTCCAGGAAGTTTGCTCACATCTAATTCTATTCTCTAGCACCATTAGCCCTACTTCCTGTGTGATCAAACTGAGCCACATAAGCTATGAAACTTGTCCAGATCTCACCTATACTAAAATGGGCTGCAACTTGGAGTGAAGCCAAAGCTTGCTTCGGTTTCTGCCCATAGAGAATATAGGCAATTGTCTTCAAGGAAGCTGCAAATGATTGAGAAAGAAAGAAAAAAAATCTACACATCAACACCGGTAATTAAATTGATAAATGGGTGGAAGTTGAAGTCTAATGTAAAAGAAATGAAAACCATATGGAAACATATATATGTGATATATATATATATATATATATATATGAAATTTGGTGTGAGGTGCAGATATGAGAGGGAAATCTAAATATGATCAAAATATATTGCATGAAATTCTCAAAAATTCAACTTGAAAAAAGGAAAAAAATGCATCATAAAAGTTGTTTTTATTTTAATGCCAGGACACTATGCAGAAAATATAGAAGGAGCCCAGAAAATATTCACAGGAGGCAGAAAGGAAGAAACAGGTGAGGAAGAAAGAGGCAAACCAAGAAGTCTCTGTCCTTAACGTACAAGTTTGGTCGTTGAACTCTCCAGGAAGGCACTGATGGGAAGTTTTAGAACTGTCGTCTCCTAGGCCCTGTCCTACCCTGCTAATCCAGAATGTGCTTGCTAACAAGACCCCATAAATGTCTAGAACCCCCCCCTTCCGTATCCATTAAGCCTGGAACAGCAAGTATGGATGAAATTCTAGAAACAGAGAGCAGGGGAGCTGCAGGAGTCACAGGAAGGCTAAGTCAGTGGAATGTGACAGGTGACAGGTGGCACTTTTTAATAATCCTCCTGGGCAGTGATCAGCAAGGGAAATATATGAGAAAAAACTGACAAGCAGGACTGTTTCAGGAGCAATGAGAACACCAACCCTGCTGCCTAAGGGAGGTGCAAGGACAAGAAAGCTTGCCGTTTTTTTGTAGTATATTTCAATTTACAGAAAAAATGTCACTTAGTATGTGCTGTGTACATGTCAAAAAATGGGTATGAGTACGAATAACAGGAAGCTGGAAGCTCCTACACATGGGTGTTGATTCTGCCACCTGGCCCCACCTCCCAGGTGAGCACCGTCAGCTTGCTCCTTGAGACAGCTATACAGAGGGCTCTGCTACCTGTCACCGCAGTTCCTGGGACAATGTTTTCCTTCTTCCCAGGTTCCACAGACAGGAAGAGGTTCTACTGGAGTACCCCTCTGCTGAAGTACTTATCCATATCAAACAAGAAGCAGATGGTCACTAGTTAGCTGAAGGTTAATCTCTCTTGGTTCGTTTCTCTAGACAAAGCACATTTTGCCAGAAGGGAGCTGATTCCCTGTGGCCATAGTGATTTGTTAAGATCATTAGCTCAAAGCTAACCATCCGGAAATTCAGCAGGTAGGCGGCCTCAGGAATGACCCTGCATCTCTGTATCCAGGGCATCCATGTGTTCATAAAACAAGCATTTACTGAGGTTGACCTCATGTCAGAGCTTTCCAGCCTACTGTGGATTTGGGCATCAGAACAAAGGGTTCTTACATTGGAGCAACTTTCACTTTTTCTTGCAACTAGCAATTAAAATTCTGCAAGAAGCTTGATAATGGGAAAAGACAGAGTTTAGTGGGAGTTCAGATGAAGGAATTCTCCAGTAATCCCTGAGGATTTAATGAGACTGCATAGACTGAGGAATTAGGTTGAGTGTCAGTTAGAATTTGTCCTGTAGATGCTTGAAAAAGTACAGGGTATTCCAAGGAGATCAGTCTGTTCAAAGCTGGAGGGTATGAGTAACCAGAGAAGAATGAGGTCTATAAACCTTACAGACAAGAAAATTCTGGAATCTGGTAGTTTGAGATTCAAATTGGCTTTGCAAATTTATGTTAAGAAATCCTCAGAAATAATGAGAAAATAAATGCTTGTTTGAAACAAGTAGGAGGGGTGATTTGTTACACAGCAACAGATAACTGATACACAGTGGAAAGAATGGACTTCTACCGCAAGATTCCTGGCCTGCCTTGATCCCTTCCTGTGCTCAATGGCAGAAAAGGGCTAACAATGTTTCATATGACCATATACAAAAGTCACTGGGAAAAAAATGACATGTTGGATTTTTGTTGTATTTGAAGGTTTTTAAATATTTTAAAATTTATTACTATTTATTATTACTTCTAAGTAATTTGACATTTATAGAAAAAATAAATATGTGCATACACTGACACATACTGGAGTATATAGGAAATGTGGTGCTTAAAAAGACTGGGTATAAGTGTGATATTGAGCTTAGTGGTCTGTGTGAAATATGGTATAGGAGCACAATATCAAGGAGAATTAAAATCCAATTTAAACACGAGGATGAACCCAGAGACTTGTAGGGAAAGCCAGCTTGAATTGCAGGCTAGCTTTCCGTTCAGCATGCCTCAGGGCACTGTGTGACTGAGGGTCTGGCCGCGCTCCAAGGAGGAGCAAGCAGCATGGCCTCGGTGTGTGATGCTGGGTGAGGCACCAGAGTGCAGTGGCGTGGATTTGGGGGGCTTATAATTGGTCCTGGGAACTGACGTCATTTGATTTATAAAAACAAGCTGTGACAAGGAGTATATTTGAATTTCATACTAACATCTCATGGAATTCCCAGCAGTTATTTTTATTAATTATTGCATGCATACAGGCTAAGGTAGGCCTGCATTTAGTTCGGGTGGCCAATGGGTTGGAAGGAGATTCCTTTGCAGACCACCAATCTGGGTAGCTGGTCTTGTGAGTGGGTATTGGCTGAAGTGAGGCGATTAGCCATCAGCCTGAAATTCCTGTCCAGACTCTGGGCAGGTGAGAAGTCATGGCCAAGAGAGGAACAAGTGTCCCTTGGGTCTAGGCTAAGAGCCTAAGTTGGAATTACCACTTAGGCTGGACTACAGGAAGTAGCCGGCTGGTCTCTGCGCCGAGAGGCCAGCTCCCCACAGTGCCTGAAAAGTGAGCGCTGTGTCCCCATCCCCCCTTAGCAGGGTTGCATGGTTCCTGTTCAGCATAAAAATAAAGTTTCCTGTAGATCATGAATTGACATACCATCCAAACATCTGTGTCTATACCAAAGTAACCTACCATAACAATTAGTACGTTTAAATACCTATATATCTAATTGTGTGTGCTTCATTAGTAGGATCGAAAGGCTATATATTATACTGTTTAAATACCTAAATATCTAAATGCATGTGCTTCATTAGTAGGATCGAAAGGTTATGCCTGTACAAGCTGGCAGCCCATGAAAGAAAACAGCCAGAACTGACTAGAGACCAAGACATCAGCTCCAGAGAAAGTAGAGTGTTTTACTTCTCATCCACCTGTGCCCCTTTTCTAAGCCTAGGGAACAATCTGCGGAAGAGGGGGCGTGGTAGAATGTAAGGGCT
>VZQC01001282.1:0-13117 GCA_009823505.1 Rhizomys pruinosus
AAGCACCTAAGTTTCATAAGTTGTGAATAGACCATAAAATTTTCCCTCGCACTGCCTCAGGAGAGAGAGTAAGAATCTAAACTACAATATCCAACCCAAATTTTTTGGTTTCCTTCCAGGGAGATGTGTTCTAGAAATCCTCCAGCAAACACAAGTTACATTTGCTGAACGAAATATAAAGTGAATATCCTTCATAGTACCGAAGAATTAAGTTAAGTTGTTTTACTTAGATCGTTAAAAAGTTTATACTATATCCCTCAAGGTCACATTCTGCAGATGAGGAAGCTATGAAACAAAAACTGAAAGCCACAAAGAAATGGCTTTTCTTTATGGATTCTTATTTTCAGATTCAGAATCCCGAAACAGCAAATGTCACTTCCAAAGCCTTGCTATTGGACCATAGCCTACATTGTCTTCATCAATCAGTTCAGTCTCTAAGAATCAGATGTAAAAGCACCATATTGCTGTACTCTTGGCATCTGCTAACTTTCCCCTCCTAAAGACCAACTCACTTACTTCATATGTTTTGCAGCTGTTTGGGTTTGTTTGTCTTATCACTTGTGTGTCAAGCACTATGCCTAGACGGGCCACTTATATAATTTAACATGAGACTACGTTCTGGGCCAATGGGGCAGGGGTGTTGATTTTTTTTTTTTTTGAGACAGGGTTCCCCTGTAGCCCCAGCTGGCTTAGAACGACTGCATATATTGACCCAAGGCTGGCTTCATCTCACAGATACTCCACCTCGCCTTGCGCCTCTTCAGTGCTTGCGGGATTAAAGAAAGGCCTGCACACCATGCTTGGCTTTACTTTAACATGCACTATGAAACTTCTGTTTAGGCAGGTTTATGCCAAATCACGAATTCCAGATTCAGTAACTTTACTATAATAAAAAGTCAATAAAATTACATTTTATAAAGTAACAGAAACATCAAATTCACATAAGTTCACCCTGTAGAATATCTACTACAAGCACCATCCTCCAAAAATGCAGTCCTCCCTTTCTACCTACTGTTCACAGAACTACTTTCTGTTGGTTAACTTTTTGGCGAGTTTTGTACTTTGGTTTATTGTGCCTCCTACATCAACATAGTGTGTTACTATTGTACTACATTAATTCATTCCTACAACATGTCCTAGTCTCATTCTTAGTAAAGCAGATTTTCAGAAAGGTCTAACTATAAAGGGAAAGTTTAAACCTGTACTGACAATCCCTCAAAAATAAGGAGTTGATAGTAATCAATTAGTCCTCAGACTATATTTGTAAATTCCCTTTCCTAGGGATAACAACTCTTCATCAAAAAGATCTAGAAGTTACACAAATAACCTTATGAAGGTCTTGACATACAGAAGTATGAATGAAAGTAGACCACAGAAGACAGTAATGGAGTGGTAAGCTAGAACCAAAATGTAAAAGACTTTTAATGACATGCTAAGGAACTGCAAATAATTTTCCTAAAATAAATAATTTTTGAGAATTCTGGTTTTGTTTTTAAAATGGAAAAGGTTCTATACCAAAAGTAACCTACCATAACAAATTAGTAACTGTTTAATACCTATAAGCTAATTGCTTGTTCTTCATTAGTAGTATCGAAAGGCTATAATAATTATACTGTTTACCAACTATATATCTTAATTGTGGTGCTTCATTAGTAGGATCAAAAAAAGGTTATCCTGGACAACGCTGTCAGCCCATGAAAGAAACAGCCAGAATTGATAATAGAACAAGACAACAGCTCCAGAGAAAGTAGACTGTTTTGTCATCTCATCCACGGTGGGGGGTGGGGGACCCTTTGCTAAGCCTCAGGAACACCTGCGGAAGAAGAGGGGCGTGGGTAGAATGTAAGGGCTGCGATTGGGGTGAATGTGAAACTACAACAATATAGACTGGACAATCATTTGTTCAACTTGATTGAACATGACAATCCGCGCCTGCTGGATTTGGGACCCATGCGGCTGTGGGTTTGACCACAACTGCTTGCAAATTGATTTACATGAAGGATGCGTGTATCAACAAATTATCACTTAATTGTTAAAAAACAAAGGGGGGGTGAAAAGCAAAACAAACAAAAAAACAGAGAAAGAAATGCAGAATAATTATGGCAGAATGCAATGATCTGGGATGGTAGGGTGGGGTGGGGGAGAGGGAAAGGGGATATATGCCCTGAATTCTGAATTGGAAAATGATGTATAAATTACACAAAGCATAAATTAAAAAATAATAAAATATAAATTAAAAATAAAAATAAAAAAATGAGAGGTGGCGAAATAGCAGGTAAGACCCCCTGTTGATCTTCTTCCCACAGAGCATCAACTTGGACCCCATCTATATAGCAAACCCCATTCACATGAGCTAATTCACATGAGCTAATTCACATGAGCTAATTCACATGAGCTAATTCACATGAGTGAATAAAGACTCTAAAGAAATGGCACAGGAAGTTTTGAGCAACATCAAAAGAGGAAATATTTCAGTTACTGAATTTGAAGAGGGACTTGAACAACAACAAAAATAAAGAACCGAAAGATTATTCAAAGAGATAATAATGGAAAACTTTCCAAACTTGGACAATCCGGGTACAGAAAAGTCAAAGGGCACCAGTCAAATTTAATCTAACCAAGTCTACTCCAAGGCATCTTATAATCAAGCTCTAATGGGTACAGGAATGTTCAACATATGCAAATCAACAAATGTAATCACGGAAATCATAACTCACTGAGAACAGAAGGAAGATACCTCAGCATAATACAGGCCATATACCACAAACCTATAGCCAAAACTCTATCAAGTAAAATCAAAATAACATTTCTTATGAAATAGGAGGTAAGACCATAGTGCCTATTCTCTCCACTCCTATTCAATATAGTGTTTGAAGTGTTAGCTAGAGCAATAATCTAAGAGAAATAAATAAACAAGTTACATATATGAAATGCAGAAGTCAAATTATCTTGATTTGCAGATGGCAAGATACTGCTCAAAGACCATTAAGACTATCCTAGGCTGGGCCATGGTGGCACTGCTTTTAATCTAAGCACTTGGGAGACAGGCAGAAGATCTTTGTGATCAAGGCACCTAGATCTACAGTTGAGTTCCAGACAGCGCAGAGCTACAGGGAGATCCGGTCCTCAAAAAGACAAAAAAAAAAAAAAAAAAAAAAAAAAGACAAATCAGGGAACCAAGTGGATCCGCTGACTGGGAAGTGTCTGGAAGGCCTTGGGAGCTGGAGCAGAGGCCTCAAACCCAGAGTTCAGGGCAAGTATTCGTGGCGGTTTACTTGCTGCTGGTGCTCCAGCTCGGGGCAGAGTCTGAGGGGACCGGTGGTATCCCGCTGCCTGGGAAAGGTGTCCTGGAAGGCCTTGGGAGCTAGGAGCTGAGGCTCAAACACAGAGGATACTATCACTGGCTAAGCCAGCAATCCAAACAGCCCCTCCCCCACTGCCAACTGGAACTCCAACGGAACAGGAGAGTGGCTGACAGCAGAGGGATTACAGTTTCGAAGGTGTCACTGGGCTTGCTACCACCCAATCTCTATCGAACAGCAGAAGGGAAAAGTGAATACACCTTCCAGATATACTAACAAAAGCTAAAACCTAGACAGACAAACACTCCCATTCAGAAGGAGAAAATAATAACAAAGACGCCGCCCAAAGGAGATCAAAGGAAACAATCTTCCAACAAGGTGAAGAGGCCATTCAAGAAATTCGCATTCAGAATACAGGACAAAAGCTAACAGCATGCGAAAGCAAAATGAAAGCAATATGGGAAATGCACAAGGAACAAAACTCCACGCAAGCTTCTAAGGAGCCAGTGGGGACTCCCTAAATGGAGACTCATGTAGAGATAACCCAGGACTACACGATCTCCAAAATAACAATCACAGATATGGATCACAGAATCATAAAACTAGGGAAGAGAATGAAAAACTCAGAAAAGGACTAGAGAAGACAAGGAAACCTTCGGAAAGAACTAAATGAGAGAAGTGACTGATCGTGGAAAGAGCTAGAGGGACAAATAATACAAAAATCCAGAAGGAAGTGGAATACTGAAAAGATCCATAGCTGAAGAAAATAAGGAAAAAAGAATTCAAGAAAAGAGTTGAGAAAGCTCATAAAGGAAATGGAATATAAATGGAACAACAACACAGGAAGAACACAACAAACAGGAAATTGGAACAGTCATCAAATCAAGAGGATAGAATGGGAAAGCTCAGAAAGCAGAATGGAGAAAGCAGAAAAAGAATATCCAGGCCTAGAAGATAACACAGAAAACAACTAAAAAAGCTCAAGTAAAACTATGAAAAATTTAAAAATACACAAGAGTGGAACACCAAGAAATGTGGGACTAATGAAAGATAAAACTAAAACCTCCACATCATAGGGATAGAGGAAGGAGAAATCCCAAGATAAATGGTATTGACCAGATTGTCAAAAATAAATAGAGGAAAATTTGCCCCAACACTAAAAAAGACAACCTCTAAAATACAAGACAGCAAGTAGACACGCAAAATAGACTGGAACTAGAGAAGAAACTCCCCCCCGCCATATCATAGTTTAAAATGCTAGATACCCAAACAAAGACAAAATTCTGAAAGCCATAAGAGAAAAACAAGTTACATTACAGAGGAAATCCTCATCAGAATTACAGCTGACTTTTCAGCACAAACCATGAAAGCAAGGAAGAACATGGACCAAAGCATTTCCAACCGTCTAAGGACACTATGGGATGCCAGCCCAGGTTACTATACATAGCAAAATAGTCAAATTCTAGTTTGAAGGAAAGAGAAAATATTCCAGACATATACATAATATGAAAAGAATACATGCCTTGAAACCAACCCTCCAGAGAAATGCTTGAAACAATTCAAAGGAAGAGTAGAGGAACATCCTATCCCCAGTCACCGTTGAAAGAAAAAATTTTAATAAAACAGAAATGCAGACATAGAAACCTACACAAAAAAGAATGCAAACATATAATAAAGATGAAAGGAGCAAAATCTATCTCCAATTATAACCTTAATTATCAACGGCAAACTCCCCAAATCAAAAGACATAGACTGGGAGAATGGATTAGGAAACAAAACCCATCAATATGCTGTCTAACAAGAAACCCATCTCACCCTTAAGGATAAGCATCAACTTAAAGTGAAAGGATGGAAAAAAATATTCCAAGCAAATGGTAATAAAAAGAAGGCAGAAGTTGCTATCCCTAATATCAACAAAAATAAGACTTCAAAGTAGAAGCAATTAGAAGAGACAAGGAGGGCCATTATATCCTTATCAAAGGCAAAAATTAACCATGAAGACCGTCACAATCATGAATAATATGCACCAAAACTCTGGTGCAACCAACTTTTGTAAATACAACTCGATCAGGACCCTCAAGGACAGATTATCCCACACATTCATAGTAGGGGGCTTCATAACCCCAACTAAGTCTGTTGGACAGATCAACCAGGACAAAGATAAGCAGAGAGACATCTGAACTGAACAATACATTATAAGGAAATGACCTCACAGACATCGTCTGATTGATTCCACCCAAACACAGAGAAATATCTTTCTATTCTGCACCCCGGACATTCTCCAAAACTGACCACATACTGGACTACAGAAAAAACCTCAACAAATTACAAAAAATTTGAAATAACTTCATGCATTCTATCAGACAACAAGTAAAGCTCACTATCAAACCAGGATAAGTCATGCGTGCTACATGAACACACATCAAGAACTAAACAACACACTCTGAATAATGAATGGGTCAGAGGAATAAAGAAAGAAATAAAAGCAATTCGATGGAACTAAATGACAACACAACTAATCAAAACAACAAAACCTATGGACACTTTAAAAAGCAGTCCTAACAGGGAAGTTTATAGCCTCTGGGTGCCTATATGTAAAAAAAAAAAAAAAAAAAAAAAAACAGAAAAGAGCACAGAAAAATGAAACTAACACTGCACTAAAAATTAACAACCAAAAAAAACTAAAACAAAAAAAAAAAAAAAAATAAGAAGAAATAAGGCAAAAATCAGAGCAGAAAACAATGAAATATGAAACAAAGAAAACAATACAAAAAAAAATATTGATCACAAAAGTTGGGTTCTTTGAGGAATAAACAAGATAGATCAGACACCTAGCCCAGTTAAACAAAAGAAAGAAGAGCAACTTCCATCAAAGGCAGAATTCATGAAGAGGAAAGGGGAATATCTACTAACGACAGTGGAAAGAATCTCAGACAATCAATACCAAGAATACGTTCAAAAAACTTATACTCTACTATGAAATTTGAAAACTTAAGAAGAAATGATGAATACCTGCAAATCCCAGGGAATCACCAAAGCTTAACAAGAGGAATTGAAGCTAACAGACCCATAACATATGAAGAAAGTTGAAAATGTAATAAGAGACCTCCACAACTAAAAAAAAAAGCCCCAGGTCCAGAAGGTTTCATCACAGGCAGAATTCTGTAAAACATTCAAAGAGTGACCTTAACAACCATTATTACTAAAACTGTTTCAGAGGATACAAGCAGAGGGAAAACCTCCCAAATTCCTTCAATGAAGCCCAACATGCACTCTAATACTAAAACCAGGCAGGATGCAACCAAGAAAGGAGAACTACAGACACCATCTCATTAAAGAACACTATCAACTCCTTATTTTTGAGGGATTGTCAGTACAGGTTTAAACTTTCCCTTTATAGTTAGACCTTTCTGAAAATCTGCTTTACTAAGAATGAGACTAGGACATGTTGTAGGAATGAATTAATGTAGTACAATAGTAACACACTATGTTGATGTAGGAGGCACAATAAACCAAAGTACAAAACTCGCCAAAAAGTTAACCAACAGAAAGTAGTTCTGTGAACAGTAGGTAGAAAGGGAGGACTGCATTTTTGGAGGATGGTGCTTGTAGTAGATATTCTACAGGGTGAACTTATGTGAATTTGATGTTTCTGTTACTTTATAAAATGTAATTGTTATTGATTTTTATTATAGTAAAGTTACCTGAATCTGGAATTCGTGATTTGGCATAAACCTGCCTAAACAGAAGTTTCATAGTGCATGTTAAATAAAGCCAAGCATGGTGGTGCAGGCCTTTCTTTAATCCCAGCACTGAAGAGGCCAAGGCAGGTGGATATCTGTGAGATGGAAGCCAGCTTGGTCAATATATCATGTCTAAGCCAGCTGGGGCTACAGGGGACCCTGTCTCAAAAAAACAAAAATCAACACCCCCTCCCCATGCCCCAGAACTATCTTGTTAAATTATATAAGTGGCCCGTCTAGGCATAGTGCTTGACACAACAAGTGATAAGACAAACAAACCCAAACAGCTGCAAAACATATGAAGTAAGTGAGTTGGTCTTTAGGAGGGGAAAGTTAGCAGATGCCAAGAGTACAGCAATATGGTGCTTTTACATCTGATTCTTAGAGACTGAACTGATTGATGAAGACAATGTAGGCTATGGTCCAATAGCAAGGCTTTGGAAGTACATTGCTGTTTGGGATTCTGATCTGAAATAAGAATCCAAAGAAAAGCCATTTCTTTGTGGCTTTCAGTTTTTGTTTCATAGCTTCCTCATCTGCAGAATGTGACCTTGAGGGATTAGTATAAACTTTTAACAATGTAAGTAAAACAACTAACTTAATTCTTGGTACTATGAAGTTCACTTTATATTTCGTCAGCAAATGTAACTTGTGTTTTGCTGAGGATTCTAGAACACATCTCCCTGAAAGAAGACAAATAATTGTTGATATTGGTAGTTTAGATTCTTACATTTTCCTGGAGGTAGTGCAGGAAATTTATGGTCTATCACAACTATGAAATAGTATTTTACATGAAACACCCAGGACAATATCAAATATACTGCACAGATATTGCTTATATAATTTTTTATCTTATAAATGAGGCATGGAATGAACTTTTGAGTAAAAGTATTGCACATTAGTTGATATTGCTGAGTCCAGTTGGAAAGAAATGGGCTAATATGTTTGTTCTCCCAGGAAATCAGTGAGATATGAATGAGAGCTGGTCTCCCAGGTGACATTTTCTGCTATGACTTTCAATAAATAGCCAGTGGTTCATTCATAGAAGGCTCTATTATTGTGCTGGATTGCTTTAGTTTCAACTTGACATAACCTGGGTAGAGGGCTCTTCGGTTGAGGAATTGTTTCCATTGGACTGGCCTATTGCTATGTCTGTGGGGCATTTTCTTGATTGTTGAGTGATGTGGGAGGGCCATGCCCACTGTGGGCAGTTCCAGCCCTGGGCAGGTTGCCCTCTATTGTATAAGAAAGAAGACTGAGCTCCAGCCAGTGGAGCAAGCCAGTAAGCAGTGTTCCTCCATGGTCTGTGCTCCAAGTTCTTGTCTTGAATTCATGCTTTGTCTTCCCTTGATGATGAACTGTGCTGTAAGCCAGATAAATCCTTTCCTCCCCAACTTGGTTTTGGTCAAAATGTTTTGTCACAGCAATTTCAAGCAAACTAGAATAGTTATTAGTGACTTATTTTCTTTATCTCTTTCTCTAGACTAGCAGATCATTGAAAGTATTTTCTTTACCTCTGTTCAAAAGAGTAATCCCTGAGTTAAGGAATCTTGAGATACAATTTGAACTAACTGGGGGACATTTTGAAATCCTTTATAGAGTGTTTGTTCCCTAAGTATGTAATGGATTTTAATGGTTAATGTCACATTCATCTATAGAAAGAATCCCCACTATAAAGGCTCAAAATTTGCTTTATTTGTCTTTAGCAACCACTTTCCACTAAAAGATTAATGATATTTCACTAAGGCTCTCTCTACAGATCATGTCTATACCAATAGTGTAATTTTCCATGTCATAGCAGAAAAATATAAGGCTAACAGTTTTTTCTTCAACTTCAACATATTTTAAACTAGAAAATTCTAAAGATACATTTTTCTCTTGAGAGTATTTCCCATTATGAAAGGAAATGTATGGCTTTATTTAGCATTCAAGATATGTGGAAGGCTAACTACTTTATTTATTCCTTAAATATATTTTTCTCTCCCTGTTGTACTATATATAGCTCAAAGTTTAGAAATTATGTCCTGCTTTAGAAGCTTATTTTAACCATCTGAGTTTATAATTTATAAATTACATTTTTTCTTGGCCAAAGAATTTACCATGAGTCACATAGTACAAATCTTGGAGTCATGATTCTTCTGGTCCTGCTTCTCTTATGGGTTAGTCATCTTTACCAAAGAAAATAGCCTAATGTATTTTTATCTCAGTTTTCTACTCTATGTAATTGCTATTAGACTGTATGAATTCCTTTATATGGGTTCTATGTGGATTATATTAGAAGTAACTTGGAAGTGACTTACAAATTTTAGGCATACCTAAATTAATGGTGCTGTCTATCATTTCTAGCTCTTTGTATTTTAAAGTCAATAGCAGTACAATATTATTAGTTAATAAAGTAATCTTTATTCCAATTGAATGTGACATGAGACCTTCACTCTAAATTCTAGTTTTTATCTCCTTTATTTCTTAATGAATGATATGATGTTATGTGTAATAAAAGTGACCTGAATTTAGTGGAGTCAGAGCTAGTTTTTAAAAACTGCCAAATGATCACAGTCATTTCTTTTGATATTCAAATTGTTGAAATATCTTTGATGGTAGGAATAGCCTCAATTATGGATCAGCTATTGAGACGGTAACAGTTCCTAAGGAAAAACTCACTACAATGTGAAGGAAGCTCCTGATTACTGACCTGTGATTGACACCTGGTCATTGGAGGCTGAGGAGGAAGAAAAGTTGCAGGGATGATATGCTGGTGAGAGTGTAAATCTTTCCCCCTTACCAATCCACCTTATTTTAAACATGTTGTGAATGCGTGCATTTGGAGAAAAAGACTATAACACCCAGGGAAGGAATGGTTTCCTTCTGGAGCCTGAGAAGACTTGCTACCTGAACGAGATCTAGACCAGCAGTGAATGGTAACACCCAGGAGAAAGACCTGAGCCCCTGCTGAATTCCAGCTCTCCAGCTTCTCAACTGGAGGCTGTAACACACTTGACAATAGCTACAAGAAATGGCGGGATAATTTCGAGTGTTTAAATTTTGATTGTTTCAAACCCAGGGCTGTTCTGTATACTTGCAGATGACCAGTGCTTCTCAGACTTCAATGAGTATGAGTCATTAAGGAACTTGTTATAATGGAAGTTTTGATTCATTGCATATAGGACGAGGATCTACATTTCTGATGCATTCTCAGGTGAGGTCAGTCTTGCTTACCCAAGGACCACACTTTATTTAGTGGGGTATGGTGTACATATTTTTGAGACCCAGGAAATTCCCATATTGTAATCCCCAAGATTATGAGTATGTTACCTTACATAGTTACAGAGACTTCACAGATGTAATCAAGTTTACCAATTGATCAATCCATTGACATTAAAACTGGAATGTTACCTTGGTTCTTTTCTTTTTCTTTTTGAGTGAACCCAGTATAATTCCGTGAACTCTTGAAATCAGAGCAGAGAGTAAGAGAAATTAGGGATTTGATGGGTAAGAAAGATTTGATATACCCCACTGCTGGCTTAAAGATGAAGGGCCACATGGAAGGTGAGGAAACCCAGTTCCGTCAACAGTCTGAAGGAGCTTGCACTTTGATTCTTCCCTAGATACCAGCAAGAACTGAAACTTTTTTTCGTCTTGAATTTGGCCTTGAGAGATCAAGTGAATCAGACTGAACTATTCAGTACCCAAACATTTGACTCATTGAAACTATGAGATGATAAATGCATCATCGGTTAAGCTTCTAAGTTTGAAGCCATTTGTTACGGGAGGAACAGCAAACTAGTACAGAAGGTAATCTAGAATGGCATGTTTCTTTTTTTGCCATTATGAATCCACGTATTATGCACAATGAATCTGTACTAATACATTTCTTAATGATGAATATTATATATACACATATAAATATTAAAGCAACAGATTTTTTGACTTATTATTTGATGAGTTGCAAAGATTCTTTTCATAACTCTTGAATTTTAAGATCATTGTATTTGTTTTCAAAACTCTCTCAATCTGACACAGTTATAGAAACATGTAATAACCATTCTGAAGATAACATCATAATTGCCATTCTCTTTTCTCATGTAAAAAGGGATTCTTTTAGTGGAAAAAGAAAATTTAGTTTGTATTGGCTTATTTTATTGGTCACTATTCTTTTAAGATTTGTTTTTTTGGGGCTGGAGAGATGGCTCAGCGGTTAAGAGCACCTACTGCTCTTGCAGAGGACCCAGGCTCAATCCTCAGCACCCACAAGTTAAAGGCGGCTGAGGGCTGTCTTTAGCTCCAGTTGCAGGGGAATCCAACACCCTCTTCTGACCTCCGTGGCATTGCATGACACAGGTGCACAAACTTACATGCAGACAGTACATTCATACATATAAAAAATAAATAAAATTTAAAAAAGATTGTTTTTTTAATTATGCACGTGTGTTTGTGTATATGTGAGTACACGTATGTGTGTGCTGCCCATGTAAGCCAGAAGACAGTTTCAGATATCTTGGAGCTAGAGTCCTAAGAGGTTAGAAACCATCTAATGTGGTTGCTGGGAACTGAACTTCGGACTTCTGGAAGTATTGCAAGTATTCTTAAGCACTAAGCTGTCTCTCTAGCCCTTGATTTACTGTTTTGTCACTAATATTCACCACTTTTAAAAAATATCTCAAAATCCATGCCAATAGTAAAAAAATTTCCTATATAAGAAACACATTCAAAATACAATTACTGAAAGAATACATAAATTCACTTTTACAAAGTTCGGTAAATATTAGACCGCTTTGCAGATGCTACATAAATAACATTTGGTCTATACACTCAAGGATCTGACATATCAAGTGTAGAAGATAAAATATTTCATAAATTGATGATATTTCTTGCTACCTGGGTGGAATGTGTAAATTAAGTGGTTATTCATGAATTTTGAAAATTTGAAAGGAAGGTAGTGAATTATCTATAACTTCTTGAGATCAACTTGAATGGATAGTAGTATCAGATGTATACAAGAGCATCCTACCAGCAATGTTCTAAGAAAGGCCTTTGAATTTCTGAAGACAGCTTGATGTGCTGAACAATAAGCAAGGTTGAAACTGAGTGATGACAGTGGTATGTAGCAATGCAAGAAGACAGAATGAGGACTAACTTAGTAAAGACATGAAATTTGGTGGAATTATATGAAAATAAATCCTAACAAAACTTGAAAAAGTAGTGAATTTTTGGCAAATCTGTGCTTGAGGAAACTAGTTGATAAAATAGGTGGACCTGGGCTGAGGAGATGACCACCTTGGATGTGGCTTGGTTGAGAGGTAGTAAGTGTGGAATTGGAACAATGGAAGTAGAAGGATACAGATTAAGAAATGAATTGGGGATCTAAAGACTGCATGAAACCAGTCAAAGCATGCCAAATCAATTTTGTCTGTATATGAACACGAAAGAATGTGTACTTATTTTTCTCTGAAATATGCAATGAAATATCTGCTTTATCAAATAAAAATCTAAAACTTCAAGTCAAGTGAATTTTAGTTCCTGTTTCACTAACCTCCAATTAAACATCTGTTTTGATTTATTTTAGTCCTATTATGATCCAGACAAGATGATAAGCCCTTTTCAGTCTATCAAAGAATGACTTACAGCTGGATATTGCAACACATACCTTTAATCATAGCTCTCTGGAGACAGAGAATGGTAGATCTCTGTGAGAATGAGAATATCCTGGTCTACATAACAAGTTCTAGGCCAGCCGGCCCTGCAGGGAGACCCTGTGTCAGAAAAAACAATGCCTTACATATTGTTCTTGATCAAAGATCAGATTGTATCTCATACCCAGCCAATGAACATTTCCGGAACAAGGCATGAATGTAAGAACCAGTGGTAGATTATGGGGGTAAAAATACTACAGAAGTAAGGACAACTCTGTCTTCAAAGAGTTTGTGGCCTTCTTCAAGGACAATTGACTAAATTTGTCTTTATAATTCCCTACACTATTTGCAATAGTCAACTGTGTATTGGGAATTCTAGTGTTTTTTTTCCCAAATAAGTGACTTAATATCTAAGTCTCTCTCTCTCTCTCTCTCTCTCTCT
>VZQC01001282.1:15338-98502 GCA_009823505.1 Rhizomys pruinosus
TCTGCAAAAAGGGATAGCTTGACTTCCTCTTTTCCAATTAGTACTCCTTTAATTTCCCTTTCTTGTCTTATTGCCCTAGCAAGCATTTCAAGCACTATATTGAAGAGGAGTGGTGACAGGGGGCAGCCTTGCCAGGTTCCTGCCTTTAAAGGGAATGCTTCTAACTTTTGTCCATTTAAGATGATGTTGGCTGTGGGTGTGTTGTATATGGCTTTGATTACATTGAGGGATGATCCCTCCAGTCCAATTCCCTCTAGGACTTTAAGCATGAAGGGATGCTTGATTTTGTCAAAGGCTTTTTCTGCATCAATTGAGTTGATCATTTGTTTTTTGTCTTTCAGTCCATTTATATGTTTTATAATATTTATTGATTTATCTATGTTGAACCATTCCTGCATCTCTGTAATGACTCCAACTTGGTCGTGATGGATATCTTTTTGATGTGGGTCTGTGTGCAGTTTGCAAGTATTTTGTTGAGAATATTTGTGTTTATGTTCATTAATGATATGGGCCTATAGTTTTCTTTTTTTGGTTGTATCTTTGACTATTTTGGTATTAGAGTGATGCTGGCTTCATAGAAGGAATCTGAGAGATTTCCCTCTGTTTGTATCCTTTTGAACAGTTTTAGTAGTAATGATTGTAAGTCCTCTTTAATTGTTTTATAGAACATCTGAGCCTGGGCTTTTTTTGGTTGGGAGGTTTTTTATTATATTTTCAATTTCTTCAAATATTATGGGTCTGTTTAAGCTGTCAATCTCTTCTTGGTTAAGCTTTGTTGATTTCCAGGATTTCAGTATTCATCCATTTTTCTTAGGTTTTCAAATTTAGTAGCATATAGGTTTTTGAAGTATTCCCATATGATTATCTGGATCTTTTCATTGTCTGTTGTGCTATTTCCCCTTTCATCATGAATTCTATTGATTTGTAGTTGCTCGTTCTTTTTTTTTTTGTTAACTTGCTAGAGGTCTATCTAATTTGTTTATCCTTTCAAAGAATCAACTTTTGGGTTCATTGATTCTTTGTATTGTTTTCTTGTTTCCATTTCATTGATTTCTGCTCTGATTTTCGTTATTTCTTCCTGTCTTTTGGGTTTAGGATTCATTTGTTGTTGTCTCTCAAATATTTTTAGTGTTAGATCATTTATTTGTGCTTGTTCTTTTTTTAAAATTTTCTTTATAATGTAGGCACCCAGGGCTATAAACTTCACTCTTAGGACTGCTTTTAAAGTACCCAATAAACAGGTTTTGTTGTGTTGTGTTGTGTTATCATTTTTCTTTAGTTCCAGGACTGTTTTTATTTCTTTATTTTTTTCCCCTTGACCCATTCATTATTCAGGAGTGTGTTGTTTAGTCTCCATGTGTTCTTGTAGATAGTAGGGCTTATCCTGGTGTTGATATTGAGCTTTATTACACTGTGGTCTGATATACTGAATGAAATTATTTCAGTTCTTTTGTATTCATTGGGGTTTTTTTCTGTGTCCCAGTAAATGGTTGATTTTGGAGAATGTTCCATGGGGTGCCGAGTAGAAAATATATTCTTTGGTGTTTGGGTGGAATATTTGGTAGATGTCTGTGAGGTCCATTTGGAGTATTGCATTGTTCAGTTCAGTCTCTCTGTTTATTCTTTGTCCAGTTGACCTATCCAAGGGGCTCAATGGTGTTTTAATGTACCCCACTATTAGTGTGCTGGGATTAATCTGTGTCTTAAGGTCTTGCAGGACTGTGTTTATAAAGTTCAGTGCACCAGAGTTTGGAGCATATATATTTATAATTGTGAAATCTTCATGGTTAATTGTTCCTTTGATAAGGATATAATGACCCTCTTTGTCCTGATTAGTTTTACTTTGAAGTCTATTTTGTCTGATATTTGAATAGCAACTCCTGCTTGCTTTTTGGTACCATTTGCTTGTAATATCTTTTTCCATCCTTTCTCTTTAAGTTGGTGCCTATTCTTGAGGGTGAAATTTTTTTTGTAGACAGCATACCAATGACTTCTATTTCTTATTCCATTCTCCCAGTCTATGCCTTTTGATTGGGGAGTTTGACCATTAATATTTAAGGTTATTATTGAGAGATTTGTGTTGCTTCCTTCATCTTATTTTCTGTCTGCATTCCTGGTCTAGGTTTGTATTTTCACAGTTATACTTTTATTAATTTCTCTCTATAACTGCTTGGGGATAGTTGCTTCTTTCCACTCACCTTTGAATTTCTTTGAGTATTTTCTGAAGTGTTGGTTTTCATTGACATGTATTCTTACATCTTGTTCATGTCATGAAAGGTTTTTATTTCTTCTTAAACTATAATCAACATTTTTGCTGGGTATAGTAATCTGGGTTGGCATTTATAGTCATTTAGTACTGGAAATTCTTTGGTCCACATTCTTCTGGCTTTCATCATTTGCACTGAAAAGTCAGCTGTAATTCTGATAGGTTTCCCTTTATATGTAACTTGTTTTTCTCTTGTGGCATTCAGTATTTTGTCTTTGTTTTGGGCATCTAGTGTTTTAATTATGATATGGTGTGGGGAATTTCTTTTCTGATCTTTTGTATTTGGAANGTGTGTTGTTTAGTCTCCATGTGTTCTTGTAGATAGTAGGGCTTATCCTGGTGTTGATATTGAGCTTTATTACACTGTGGTCTGATATACTGAATGAAATTATTTCAGTTCTTTTGTATTCATTGGGGTTTTTTTCTGTGTCCCAGTAAATGGTTGATTTTGGAGAATGTTCCATGGGGTGCCGAGTAGAAAATATATTCTTTGGTGTTTGGGTGGAATATTTGGTAGATGTCTGTGAGGTCCATTTGGTAGATGTCTGTGCGGTCCATTTGGAGTATTGCATTGTTCAGTTCAGTCTCTCTGTTTATTCTTTGTCCAGTTGACCTATCCAAGGGGCTCAATGGTGTTTTAATGTACCCCACTATTAGTGTGCTGGGATTAATCTGTGTCTTAAGGTCTTGCAGGACTGTGTTTATAAAGTTCAGTGCACCAGAGTTTGGAGCATATATATTTATAATTGTGAAATCTTCATGGTTAATTGTTCCTTTGATAAGGATATAATGACCCTCTTTGTCCTGATTAGTTTTACTTTGAAGTCTATTTTGTCTGATATTTGAATAGCAACTCCTGCTTGCTTTTTGGTACCATTTGCTTGTAATATCTTTTTCCATCCTTTCTCTTTAAGTTGGTGCCTATTCTTGAGGGTGAAATTTTTTTTGTAGACAGCATACCAATGACTTCTATTTCTTATTCCATTCTCCCAGTCTATGCCTTTTGATTGGGGAGTTTGACCATTAATATTTAAGGTTATTATCGAGAGATTTGTGTTGCTTCCTTCATCTTATTTTCTGTATGCATTCCTGGTCTAGGTTTGTATTTTCACAGTTATACTTTTATTAATTTCTCTCTATAACTGCTTGGGGATAGTTGCTTCTTTCCACTCACCTTTGAATTTCTTTGAGTATTTTCTGAAGTGTTGGTTTTCATTGACATGTATTCTTACATCTTGTTCATGTCATGAAAGGTTTTTATTTCTTCTTAAACTATAATCAACATTTTTGCTGGGTATAGTAATCTGGGTTGGCATTTATAGTCATTTAGTACTGGAAATTCTTTGGTCCACATTCTTCTGGCTTTCATCATTTGCACTGAAAAGTCAGCTGTAATTCTGATAGGTTTCCCTTTATATGTAACTTGTTTTTCTCTTGTGGCATTCAGTATTTTGTCTTTGTTTTGGGCATCTAGTGTTTTAATTATGATATGGTGTGGGGAATTTCTTTTCTGATCTTTTGTATTTGGAATTCTATGTGCTTCTTGTCTTTGTATGGGTTTGTCATTTTTCAATTTGGGGAAATTTTCTTCTATTATTCTGTCGAAGATCTGATCAATATGATTGTCCTGGGGTTCTTCTCTTTACTCTATCCCTATTGTTCCACATTTCCTGATTGTTCCACTCTTGTGTTTTTTACCTCTTCATATTCTTTCCTTGAGCCTTGTAGTTCTTCCATGTTATTTTCCAGTGTTGATATTTTATTTTCTGCTTCATCTAATCTGTTACTGAGGCTTTCTACCATCCTTTCCCACTGATTGGATGAGTGTTTGATTTTTTTTTTTCATTTAATCCTGTGACTTCTTTAGTATTTCCACTTCCTTTTGGAGCTTGTCATTCTTTTCTTGTAGCTCCTTGCTTTGATGGTTGCTTTCCTTTTTCATTTAAGAATGGGTTATTTTCAGAGTTTCTACTTCCTTCCAGAGTTTGTCATTCTCTCCCTCTAGTTATTTTCTGAGTTTGTCTTTCTTTAGCTATAGTTCCTTCCTGAGTTTTTCATTTTCTCTGATTTGTTGTTTAATTTCTTTGAATATGTCTGTGATTGTTCTTCTAAGATCTGCATCCTGGGTTCCTTCCAGGGAGTTTTCATTGTAGGGATCTTCTACAGGACTGGTAGTATTTGGTGGTGATTTATTATGTGCTTTTCCTATGTTGTTTTTTTTCTTTGTGTTTTTGGCATGTGTTTTTGTTTTATTGGTTGTATTCTTGTGAGACTCTCAAATGTTTCTTTGCTCGCTTTGCTTGTTTCCTTCAGGTGTGTTTGTTGTCTTCTCTTTGGTTTATGGAGCACTGATTGTGCTACATTTTCAGTTTTCACTTTTGGTTATATATTGGGAGGTTTAGCTAGCTCTTTCCTTGCTGGTCTGAAGGTTCTCCAGAAATCAGGAGGTAGCAATCAGGTCAGTTCCCTGCTGAGCATGTGCCTGCCTTGAGCTCTGGTGTTTTTGCTCGTGCTCTCTGGACCTGCTGGGTGTCTGACTGGGTAGCTGAGTCCACCCCACCACTGTGCACACTGGGCCAGGTGTGGCCAGCTGGCAACAGACCATGTCCAGGGCTGTGATGAGCCCACCTGCTTTGGGCTCACCTATTTCCCAGGTGCCTTGTTGTTTCCTCTGGACCCAGTGGGTGTCTGGCTGTGTGGCTTCACCAAACTTCTAAGAAAGATATCATCTCGCCGGGAGTGGTGGTGCATGACTTTAATCCTAGCACTTGGGAGGCAGAGACAGGTGGATGTTTGTGAGTTCAAGGCCAGCCTGGTCTACAGAGTGAGTTCCAGGACAGCTGGGGCTACAGGAAGACCCTGTCTCAAAAGACCAACAAAAAAAAAAAAAAAAAAAAGAAAAAAAGAAAGATATCATCTCTCTTTAACAAGGGGAATTTGAGCTCCAGATCTAGGGAGGATGTCAGAGCAAGCAGTATTATTGGTCTTTGGACTTACTATGCCCCTTAGATTCTCAGAATTATTAACAACAGATCCTGGGGAAAAAAGCTCCTTATTTTCATAATGGAAACATAGGGTTTTTGCCCATTAAAGTAGAACATTAAAGAGATAAAGGGTTTCAAAACAAAACAGGACCCGGAGATCACAAACAACAGCTTACATATAATAACGTATTTGAAGATGACTCTCCATTGGTCCCCTGCACTTCTCCCCCCCAACAGGAAAAAGCACTAACTGCTTTTATTGTAGATGATACTTCCAGGGATGTTTGTAGACTAAACAGCCTTAGAAGATGGACATGGATTCTTGTATCTTGTATAGTAGGGGTAGGCTTATTTACTATCCATTATAAAGATAATATTTCCTTCTGGGACAAAGGTTGACAGATTTATTTTTTGCCTGTTTTGGAAGGCATCTCTGCTAATCTCTTATTTTGAAAGTCTGGGTTTTCTCTGTTTTCCTTGGCCATGGGGCAGACACACTGTGTACACAGAACCACCTTGGCTGCTTGGATTCCCCCTGTGGAGCTGAGAATCAGAATGAACCAACATCACTGCAATGCTCATGGCTACTGAGCTGTGAGTTATGAAGACCTTTTTCAGACCTAGCAATTTCATCTCTTGTCCAGGCATCTATGAAGCTAGTGGAGGCTAACCTCTCAGCTTGTAAGTTAATATCTCAAAGTCTTCAGGGCTCTAGTTACATATGAGTAAATGTGGATGCACATGTGTATGTGCAGGTTACAGTGTCAAATGTTTTGTCAACAAATAAGAAAGTTGAAGATTTGCAGGGTGTGGTGGTGCATGCCTTTAATTTCAGCACTTGGGAGGCAGAGACAGGTGGATCTCTGTTAGTTAAAGGCCACCATACATACATAGTGTTACAGGTCATCTGGGGCTTCAGGGAGACCCTGTCTCAAAAAAAGACCAAAAAAAGTTGAAGATTCATCTGCTGCACTTTCTATAGGATGGTGTGATTTCTCATATATTAGTTTAACACTCTTCTTAAATTGTAGAGTTTATAGTGAGTGCTGTCAATAAAGAAATCTCACATTTAATCAGTAAGAAGACTAGAAGAGCTCTTGAAATAAGACGCTATGCTTAACTTGTTTTTGATATTTATTTTAGGGCATTCTTCAGCACTGCCACCCAAATATTGTTTTACAGTATGTGGATTTTTCTTGTATCCTTTCCAGGACAAGCTTTAAAAGTATCTTTGTCTTATTTAAATAGTAATCACAGTGATGGTGAGCTAAGTTCTCGATTAAATTTTTCTTATATATTGTGAATTCTGGGACCTGTGATAAGCCTTATGTAAAAAATGGAGGGGTCATTACTAGTCTTAGTAGTCTATAGGAAGATCTTATTTTATAGGAGGGCCTTAGAAAATATTGCCTCATTGGAAAAAGGGCATCAAATTTGTAGATATGTGTTGTCTTTTCTAGGTAGATTGTGAAATTCTGTAAGGTGTAGCATCCTTATTCTCATCTGTTAGAACAATCAAGGAGGGTTGTAAGCATGAGTGCAATCTTGGTTTTTCATTTTCCAAAAATGTGTCAAACTGCAGAAGTTTCAGGTATTCAAAGTACAGCTTGCTTGGGAACAGCATCACTTCATGTTCTATATCAAGTTTGTCTTTTTCTTGGCTATGCTTATTGAATATTCATAATGTCTACTGAGACAGATTAAATATTTGCATGCAAAACTGCTCAGATTTTATAAAGACTATGTGTTGTTTTTTTGTTTTTAACCAGCACTCTTTCTCCATCTGCTTTTCATAGGTTTCTGCCAAGTAGAAAAACATGAAAAATAATTGAGGCCAAACATTACCATGTTTTGAAACTTTGTGTTTGTTTATAGATGGAGAGAGAGCAACTGAATAATGAGGTGTTGTTCCTGTTTGCTGAGGAAGAGGATTGCATGTTTACTCTGGCTGAAGTGGGGTGAGAGTGGGGATGGAGGGAAATAATTCTATGTTACTATTCAAAAATCATAACTATGTGAGGTGACGATATGCCAATTAGCAGAATTGTGTGAACCATCACGCAATTATACTTGTATTAAAAGTTCACACTGTTCATCCTAAATAGGCAGTGCCCATCTGATTAGCCTATTCTTATTCAATTAAAAAATTTAGTTATAAAATGAATTCCTTTGGTATTGTTTTGCACCTTTGTATACAAAGCAGTGCAGTTCCCTTTTTTAAAAAAATAGCAAGTCTTGCCAGGCTCTTTCTCTATTCAACAGAGAAAAATGCCAAAGCTTTCTTTGTAGTGGCACAGATGTGTTTTCAGAACTTTGAATCCAATCCTTGTGTAAGATAATTTGGCTTTTCTGACAGATCATTGTCAAAATGAATTTGTTTTTGCTCATATGTAATATCTTCTTGAAGACTGCTCATTCAGTATTTCAGGATTAGTAAAGATCAATTTAGGAGATTAATAAAAGGTCACCAAAGTGATTTGAAGTGGAGAAAAGCCTCTCTAGGAAAGATAGTTCTTGTTTCAACAGAATGTCAGAAGCATTTGCTTTATCTCCTGTGTTCCCTCTCCCCCTTTGATTCTCATTGTGTTAGTAAAGTGGTGATTTGAGGCTGAAAATTCATTCAGCTGATGAGATACTATTTTCATACTATGAATCCTTCTTTCCATTTTTCTTTACTGTGATATTTATGCTTGATTTGTTTAATCCAAGCTGTTTTTAATGTTGGAAATACAACTGTGATACACATTACTGAAACTGTAGTGGAGACCCTGTTCTTAGCTTGACTTCCACTGCTTGCTGACAGGGAGACTTTTATTTTGAGAATCATGAGCTATGTGCTATCCCTAGAAATCAGTTTTATGAAGTCATGAAAATGAGCCTTAATCAATCCAAGGCATGAGGCTTGTGCCTTTGTGATTTCTTGTATGTCTGAATGGCTCATTTCAACACAAGCCGTGGCCTCTGATTTGCCTTGTTATTTCCATATATAATAGAGAAAAACCAACAGGAAGAACATATTTTTTCACAATGGGGAGGAGGCTGTCTTTTAATGATAGTTTCTAGGAAGGAGAATGTAGATGGAAGTTTGAGAGCACTTACATAAAGTAATGGAACGAGGGGAGAATCAGCAATGTCAGTATTTCCCCTACTTATGTGTCTCTATTTTCCATAATGTGTGCCTGAATCTAAGGATAGTAGAGAATACACAGCTGGGGGTGGGGTGGGGTGGGGAGGGCGGTGCTCTTCTGAATTTCAGGACTCTTTCCTGATTCAGCTCAAACCGAAGTACCTATTCTCTTTTGTTAACTCTTACCCTCTTTGGAAAAAGCTCATTACTTTGATTCTTGCTTTCTCCAGTACATTTGTGCCTGTGTGCTAGTGTGCCCGTGTGTGTGTGTGTGTGTGTGTGTGTGTTGACTCTGAATGCCGTGTAGTCTGTGGGAACTGGAACCATATTTCAAAGCCCACTATAATTCTGTGATGCTGAAAGTGATCTTCCTGGACTTAAGGGGCCTGAAGATTCAGGAGCCCAGGGAACAGTGCTATTCCTTACAGACTTGACTTCATTTCTGGAAAGATCTAGCTCTTGTTCTATGTTAAAAACACTAGATGAGGGGCTGGAGAGATGGCCTAGCGGTTAAGAGCGCCGACCGCTCTTACAGAGGACCCAGGTTCGATCCCCAGCACCCACATGGCGACCGAGAACCGTCCGAGACTCCAATTCCAGGAGAACTCCAGTTCCAGGGGAATCTGACACCCTCTTCTTTTTTTTTTTTTAATTTTTTTTTATTAATTTTATTTATTTCTCTCTTCTGACCTCCGCGGCATTGCACGACACGGGTGCACAGACCTGCATGCAGACAGTACATTCATACACATACAGAAATAAATAAAAATTAATAAAAAAATTAAAACACTAGATGAATACATGGGTGAGATAAAGAATGAAATATGGCCTTTTGTTTTGCTTTTTATGATACTGAATTAGGTGAGACAATCTCTCAAAGTTCACAGAAATGACATGACACCTCAGGGAACATGGCAGGAGGGCATGTCATGTGGTGGCAGCCAGCCGTGTAGAGTTCTTGAAATGAGGAGATAAAGTGAGATGGGGAAGAATTTCATCTTATTAAGACAGGATGACATGCTTAGGCCCATACTATCTGGGAAATGTAAATCTTATCTGAGAATCTTGGTTTCTCAGGCCCAACTGGAGCCTGACTCTCTCTTTTATTAGGTTTTCAGAGTCTGATCCCTTTGGCTAAAAGCAACCTTTTGAAAATAGCATTAGGGAAAACTGACCGAATGAATATATATTCAAGGATTGTTTCTAGTAGGGTGTCATGGGCTGTTTTTTGACAGGTGAGCTGTGTTCCCTGCTCGAGATACTTTCATATATATATATATATATATATATTATTATTATGATATATATATATTTTTTTTTCCTGAAAACAGTGTCAGTGGTATCCCACCTTGTTGCTGCTTGAGGCAAGTGGCCCAATGTTGAAGCTTTTCCATTTCTGTATTTGTGGGGCATTTGGGCATTGTGATGGCTAATCCTGGGTGTCAACTGGAATGGATCTGGGATTAACTAAAATGGGAGAAAGACTTTTGGATTGGATCATTTGAAGCTGGAAGACCCACCCTAAATGTGGGCGTTATCATCTGATGGCAGCCCCTATAAAAGGCCATGACAGAAGCGAGCTCTTGTTTTTCTTTTGCCACTTGGCTTCTCTAACTAGTGAGTACATCTCGCTGCTGTGACCAGCTCCTTGGATTCCAACACAGACTGAAGATTAGCATATTTGGACTCCATCAAACCTTCAGTGCCAGACTGGGACTACTGAGACATCCAGCCTCGTGGACTTAGCAACCAATGGATTTAGCTTATCCAGTGTGTGCAGCCACTGTTGGACTACTCAGAATCTATCTTGTGAGCTGATCTAATAAATCCATACATTCATTCTATGGATTCTGTTTTTTAGAGAACCTTGACTAATACAGGCATCTTGGCAGCACTGAACTCAGTAGGAAGGGGATATTCTGGTAAAGATCTGTGGGCTTTGCTTAATGAAAAATCCATTTAAGAGTAACTAATGGAAGTATTGTGGCCTACAGATCAGGGAGGAACTCTCATTTTGATTATAGCCTTGCAGAGAGTTGTTATGGGCCAGGTTAACAGAATATAAGATGGAACAAGCTAGTGTTTTCCTTTTTATCTTATTTATTTATTTATTTATTTATTTATTTATTTATTTATTTTACTTTGGCTCCTTTGTCCACAATTTTATAATTTTATTTAACATGCAGATCAGCCAACACTGTCAAATGACTGAGACAGTGCATGAATGAAAATATAAAACGTATACTTGAATATTGTAATATTGCTTAACACTTTTCTTTTTTGTGTTCTAATTTCATTGTTTGTATTTTCCTTTTTAAATATTTTTATTGAAGTTATGTGTGTTTCATACATCATTTCTCATCCAATCTAGACTCATCTTGTCTTCCATGCCCCCCAACCCATCCAAGTTCATGCACCCTGGCATCCCTGCCTTGTATCTTTTTCTGATTCTTTTCAAAGTCTTTTCAAAGCAGAGGATTATGCTTCCCTGTCCCGGTTCCTCTGCTGTTGTTGTTCCCTCCAATCTGTAATACACACACACGCACACACACACACACACGCACACACACACACACACACACATCACATCTATACTTAAATTACATAATCTGTACACAAATTGTCATTTCCATATCACTTTTTAGGATTCACATTTTTCCTTTTTAAATTTTATATTACTCTAAAATATGCCTATGTATCTTCCGCCCACATACCAAGACTAAAAAGTCTAAAAATAAGTGGTGGGTTAATTCTAGAGCTTGTTAAGGTATTTACATTATCAGAGCACAGTTGCTTTCAGGGAAAGGGGTATATAACGTTGATGTTGCTCAGTTTGCTTTACAACTCAGTGCTTGGTGCTAGCATCCACAATGAGGGATACCATTCATTGTTTGCTTTTCTGGGACTATGTTACTTCACTTAGCATAATATCTTCTAGTTCCATCCATTTATCTGCAAAGTTCATGATGCCATCTTTCTTTATCATGGCATAGAATTCCACTGTGTAGATGTACCACATTTTCTCTCTCCACTCATTGGTTGAGGGGCATTTGGGAGCTGCAATGAACATGGCTGTGCATGTATCTCTGTGGTAGGATGAGTCTTGTGGGTATATACCCATGTGGTATGGCTGGGTCAGGTGGAAAGCTCATCTTGAGTCTCTTCAGAGTTCTCTATACTGCTTTGGCATAGTGGTTGTATGAATTTACATTCCCACCAGCAGTGGATGAGTGTTCCCCTTTCCCCACAACCTCTCCAGCATTTGGTATCATTTGTTTTCTTGATCCTAGCCAGTCTTATTGGAGTGAGATGATATCTTAAAGTGGTTTTCATTTGCATTTCCTTAATTATTAGTGATGTTGAACATTTTTTAATAAATTTTATTTATTTTTTATGTGTATGAATGTACTGTCTGCATGTAGGTTTGTGCACCCATGTCGTGCAATGCTGCAGAGGTCAGAAGAGGGTGTCGGATTCTCCTGGAACTGGAGTTAAAGACAGTTTTCAGCTGCCATGTGGTTGCTGAGGATCGAACCCGGGTCCTCTGCAAAAGCAGTCAGCACTCTTAACCACTAGGCCATCTCTCCAGCCCAGGGTTTAGTTTTATTATTCTACAAGTGGTGATCCAGTTTTGCTGAAGATGCTGACTTTCTTCCATTGAGTCTTCTTGGCCCCTTTGTCAAATATGAGACGGCTGAAATTATGTGTGCTCAAGTTTGGATCCTCAATTTTGTTCCATTGGTCCATGGGTCTGTTTTTGTGCCAGTACCAGGTTGTTTTTCCGACTGTAGTCCTGTAATATAGTTTGAAGTCTGGTATATTGATGTCCCCTGGATTGCTCTTTTCACTCAGGGTTGCTTTGGGTATTTGAGGTCTTTTGTTTTTCCATATAAATTTAAGAATTTTTTTCCAAGTTTGTGAATAAATTCATTAGGATTTTAGTTGGGATTGATTTGGGTACAATGGACATTTTTACTATATTAATTTTCCCAATCCATGAGCATGGAAGATCTTTCTATCTTCTGATGTCTTCTTCAATCTCCTTCTTCAGGGGTTTAACATTTTTATTGTGGAGATCTTTGGTATTTTTGGTTAGGTTTGTTCCCAGGTATTTTATTGTTTTTGATGCTATTGTGAGTGGGAAGGTCTCCTTATATTTATTCTCTAGTTGCTTGTTGTTGGTGTAAGGAAAGGCTACTGATTTGTGTAAGTTAATTTTTTATCCCACACTTTACTGAAAGTCTTGATCATTTCTAGGAGGTTTCTGGTGGAGTTTTTAGCATCTCTTTTGTAAACTATCATATCTTTTGCAAAAAGGGATAGCTTGACTTCCTCTTTTCCAATTAGTACTCCTTTAATTTCTGTTTCTTGTCTTATTGCCCTTGCAAGCATTTTAAGCACTATATTGAAGAGGAGTGGTGATAGGGGGCAGCCTTGCCAGGTTCCTGCTTTTAAGGGGAATGCTTCTAACCTTTGTCCATTTAGGATGATGTTGACTGTGGGTGTGTTGTATATGGCTTTGATTACATTGAGGGATGATCCCTCCAGACCAATTCCCTCTAGGACTTTAAGCATGAAGGGATGCTTGATTTTGTCAAAGGCTTTTTCTGCATCAATCTAGATGATCACGTGCTTTTTATTTTTCAGTCCATTTATGTGTTTTTTGATATTTATTGATTTGCATATGTTGGACCATCCCTGCATCTCTGGTTTGAGTCCAACTTAGTCATGGTGGATGATTTTTTTGATATGGGTCTGTATGCGGTTTGCAAGTATTTTGTTGAGAATTTTTGCACCTGTGCTCACTAATGAGATGGGTCTATACTTTTCTTGTTTGGTTGTGCCTTTGCCTGTTTTGATATTAGAGTGATGCTGGCTTCATAGAAAGAGTTTGGGAGATTACACTCTGTTTGCATCCTTCTGAACAGTTTGAGTAATAATGGTTGTAAGACCTCTGTAAATGTTTTATAAAATTCTTCTGTGAAACCATCTGGGCCTGGGCTTTTTTAAATTTGGGAGGTTTTTTATTACATCTTCAAATTCCTCAAATATTATGGGTCTGTTTAAACTGTCAATCTCTTCTTGGTTAAGCTTCGTTGGTTCCCAGGATTTCAGATATTCATCCATTTCTCTTAGGTTTTCAAATTTAGTAGAGTATAGGTTTTTGAAGTATTTCTATGTGATTGTCTGGATTTTTTTCATTGTCTGCTGTGATGTTTCCCCTTTCATCACAAATGCTATTGATTTGGAGTTGCTCTTTCTTTCTTTTGGTTAAATGGGCTCGAGATCTGTCTATCTTGTTTACCCTTTCAAAGAACCAACTTTTGGATTCCTTGACTCTTTGTATTGTTTTCTTTGTTTCTATTTAATTGATTTCTTTCTTTTTTTAAAGATTTTTTAAAAATTTTATTTATTTTTGTATGTGTATGAATGTACTGTCTGCATGTAGGTCTGCGCACCCATGTTGTGCAATGCTGCAAAGGTCAGAAGAGGGTCTTGGATTCCCCTGGAACTGGAGTTCTCCTGGAATTGGAGTTGCAGATGGTTCTTAGCTGCCATGTGGATGCTGGGGATTGAACCTGGGTCCTCTGCAAGAGCAGTCAGTGCTCTTAACCGTTAGGCTATCTCTCCAGCCCTTCTATTTAATTGATTTCTGCTTCGATTTTTGTTATTTCTTCCTGCCTGTTGGGTTTAGGGTTCATTTGTTGTTATCTCTCAAGTGTTTCTAGCTGCAGTATTAGATCGTTTATTTGTGCTCTTCCTGTTTTTTTTTTTTTTTTTAATGTAGGCACCCAAGTCTATAAAATTCCCTCTTAGGACTGCTTTTGAAGTATCTCACAGGTTTTGTTGTGTTGTATTGTCATTTTCGTTTAGTTCCAGGAATGCTTTTATTTCTTTCTTAATTTCTTACTTGAGCCACTCATTCTTCAGTAGTGTGCTGTTTAGTCTCCATGTGTTCTTGTAGGTGGCAGTGCTTATCCTGATGTTGATATTGAGCTTTATTGCGCTGTATTCTGATAGAATGCATGAAGTTATTTTAATCTTTTTGTATTTGTTGAGTTTTATTATGTGTCCCAGTAAGTGGCTGATTTTGGAGAAGGTTCTTTGTGGTGCTGAGTAGAAATTATATTCTCTGGTGTTTGGGTGGAATATTTGGTAGATGTCTGTGAGATCCATTTGGTGTATTGTATTGTTCAGTTTAGATGTCTCTCTGTTTATTTTTCATCCAGTTGATATATCCAAAGGGCTCAGTGGGGTATTGAAGTCCCCCACTATTAGTATGTTGGGATTAATCTGTGCCTTAAGGTCTTGGAAGACTGTGTTTTTAAAGTTGGGTGCACCAGAGTTTGGTGCATATATATTTATAGTTGTGAAATCTTCATGGTTAATTGTTCCTTTGATAAGGATGTAATGGGCCTGTTTGTCTCTTCTGATTAATTTTACTTTGAGGTCTGTTTTGTTTGATCTTAGAATGGTAACTCCTGCTTGCTTTTTGGTTCCATTTGCTTTGAAATTTTTTTCCCATCCTTTCACTTTAAGGTGGTACCTATCCTTGAGGGTGAGATGTTTTTCCTGTAGACAGCATATAGATAGATTCTGTTTTCTAGTCCATTCTTCCAGTCTATGTCTTTTGATTGGGGAATTTAGCCCATTAATATTTAGGTTATTATTGAGAGATGTGTGTTGCTTCTTTTCATCCTATTTTCTATTTGCATTCTTGGTCTAGGTTTGTATTTTTGTAGTTATACTTTTATTAGTTTTCTCTCTCATTGTTTGGGGATAGTTGATCTTTTCTTCTGACCTTTGAATTGCTTCGAGTATTTTCTGAAGTGTTGGTTTTTTTGGATATGCATTCTTTCATCTTTTTTATGTCATGGAAGAATTTTCTTTCTCCTTCAACTATGATCAACAATTTTTTTTGATATTTTTGAGACAGGGTCTTCCTTTAGTCTCAGCTGGCCTGGAGCTCACTATGTAGACCAAGCTGGCCTTGAACTCACAGAGATCAGCCTGCCTCTGCCTCCCAAGTGCTGGGATTAAAGATATGCACCACCATGCCTGGCTCTATGATCAACATTTTTGCTAGGTATAGTAATCTGGGTTGGGATCTATAGTTGTTTAATACTGGGAATAGTTTGGTCCATGTTCTTCTAGTTTCATAGTTTGCATCAAAAAGTCCACTGTAATTCTGATGGGTTTCCCATTATATATATGTAATTTGTTGTTTTACTCTTGTTGCTTTCAGTATTTTGTCTTTGTTTTGGGGGACTAGAGTTTTAACTATGATATGGTACAGGGAATTTGTTTTCTGATATTTTCTATTTGGTGTTCTATATGCTTCTTGTATTTGTATGGGTTTGTCTTTTTTCAGTCTGGGGAATTTTTCTTCTGTTATTCTGCTGAAAATTTGATCAATACCATTGTCTTGGAGTTCTTCTCCTTCCTCCTTTCTTATGAGGCAGAGATTTGGTCTTTTCATAGTGTTACACATTTCCTGATTGTTCCACTCTTGTGTTTTTTAAAAATTTTTAATTTTTTCTTGTGCATTCTAGTTTTTCCACTTTATCTTCCAGTGTTGATATTCTATTTTCTGCTTCCTCTAATATGTTCCTGAGTCTTTCTCCCATTCTTTCCTGTTGATTAGGTGAAATGCTTGATTTCCTTTTTCATTTCATCCTGTGATTTCTTTAGTATTTCCATTTCCTTTTGGAGCTTGCCAGAGAAGCTCCTTGCTTCTCTGGTCTGTTTCCTTTTTCATTTCAGCCTGATATCTCCAGTATTTCCACTTCCTTCTGGAGTTTGTCATTCTCTCCCTCGAGTTCCTTCCTGAGTTTGTCATTCTCTCCCTTTAGTTCTTTGGTTTGTTCTTTATATTCCTTGATTTCTTTATGTCCAAGATTGTTCTTCTAATATCTGTGTCTTGAGTTGTTTCTAGGGACATCACATTGTGTTACTGTGCTGCTATTTGATTTAGAAGATCTTCTCCTTTTTCAGAACTGGTAGAGTTCAGTGTGGATTTATTCTGTGTTTTTCCCATTTTGTTTTTTTCATCGTGCTTTTGGCATGTGGGTTTATTTTGTTGTTTGTATTCTGATGTGAATCTCAACCTTTCCGTCATTGCTTTAGAGGCTTGCTTTGCTTGTTTCTTTCAGGTGCTTTCTTTGCCTTCACCTTGTTTATGGAGGGCTGGCTGGTCTAAGTTTCAGGTTTTCACTTTTGGTTATTTATTGGAAGGTGTATCTAACTCTTCCCTTTCTGTTCTGAAGGATTTTCTGGAGAATGGATAGGTAATAACCAGGTCGGTTCACCACTGAGCACTATGCTCACTCTGTTTCCCTCTGGCCAGTTCCTCTCTGTTGGCTGTGAAACCTAGTGTGCTGGGACTGGAGTAGTGGAAGTTTCCCATCTTTTCTACTTCTTTGCATATTGGACTGACTACACCTACTCCCTCTGGGGTCGGGGGGTTAGGTTTGCCCCCTTGGCCCACCGCACTGCTTCCCTCCTTACCCCACTGCTGCTGTGCTGGCTGGAAGACTCCATGCATGCTGATCGTGAAGGTGCAGGTGGGGTGTGCTTATCCCTGGGTGCTTGGACCCAGGCCGCTGAGGGCTGGCTTCTGGAAAGGCCTCTGCTTGGCTCTTCTGCCATGGTCTCACCGCCTTGTCCCACTGCTGCTGTGCTGGCTGAGCTAGTGTTTTCTTTTGTGAAAGGATCACTTGGGAATAATCGATGTATGTGAATTAGAAAAGGACCTGATGTCCTAAAAACTTCCCAAGAGTTATTAGCTATCTGAAGCATCATCAAATTATGTCGAGAGATTTTAGAAAAGGATAGAGTAGAGGAACTGCAGAAACAATGCCTTAAAATCAGTGAAAATGTTATATGTTTACTTTTCCCATCTATATATTTATTTTTAAATGAATTAATATCTGATACCGAGACTGTGGTATTTGATATAGCAACAGAAAATGGACTAAGACATAATAAATGATTACAAAACTCTGTACTGATGACTGGTCTTACAAAATCCTTAATAGATCTTTACAGATCCTCAAAGATGTACACACATGTATAGCCTATGTTTTATTTAAACAAATGACAAATAAGAGTAGAGGTCCCTTGAGAATGAGAGTAGCATTTGTCTTTGAATCTGCTTTTGTGTCCTCTTATTGATTGAATGAACATCTGTCTATATCCAGGCATCAGTCTAGCTTGGTGTTATACTGTACTTCTTTGTGTTGAAATCAAAATCCTGTTACTAAAAAACAGGGTTTTATTCGTTTTTGGTTAATGGATACTGTCCTAGTTTGCTTCTCTGTTGCTGTGGTATAGTGACCAAAACCACTTGGGTAGGAAAGGGTTTATTTGGCTTCTAGGTTACAGTCCATCATCAAGGGAAGCCAGGTCAGGAACCTGGAGGCAGGACCATTGGAGGAATGCTGTTTACTGGCTCACTGCCAGGTTCACAGTTAACTACCTTTATTGTAAAGCCCAGGCCTACTTGCCTAGAGATGGCTCTGCCCACAGTGGACTGGCCCTTCCTACATTAATTAGCAACCAGGAGAATGCCCTGAAGGCATGCCCACTGACAGCTCTGAGAGAGGGAATTCTTCATTGAGGTTCCCTTTTCCTAAAAGGGAACCTCAATGAAGAATTGTGTCAAGTTGACAACCTAGATCAGGTATCACAGATACTTTGACTACTGTCTCTTAAGGAGGATTATTTGTTGTTTCTCTCATGTGAAAACTGCCTTTTAAAGTCATAGTAATTATTTGTACTACAATAGGTTAAATATAGATGTGTCCCAGAGAAATAAGCAATATGTGTATTAAATTGGCTTTGAAAAAAAAAAGAAATATGTGTATCGTAGATGCTGAACACCTTAAAAGTTTATCTTAAATCATTAGATAGGGCTTTTATATCTATCCCACCCAATTTTGTGATCTTTTTAGTGTCAGAAAGAAACAATGAGTAGAAGGTCCCCAAGGAGTACAGCTCTCCTGGGTTTATTTCCTGAGTTAATAGCATCACCCATGCTGTTTTTAACCTTGGGCTCCTGAGTCACCTTTGCTCTTTCCTTCCATTCAGCTGGCCACCAAGACTTGGCTGCTTCCCTCTGAAATGCTCATTGTTTTCTTTTTATTTTTCTGAGCTCCTAAAATAGTCCTTTATCAAGTCTCTCTGAATCAAGGCTATCCCCAGCTATGGTTTATTTTGAACGCTGTTGCTTGTCAAGCCTTCTAAAATACACTAAAGCTCCTATCAGGGATAAACAGGTGCCTCACATTTCCTGAAAACAAAAGTCCTCAACTTCTGATATCTGAGGACCAGCCTGCTCTTCTCCAAGAATCTCCTACTGGGGCGTCCATAGTGAGCAGTGACTATTCCAAAGGTCCAGTTTAAAAGGAATCTCTTTCATGAGTCTTTAAATATATTTCGTTTATTATTATTACTTTATATGTATTGCCTGCATGGATGTAATTGAACCCGTGCTCTGCAGTGTCCTCAGAGGTCAGAAGTCGGTGTTGGATCCCCTCGAACTGGACTTATGGATGCTTGTTCGCCACCATGTGGGTGCTGGGAATTGAACCCAGGTCCTCTGCAAGAGCAGCCAGTGCTCTTAACTGCTGAGCCATCTCTCCAGTTCCTCCTTTGTGAGTCTTTAACTTCCTCTCATTGCTGCTGCAAGTGTTCTAACAGTATTCACTCTAATTTTTTCAGGGGGTCTACATCTTCATTCTGACTCCTCCCCACTGCTCTCAGACTCATGTTCCTTAACATGTAATTGGTATTCAATAATGGTTGAATGGATTGTTCGACATGGAAGAACATCTGGAGTCTAGTTTAATTTCCTTCCTTGATGGATTTTTGGTTTCTGGCTCTCTCTTGCTCCCCATGATGAGGGGAAAATTGAAGTACTGCCGTATCAGATCAATTCATGGATCCTGAAGTCTCTGCTCTTATGTAAGTAGGTTTTAAGAGTAAGAATGTAAATGCTATTCTAGTTTCAGAAACAACTTTTCTTTTCCTTCAAGCATGTTTGGCAAAACAATTTTGAAAGAGTGCTTACTTTAGTCTTATTTAATTTTCTGGGCTTCCTGGGAGACTTACTCCTGCCTTTCATGTGTGAAATATGCTTTAGTTAGGGGTAGAGAACAGGTGGAGATGAAAGTAATACTTATTAAGAAAACTTGGCTTCCCATTATGAATATGAAAATCTAACTTGTTCTAGGATTTGAAAGGCCATAGTTACCCATATTCTCCTCTTCCTCTTCCTCTTCCTCCTCTCCTTCTTCCTATTCCTGCTCATCTCCCTCCTCTTCTTTGTCTTTCTTTTTGTCCTCTTTTTCTTTCTTTTCCTCTTCTTCTTCCTGCTCCTCTTCCTCCTCTTCTTCCTCCTCTTTCCCCTCCTTCTGTTCCTCTTCCTTATTATCTTCTTTCTGTTCTTCCTTCTCTTTCTGTACTTTGCTTTTCAAATATTACCCACTCCCTTGGATTCTAAAAATCCTGGATCTCAGTTTGGATGTGAGAATGTTTACTTGAGGTTCTGAAGAATAATTTTGCATTTATATTCCCTAAGTTCAAGGGAACATACTTACGTTTTGTGAAAGCACCAGTAGGTAGACAGCACTTCAGGTAGAAGTGTAGTCAGAGATAGTATATTAGTTGCTGTGGTTGTTATAACAAAGTACCATAAATTGAGTGTGTTAAAGAACATAGATCTATTGTCTCATAGTTCTGGAGGCTAGAAGTCCAAGGTCAAGATGTCAGTAGTATTGGTTCCTTTTTGAAGTCTATGAGAAAGACGTTTTTGCCCAGTTGATGTTTTGCTGGTAATCTTTGCTAATCCTTGGCTTGTAGATATACCATCCTGATCTCTGCTTTCATCTTTACAGGGTGTTCTCATATGTATATTCCTGTGGCTGTGTCCCAAGTTCTCCTTCTTATAAGGACACCATTTGTATTGGATTATAGCCCACCCAGTAACTTCATTTTAGTGTAAGTGCCTGTGGGGTTTGCCCTTTGATGTTTGTGTTTTAGGGACCTACTTCCACCCATACCAGCTATAACCTGGAGTGAGATTATGGAGGGTTCTGGTTATTCCTTGACACAGCTTTGCCTGTTGAGGCTGTGTTGTGAGGAGTTCTGGGAGCTCTTAGCAAAGGAATCTGGGCAGGAGGGTGTGGGCTGAGGGTGAAACAGAGGGTACTTATCTATTGCTCAGAAAGCATTTTTCAAAGAATATATTTTTGCTTGAAATTTTGTGGCTTTCATACATCTTAAATCATATTTAGTTCCTCTCCCCTATTTGTACTGCCCCTGTAATAAGCATTTTAATACCCAATTCTAGCTGACTAGAGTAGATTTATCTACTTTCAATTTACTTTAGGGATTCTGTGAAGGACACTGCCTCTTAACATTCCATTTTTTGGTTGTTATCTGAATTTAAAGATTCAGTAATTCATCATGCTCAAGTATTTGAACACTTCTAGGTGAGAACTATTCCACTGTTTCTTTAATTTGAGACCACAACTATGTTGTTTATTCATGTGTTTTAGAGTCCAGTGTCTGTCTTCATTCCTAGGTTTGAATTATGCTATAAAAACCAAAATAGTCCATAGCATATCCTATTACCATTTATTATTCTTGGGTCTAAATTACAGACGTTGTAGCTTATTTGATGTTCATTTTGTGACAGGAACTATTCTTCCTTGTGACACTTTTTTTTAAAGAAAGGTGTTTTATTGTCTTTTAAAAGTGAACAAGCCAGGTGTGATGGTGCACACCTTTAATCCTAGCACTTGGGAGGCAGAGGCAGGTTGATCTCTGTGAGTTCAAGGCCAGTCTGGTCTACAAAGTGAGTTCCAGGACAGCTGGGGCTGCAGGGAGACCCTGTCTCAAAAAGATAAAAAAAAAGCAGCCAACAAAAATTATAGAGTAGTCACAAAACTTGTTCAGGACTCATAACTTGGAATATTTCCTGAGTCTTTGTGACTAACTGACATATTAGGTTAACTATATCTAAAAGAATATGTACTAATAGAAAAGAAAATAGAGTATTTTTACTCATCTAGAGCTGGATTTATTATATATCTTTTCTTTTTGCTTTTTTTGAGACCAAAAAAGGGTTTCCTTATAGACATAGATGGCTTGGAACTCACTATGTAGACTAGCCTGGCCTTGATCTCAGAGATCCACTTGCCTCTGCCTCCCAAGTGCTAGGATTATATTTTTTAGTGCTATAATCTATTTCGGATTCATTTGGTAGAAATGAGAAATCCAATAGAAAACATGCCAAAATAAAGATCAGCTCTTAGGAATGGGAGCTAGTGCTTCCTTGACCCTTCTTCCAGAAGAGGGTGGAGGGCTCAACTCTAAGATGGCCACACTGATTAGGGTGGCAATGTACAATGATAGCTTTTTTTTATTCCTGGCCTGAAAATTTAATTAATTACAATTAATTTAAAAATTACATTTAATTAATATAAGTACAATTAATCTGGGATTAATTGTATTTATATAGGAGTTCTCAGGTGAACAGCTGTTGATATGATTTGGGTTTTCTTTGGGGGGCGTCTTTTTGAGACAGGGTCTCCCTGTAGCTCCAGCTGTCCTGGAACTCACTCTGTAGACCAGGCTGGCCTTGAACTCAACAAAGATCCACCTGCCTCTACCTCCCTAGTGCTAGGATTAAAGGCGTGCGCCACCACTTCTGGCTGATATTTGTTTATAATGGAATATTCTAATTTGAATTTGTACTCCCTTCTGTGAGCATACTAATTAAAAACAAAATTACTTTCTCAGGATAAAAAATGTAATGAGATGGACTTTCAAGGACAGGGGCCAAATTGCATTGGTGGTGTGGAACATAGCTGGGGTGGCCAAGGAATCCAGGAATGTAATCAGCCAATTAATTAATAAATTAGTTGATGATACCAATATTAATTGAGCATCTACTGTGTGTTGGATATTGTGCCATGTTCTGGAAACCAACCACGACTGAGGATAGAAAGAGATGCCAAAAGGAAAAGTGTGTAAGATCTGAAAACAAACCTAGTACCTTGCGAGTTTTGTCTCAGGCTGGCTTGGCCTTCTTGAAAACAGTATTTATCACTGGTGGGTAAAGTTCAAGTTGAGATTTCCCCAGGGAGAGATGGGACCTGTGGGATCTTGTGCCTCTGCTTCCCTTCCTCTGTCTGACTCTCAGCTATGCTACAGCCTGTCTCAGAGATGGAAGGGTCAAGGGAGGCTGAGGCTGTCCCCAGGACTGACAGGCCAAGCAAAGAAAGTTTGCTGGGATTAAATTGAAAAACAGCTAAAATGAGCTAGGATTGGAGTTTTTATATTTTCATTTATGTCTCTTCTCACCAGTGTTTGACATATCGTAAACACCAAATGAATGCTGCTTGTTTTACAATTGAGCTAAATAGTTTTTCTTCCATAAAGGCAGATGATTGCTTCAGTTTTCAAGGATATTTGAATTACTTCTAATTCCTTAGATTATAGAACTAAAAGAACACACACACACACACACACACACACACACACACACTACATCTCTTATTTTACCCCCATAGAATGGGTGTAGTGTAGGTAAAGACAGAACTAATGTGGGTAGCAACTTGATGAACCAAGGATCTGAAGACTCTTCCAGAAGAATGGATGTCTGAATTAAGCAAAGGAATATAATTATATTGGATCTAAATTTTCCCTGCTAGCATCTTTGAGAATTGAAATTTCTAGCTATATGGTTAGCCATCCCAATTTTGTCATTTAGTTTTTTAATGTGTTCATTTATTTTAATAATGTTATAAATATATTTAGTTAGAATGGAATGTAAGACAAGAGACTTTGTATATCAAAGTTTTTGTATAATGTCTCACCATAACCAGCCTGTCCAAAACCACTAATCACTTCCATTTGGGGTACTTTAACATTTAATGATACTTAGAAAGTAAACACACAGCCCATATTTAAAATACTTTCTTCATTTATCTTTGTATTATTACTTAAAGTACCAATTTCTGGCCTGGAATGTAGCTCAGTGGTACAGCACTTGCGTAGAATTTGTTAGATATTGGATTTGATGCCTAGCATTACAAAAAAAGAAGAAAAATTCTATTTTAAGATATTTTAAAAATTATTCTATTGCAACAATTATAAAGACACTGGTTGCCTCACAGACCAGTCAGCTTCTTGCATTTAATTTTTTTTGAGAGAGAGAGAGAGAGCTGAAGAATGACACTGTGGTTGAATACTTGGGAACAGAGTGATGTCAGGACATGGATGATAAATTTCACTACTTCTGCACTGCTGAATTGATGAATGGGAACTGCTGACAAATCCATACAAATGAGAACTTTCGGGAAGACACGCAATGATGAAAGACAGCTGTTTTTTGCCTGTTGGTTCTAAACTCTTCTGTTTTACTACACTCTTGTCCTATTCCCAGGAGAGTTCTGGTGTTTGAGAAAGATGTCAAATGGGAATAATGACCTAAGGACTGGAGAAATGGCTCAGCAGTTAAGATCACTGGCTGCCCTTGCGGAGGACTCAGGTTCGGTTGCCAGCACCCACATGGTCTAATTTCAATTTCAGGGAATCTGAAACCCTTTTCTTACCACCGCAGTCATTGCATGATATGGATGCACCTACCCACATGCAGGCAATACACTCATACATATAAAAAATAAAGAAAAGAATCATGACTGAGCACCTAGAAGGCTGAAACAGGAGGATGAAGAGCTTGAAGTCAGCTTGTGCTATGAAAAACGATTCAAAACAAAACAAAAAAGGAACAAAAAATATTTTATGACCCAGAGCTGGCCTTAACAGTTCGGGTTCACCTGCCATTTTGCTTCATATGATGGCTTAAAAAGCAGTTATTTAAGTATGCATTTTTAATGAATGGGAGACTATATCAATTTAATGAAGAATCTGCACCTGTTCTGCTGATTATAGAACCGGATCACTTTGTCTAGCAGTTGACTCTGTCAATAACATCCATTAATAGAAAACATATTATTGATTGTCAGTTTTATCAAGATTTTCTAGGTTTCTAGTTTAATGAATATTTATTTATTTTTTTAAAAGGAAGTATTTTTTTAGATTTTTATTTATTATTTTTTATGGGTATGAGTGTACTGTATGCATGTAGGTAGGTGTACCCATGTCATGCAAAGTTGCAGAGGTCAGAAGAGGGTGTTAGATTCCCCTGGAACTGGAGTTAAAGATGGTTATTAGCCACCATGTGGGTGCTGGGAATCAAACTTGGGTCTTCTGCAAGAGCAGTTGGTACTCTTCACCACTGAGCCATCTCTCCAGCCCCAAGTTTTATGAATACTTAAAATACAACTATAGAGATTGCTTCATCTTCTAGGGGAACTGTTTCCCCCGGCCTTGATTTTCCTGCCTTTGGTGTTTTCCATGCTGAGCTGTCTCTTATGCTATCTTATTACCAACTTTTTTTTGCATTTATTTTTCTTTTATTAACATTTTTATTGAAGTTATGTGCATTTCATACATAATTTCTCAGTCCAATCTAGACTCGTCTTCCATGTCCCTACCCCACCCGAGTTCATGCACCCTGGCATTCCTACCCTGTATCTTTTTCTGATTATTTTCAAAGATTTTTCAAAGAAGAGGATTATTGTCCTTGAGGGAATTTTACTGTTTCAGTCCATTCCCTGTCCCTGTTCCTCTGCTCTTGTTCCCTCCAATCTGTACCGTTTCAACATATGCATTTATATATATACATATATGTATATATGCATATATATATGCATATGAATAATTTTAGTATAGGCTTCATATATATATATATAATATAGTATATATATATTATATATATATATCACACCTATACCAAAACTACATCATCTGTCCACAAACTGTCATTTCCATATCATATTTCAGATTCATCTTTTGCTTTTCTGGGATTGTGTTACTTCACTTAGCATATCTTCTAGTTCCATCCATTTACCTGCAAAGTTCATGATGCCATCTCTTTTATTGCTGCATATAGAATTCTGTTGTGTAGATGTACCACATTTTCTCTATCCATTCATTGGTTGATGGGCATTTGGGTTGGTTCCAGCTCTTTGATATTGTGAAGAGAGCTGCAATGAACATGTCTGTGCATGTATCTCCGTGGTAGGAGAGTCTTGTGGGTATATACCCGAGTGGTATGGCTGGGTCAGGTGGTAAGCTCATCTTGAGTCTCTTCAGAGTTCTCCTTACTGCTTTGCATAGTGGTTGTATGAGTTTACATTCCCACCAGCAGTGGATGAGTGTTCTCCTTTTCTCACAATCTCTCCAGCATTTTGTATCATTTGTTTTCTTGATCCTTGATCAGTATTTTCAGAGTGAGATGATATCATAAAGTTGTTTTAATTTGCATTTCCTTAATTATTAGTGATGTGGAACATTTTTTAAGATGTTTGTCAGCCATCTTTATTTCCTTATTTGTGAAGTCTCTGTTCAGCTCTTTACTCCATCTTTTTTTTTGAGTGATTCATTTGTTTTCTTCTTTGTTTTTTGAGTAGTTTATATATTCTGGATGTTAATGCTCTGTCAGATGTATTATTGGTGAAGGTTTCTTCCCACTCTGTGAGTTTTCTCTTCATTTCACTGATTATTTCTTTTGCTATACAGAAGCTTTTGAGTTTAATGAGGTCCCACTTGTTAACTGTCAACCTTACTTCCTATGCAGCAGCTGTCTGAGTTAGGAAGTCATTTCCTACACCTCTGTCTTGGAGGTTGCTACCAACCTTTTCTTCTATAATCTTCAGAGTTTTGGGTTTCACATTGAGGTCTTTGATCCATTTGGAATTGATTTTTGTACAGGGTGAGAGGTAGGGGTTTTAGTTTTATTCTTCTACAAGTGGTAATCCAGTTTTGCCAACACCATTTGCTGAAGATGCTGTCTTTCCTCCATTGTGTCTTCTGGGCCCCTTTGTCAAATATTAGGTGGCTGAAATTGTGTGTGCTCAGGTTTGGATCTTCAATTTTGTTTCATTGGTCTACAGGTCTGTTTTTTTGTCAGTACCAGGCTGTTTTTATGACTATAGCCCTGTAATATAGTTTGAAGTCTGGTATAGCAATGTTCCCTGCATTGCTCTTTTCACTCAGGTTTGCTTTGGCTGTTCAGGGTCTTTTGTTTCTCCATATAAATTTAAGGATTTTTTTCTAAGTTTGTGAATAAACTCATGGGGATTTTAATTGGGACTACATTGAATCTGTATATTAATTTGGGTAGAATGGACATTTTTCCATCTTTTGATGTCTCTTATTAGCAAGTTTTAGGCTCAGTAGTAATTCATGTTCCAGCTGTGTGAACTGGTGGCCTTAATTAGCTGTTACTATTTTCCAGCAAAGATAGTTTTCATTATGAGTAATGTTAAATGGAACAAAGTGCCGAAGAAAATGGACATACTTAAAAATAAAATAATTTCATTTGAACTGTGTTTTAAATTCAACTGTGTCAAATTGTGTGTTTATAGTACTTCATTTTATTTTAGGTATGGAAGCATATTTATGGAGTATGACTTTTGTGCACTAGCACATTTTTGTGCTTTAAATGCTCGTACTATTTTGGGACTGTTTTTATAATAGCTTTTCCCGGTATCCCAGTTTCATCGCTGTATCAATCTCGAGTGGCCAGTTTTATGTTCTTTTGCCACTGCAAATGTGTAAGTTCTATAAAACACTTGTTATATATTTGTCTAAGATTTCACAAGCCTTTATTCTTAGTTTAACCACAGTTAAACATCTTTAAAAGACTGGAAGCAATTACTTCTACCCTTTACATTTTGCCTGAAGTGCTTTAAAAGGCACCAAGCCTTCAAATAGGCAGAACGTGGCGTCAAGGACAAGATATCAGAATGTGCTGGTGGAATTGTATTTGGCACACCCAGGGAAGGCTCTGATTTCTCATCAGAAGGCAAGGCTCTCCAGTTACTTCCAAAGCTGTCAAGAAAGTAAACACTACATACACAAACTTTAGAACAAATAAGAGTTTAAAGCATCATCTCTGCTGGCTAGCTTTTAGTGTGTTAGAAGGTGCCTGCAAGCTACCTGAAGAGAAAATTTAGCATGAATCCAACCCAGTTGGGAGCCCTGTGAGATAAAACAACTGGCCTGGAAAGATATGTCTGCCAGCATAATAGTGGCATGAACATTATAGGAGTAACCACCTACTTTCCAATTGGATTTAAGATCTGCTTCATAGGATGGAGCCCTTACCAGGCATAAGAGCCTGAGACTAGACAGCCATGGGGGAAAGTTTCATACAATATTTCTACTAAATAGATATAATATTAAACTGATTTCTAATGACTTATTGTTATACCCATAGATTAGACAGAGAAATTTCCTTATACAGCATATGGTAAGTAACAGAGAGAACCACAACTGGCTAAGGTGGGGAGAATAAGAGGATGCAGATAACTGTGTATCAAACTTTTGACTCTCAAGGATCAGGGGTCATTGCAGAAGACGGAGTAGAAAGATTTTAAGAGCAGGAGGAGGCAGATAACCACAAAACCCAGAGTTTTCCTGACAGCTGGTTTGTTACTCAAATAAACTTACAGCATGTACAAATCCTATGTAAGCTCAAGCCAGACAAAATCTCAGCATAGATGTGGGGAAGTGGGTAGGAAACCATGACCCTACCTGAGGAAGTATTGGCAATTGGTGGCTGATGGGAAGGGGAGATTCAGTCTTGTTTAAGGATGAGTCTCTTGATAGGTTGACCAGGCTCCAGTGGATATACCCACACCAAAAGGCATTTGGAGATACAACCTGACACTCTCTCCCCCTTCACTCAATATATAATATAATATATATTAGATAGATAAATAGTATTATATATATATCATGTGTGTGTGTGTGTGTGTGTGTGTGTGCATATGAGTTTATAGTACAGGAAATTTGGAGGAGATTTAGTCAGGGGAGTGAAGATATGGAATGAACTCTTTACTGCATCTGTATAAGTGGCTGTCAATAAACCTGAGAAATCTTACAAACTCATACAAACTATTTGTGTGTAGAATGACAGTACATGGGCGAATTTGGAAAATAAAACTTCAACTGAGACAAATTCTTGAAGGTTTCCATAAATTTATTCTCTTATGAACTATTGTGTTTCAGAAAAGGTATCTTAGAATGATTTTTCAAATTTCTTTCAGCGATCCAATCACTTTAGTAAGAAATCATCCTACCTTGAATTTCCTAATATGCAAAGTTCTACCTGTGAGGCGTGAGCTCCTTTTGCTCTTACTTCAATCATTTACAACGAAAACTTTTCTTTTTAGCAAGAGGTTTTTGATTATCTAATTTCCGACTAGGTGTGACTGTGTGTGTCTGACTTACCTCCATCAATTAGGTATGGTATAAATAATTACTGAAAGGACTGTGTTAAATAGGGACTCATCAAATACAAATTCACTGGACATATTAAGCTTAGAGTCCTCAATTTGCCTGTGGTAATTTCTCTCCCTGCTATAAATAACCTTCAAATCTTCTGGCATCAAGGTTTGGTTTTGGTCACTTGTTAATTGCTATTTAAATTATAATTTATAAAGAGAGGATCACAATTCACGATCTGAAGCATGCTATTTTTTTTTTCTTAAGGAAAAGAACACTTTATTTTTTTTTGTGAAAAAGGTGACATTACCTTTTACACTGATTTCAGCTTCCTGGGACAAATGAAATGGAAAGGAAGTCTGTTTCCTTATTATACCTTAATATGCCCTGTTCAAAAACCATAGCCATATTCCATTCTGCAGCCCCCTTGCTTCTTTGTCTTGTTAAGGTTTCTGTGAAATGATTTCAAGAGCTGATTGCATTTCAGAGCATATTTTAAATGGAAATATGAGTCCTTGAGGGAATTTATGTTATTTTGAATGTACTTTAGAAGAGAGAAGAGAAAGCCAAGACACAAGTAAAGAGAAAAAAGACAAAGGCCTTATTTCTGTGAGAAAAGGCATGTATGCGCGTGTGCCTAGGAAAAGCTGCATCAGTTGATAAAGGTTTATTTCATGGCAGTTCTAAGTGGCAAACACCAAACTGCAGGGTTGCACTTTCAACTACTGTTTTAGCAGAATTCTTTCAGTTGCAAGTGACAGAAATCTTAGCTTAAACAGTCATGGAATTAAGTCTTCTTAATTGAATTTTGTGTATTTCATACATAGCATCTCAATCAATCTTAATCACCTTTATAACCCTTTCTCCATTGGCACCCTGCCACAGTCTCCACCACTGGAATTTATACATTGTGTCATCTGTGTTAAGGCTTATTATGCCAAATTAGTGTCCCTGGCCATTCCCTTAGTGCGGGTTCATCCACTGAGCTCTAATCAGCCTATCCAGAGTCCCTTGCTCTAAGAAGGTCAGTTCTTCACCCAACAGTAATCAGCTTCCAGTATTTCTTCAGCTAAGATTGGGTTCTGCTGCTCATTTCCCCAGGTCCATGCTGCGTTTTTGTCTGGTTGAGCTTGCTTGGGTCTTGTGCATGCCGACACCATTGCTGTCGATTCATATAAGCAGGATCCCAGGAGCTTGTATTTCCATATGTTCATGCACCACCTCCCTGGATATTACAGTCTTTCTGCTCCCTCTTCCACAATGGTCCCTGAACCCTGGGTGAGTGAAGATTAATATAAGAGACTTGTCCATGGACCCACACTCTTACAGACTCCTAATTTCTACGGTTTGGCTATTTATGACCTTCAGAGTTCCTGGCCCTCTCTTACATGAGGGAGCTTCCTTAATGAGCGTTAAGAGATGCATTAGTGTCTTCTTGACCACTTGTATGTTGTATCCTAGGTGTGGAGGTTGCATTGTAGATGTATTCCTTAGGCTCGGGCAATTGACAGACAATGTCTGTATATAACCAGTTGTGATGCTCTGTAATGGTCTTCAACTGTTGCAAAAGAGGCTTATTTGATGAGTGGTATCTGGGATATTTGTCTATAAATATAAAGATAAATATTTTGCACTTTGTAAGAAAGTACATTTGTTTAGGGATGTGACAACCTTGGGAATTTCTCTAAGATCTATGACCTCTCCAGCTATGTGTATTTGTCTATGTTTGCAGTACCACACATAAGTTTCCTTCCATTGAGTGGGCTTTAAGTCCAATTAGATAGCTGTTGATTGCCCCCAAGATAAAAGTGCCACTACTGCACCAGTATTGTATGCTGTACTGGACATTGATGTGGCTATTGGGTCTTAAAGCTGGTGTTGGACCATTGATTTTTGTTCTCTCTTATCAGCTTAGGGGGTGCTCGCCAAAACTATGAGATCTAGCCTTCAGTTCCAGCTGTATTGCTCCAAATCCAGTCTCTGAAGTATGTCCTGTCTTCAGCAATATGGTCTTATCTTCAAGTTTTGGGAGACAATCAAGTGCTATGGCAGTAGCTTGTATAATTGGAGGAGTCTCTTGGACTACCCCAATTAAAAGGTCTATAGAAAGTTTCTCCTGTCTGGCACTATTTCTTGTGATGTAGCTTTCAGCTATGCACAAGGACTGCTGTAGAGATATTGCATGTATAATTTGTCATTATGTCCTTAGACTAATGTGATTCCCTCAGGTTTTTTATACTAGCTAGGCATTATTTATCTCTCATCTCTCCCCCTCCCTATTGAACCGACCCTCCCCACTTAAACCCTATTCCTCCCTTGATAATCCCAGTCTCCTATGGTCCCACCTCTCTTGAGCTCCTTCTTTCCCTTTATCCCCAAATTTCCTTCTATAACCCTACCTCACCACTCCCATTCAAATACCCTCATTTTATTCATTTCTCCCTTAGTAATACCTGTCTCTTACTAGCTTTCTCTCTCAGGTTCCCTTTTTCTTTTTATCTCTCTGGTTCCTTTTCATTTTCCTGGTTCCTGTAGTTACATCAGGAGATAGACCAACATAGAAGGATTTGGTGCTAGGATCCACAAACGAGGGACAATATATGTCTTTTGCTTTTCTAAGTCTGTGTTACTTCACAAAGCCTAACATTTTCTAGTTCCATCCATTTACCTCCAAATTATATGACTTTGTCTTTCTTTACTGCTGAGTAGAACTTCATTGTGTACATGTGCCACATTTTCATTATCCATTCATCAGTGGAGGGACACTTAGGTTGATTCCATCTCTTAGCTATTGTGAAAAGAACAGCAACAAACATGGATGTGCAAGAATCTCTGCAGTAGGATGAGTCCTTTGTGTATGTGCCAAGGAGTGGTATAACTGGGTCAAATGAGATGCTCATTTTTAGTTTTTTAAGAGTGTTCCACACAGCTTTCCATAGGGTTTGCATGATTGTATAATCCTACCAGCAGTGAATGAGTGTTCCCTTTTCCCCACATCCTCTCCAGCATTTCGTATCATTTGTTCTCTTGATCTTATCCAGTCTTACTGGGATAAGATGAAATCTTAAAGTGGTTTTAATTTTCATTTCTCTAATTACTAAGGATGTTGAACACTTTTAAAGATGTTTCTTGGCCATCTTTATTTCTTCTTTTGAGAACTCTCTGTTCAGACCCTTAGCCTATCTTTTAATTGTGTCAGTTTTTTTCTTGATTATTTGTTTTTTTAAGTTCTTTATATACTCTGGATGTTAAACTTCTGTCAGATGTGTCACAAGGTTTTCTCCCATTCTGTGGGTTTTCTCTTCTCTTCCTTGGTGGTTTCTTTTGTTGTACAGCTTTTTAGTTTAATGATGTCCCACTTGTTGATTGTTGACCCTAATTCCTGAGAACTAATGTCTAATTTGGAAAGTCCTTTCCTACATGTGTATCTTGTAGGTTATTGCCAATGTTTTCTTTGAACAGTTTCAAAGTTTCAGGTTTCACATCAAGGTCTTTGATCCATTCGGAGTTGACTTTTGTGCGAGATGAAAATTAAGGGTTTAGTTTCATTCTTCTATGGGTGGAGATCTAGTTTTGTCAGCACCATTTGCTGAAGATGCTATCTTTCTTCCAGTGAGTGTTCTTGGCCCCTTTATCAAATATCACTTGGCTGAATTCACATGTACTCATGATTGGGGTCTTCAGTTATGTTCCATTGATCAGGTTTATTTTTGTGCCAATACCATGCTGTTTTTATGACTATAGCTCTGTAATATAGTTTGAAATCTGATATAGTAATCCCCTTCCATTGCTCTTTAGGCACTGGGTTGCTTTGGTTATCTGGGTCTCTTGTGAATCCTTATAAATTTTAGGATTTTGGGGGAGTTTTTTTGAAAGGATTTATTTTACTTTTAACTATGCATCTGTTTGTGTCCTTGTGTGTGGGTAGGCACATTTAAATGCAGGTGGTCCTGGAGGGCAGAAGTGTTGGTTCACCCTGGAGATGGAATTACACGTGGTTGCGAGCCACCTCGAATGGGTGCTGGGAAACGAACTTGGGACCTCTGGAAGAACAATATATTTGATTTCGACTGCTGAGCTATCTCTCCAGCCCCTTGACATGGAGTTTTATTGGTATTTATGTGTGATACAGACTCTGATGAACTTTATGTGTGATACAGACCCTGATGAACTTTGATTTGTGGCTTAAAACACATTACCAAGAAGTGTGATCCTCTTCTCTATGACTTGGATCTGCTTCTTTACCATTGGCTTTATTTAGGTATCTTACTGTTAGCAACTCAGATATTTATGTCCAGGACAAAATAAGGGTCCTTTCTCAGTAGGCCTAACAATTTTCTTAAGAGTCACCAGGATCAACTGAATTAGATCATTTGTCTGTGGCTCAGGTGGCCTGGAAGGGTAAAACTAAGTGAAAGAGCTCTACCCCCAGACCTGAGGAGGGCCCCACTTGGATCACATGGAGAATGGAAGAATCAGATCCCTAAACAAAAACGGAAGCAGTCTCCAGAGGGAGAAAGGTGGCAGCAGAGGCATAGGGCAAGTGCCTACCTCACAGCTGCCAGGTTATGCTGAGCTCTCAGGACTCCAACCCAGCCTGAAGTGCAGTCATGTGGTAGGAATGACATTCATCAAGCCTTCTACTCTCAAGCCTCCAATTGCATTGTTTACTACTTTATTTTTTGAGAGAAGGTCTTATTGTAGCCTAGGCTGACCTTGCCTCTACCTCCTGAGTTTTGGGGTTTCACATGTGCTGAAGATTGAACCCCGAGCTTCCTGCATGCTAGGTAAGCAGTCTACCAACTGAACTATATCCCTAGCCCTTGCATACCACTCTGAATTTGTAATTACATTATAGCAAGTAAAAATAATGAACTAACTCCAAATATCTAAATATATGATATTTGATTTCAATTATAATATGCTATGATGTTCCCAAAATGGTAGTAGGCAAAAATCAGAATCTGAATGTTGCTATCAAGTCTTCTTAGGAGAAATAGTGTGGGTACATGCTCATAAAGTATTATATACCATTGGGGTTTAGTAGTCCTAGATGAAAACTCCTGAGATAGTCTAAGTGTTATCCATAAGACTCTAGCAAGAAGTTCACTAGTCTAGACTTGAAATCTCCAGCATGTCCTAACTTTAGCTTTAAAGTCCTTTTTGTCTTGGTCTGCTGGTCCCCTCAAGAGCTTTTTGAGTACTGGCTGCCATAACAATTACAGACTGAATACACATTTATCTCTCCCAGTTCTAGAGGTTGAGAACAGGGAACCGTCTTGGGCCAGTCATGATGAGAGCTGACTTGCTGCTTGTGGAGGGCTGCCTCCAGTAGAAGCACACACCTCATCACAGACCCCTCACTTACATGACTTCATGGAAACCTGGTTTCCTCTTAGAGGCCCTACCCATATATAGCAGTAGGCCTTCCACATATGAATCAGGCAGAGTCAGAAAATAACATAAATATTCACAGCAAGATCCTTGAGACTCTTCTTGCACTTGTGAGAAGTTATTGGTCATCTGCTGAAAGAAAAGTCAGACAGCTCTTAGAGTTCCCACTTACACTGAACCCTAATCTGTCCTTATATGCATTTTGCTTTTCTGTGCTAGCCCTACATCTTGGAACCTAAAAAAGCAAACAGTAGACTATGTGTCAGATATAGTGGGTGCATTTACTCAGTCTGTATGTTTTTTTTTTTTTCTGATGATTATACCCAAGCCTTAGGAATAGGAGAAAACTTATATTTTGTCCTCTTTTCTTTTTTTCTTTCTTTTATGTTTTTGGCTGCTGCATTGGTGGTTTCCTTTCCTGTCCAGTTGAATTAATGGTTCTGGAATAAGAGTTCAGTTTGTTTGAAGCTGATCTCCCAATTCCTGCTAATCTACCTCTAAGCTGTACTGATGGATATTGGGAGCTTGGTACTGTAATCTTAAGGGCTCAGTGTTCAAAGTCTGCTCCATGTGAAGAGGTTTTATTTTCACATTAGAGGATGGATTAAATAGACTGCAGCATGCATTCTTCTCTCATAAACCCTCATTTGTTCTGCAGTCAGTAGATAAGTGGAAGGCTCTGGGTGCCAGCTGCTAGCATTACTGCAGCCTTTTGCTCTTTGTTTCCCAGAAAAATTCTTTGTGCCAGTGGCAAGGGCTTTTTTTTTGGGTATTCAAAATGTAATACTACTTAGCTACACTGGCAGGGAAGCACCTGGCATAGGTATTTAAGTGGCCCTCTCCAAACTGAGCAGAACAGAGAATGATAGGGCAGCTGATGCCAAAGGGTGGCAAGGACATCCCATTCTGTCTGCTGTAAGCACAGGATTTCAGCTTTTGGACTTTCCTTAACCTGTTGTAGCAATCCTTTGAGCAGGAAGCAGGATTGACATGGTTCAGTCATGGAACCCCTGCAGCTTGCTATGCCCTGCATACGAGTAAGCAGATGGAAAGCCACCTGTATCTCCTGGCAGGAGAGGCCAGGGTCACAAGGGAGACATAGAAACCGGGAAGCAACTCAGGGGGAATTAGGAGTGGTTTGATAAGTTCAGCTCACAGAAGATGCTCTAGGTGAGAAGGAAGAGGAAAGGTGACACTGCAGGGAGAAATTTTACTATAGTGGCAAAAATATTATTTGATGACTCTGGTGATGCACAGACACAGAGACTGTTAATGTAGAATACTTGCCTGGCAAAAAGCAATAAAACATTAACTTGGACAGGAACTTGGTAGTAACCTTGGACAGATAAAGCTTACATAATGTGGTCAGAATCTTATGTCAGTGCAAGTTATTAATGTATTCTCAGATCCTGTGTGCTTTCTGATTTTATCTCAAATAGAAGTAGGACAAATGCTAGAAGAAATGCCATCAGGGAGATTTTTCCGATACAGAGCAGTCTCGGAAGTGCCAAGCAAGTGGAGTTTCAGAATGGAGCAGACCTGTCATCAGCCTCCCTCACCATCCGTTCACCCTTTCCTGTTCTGATAATGGGGTTGGCTAGGAGTTGGCTACCCTAGCCCAGGTCCCAAGCCAATCCTGACACTTGGGATGTAAATTAATAATCTTCACCATGCTCCTTTATTTCCTGTTTTCTTTTTTTTTTCTTTGTTCTCTCTTCCTGTTGAGTAGAGATATTCCCTAAGTCACCCATTAGATGTCAGGAGCTGTTTCTGGCATTAAGAACCAGAGATGGGCACGGATGCATGCGGGCTCTACTCTTACCGAGTTCACAGCTGAGTGAAAGAAGGAATGAAAACGTCATACAGATTCGTGAACAAATACAAACCTCAGTAAATGTCAGGAATAGAAGGGGCACTGTGCCATGTGAGGGGTGTGTCTGACTTTAGGAGTTAGGAAGTGCCTCGGTGAGGAGAGAACTTTTGATGTGAAGTTTGAAGGACGGGCAGTAGCTTTCGAGGAAGGGACAGGAAGGTCTTGGTAAACTCCCTATTCTTGTGTCTTATGAGGCATGGGGTGTTTGAAGAGCTGAAAATACAACAAAAGCCAGAAACTGGAGGAATTTGACATGAATCTAGAAGGATAGCAAAGGTCTGTTCATGTCGGGCCAGATTAAGAGTTTGGTTATTCTAATTTGGTCATTTTCCCAACAATGGAAAGCCTTTCACATGTTTTAAGAAGAAAAGGGCCAGTGGCAGGCAGCAGACAGGATGAGAACTGGTCAGATTTGCAGTTTTTATAAACTCGTTTAGCTTGGGAGTTGTTTTCCCATCCCTTTTCTCCGTACATTGAGATCTACCAGTTTGTACCACACAGGGAATGTCCATACTCTGCCTTCAATTTGCAGAATGGGAGTGATTGGGAAGTGTTGGGAGAGTTCCTCAGTTGTGCAGGGAGGTGATGACTGGCTAGAATATACTGACAGAAGTGGGCAATTCAACAGATACCTAGAAAGTAAAATTGGCAGGATTTAGCAATGGGCCAAGGTTAGTGGAAAGTACCAGACTGATTTCCACATCCTTGGGTACATGAACTAGATGGGTGGTAGAACTACAATCAAAGGAAATGGGAAGAGGAACAGATTTGTTAGGGGTGTAAAGTTGTGAATTGTTATTAAACATGTTCAATTTAAGGTAACTCTTCAATATATATATATTTTTTTCTTATATTAAGATGGAGGCCAAACTGAGTACTTAGCACAGATGAGATTTTCTATTCTCTCCTTTTTTTTAGTGATGTATATTTATATACAGAGTACTGGGTTTCATAACCACACACACACACACACACACACACACACGCACACACACACACACACACACGTACACAATGTTTTTGACCACGCCCCTTTCATGCTTCCTACCCTCCCATTTCTTTCTCCTTTCATCAATTTCCTTCATTTCCTAGATGACTTTGCTTCTTTCATATAATATATTCACACAAGATTTTTATATATGTTTGTAAAATATAAGATCCAGATAAGATTTTTTTTTCTTTTTGGATGGGGCTACAGTATTCAGGTCTTGTGGAATTCACCCCCCACACGCTCAGCTCCTATTTGAATCTGGGCATTGATTTTTCACAGCCTGGGGGCCAGATGGACCTGTGTTTTGAGGTTGTTAATGATATAGACAATTTACATTCATAAACCTTGTTTTTTTTTTATCCTTTGAAGTGAAAGCCTCATTTAGATAGAATATGTTAACTCCTGTAGGCAGACTTTTGCCTTGCTATAAAGTAATGGTTACTTAGGAGAAGAGTAAGTGGCTTCTGAGAAGTTTGTGGACACGCTCACCTTAGCTTGGGGCCTGCTTCGTTATTCCTATTCTCAGTACATGGTAGGTACATCTCAGTAGATGTGTCTCTTTGTACCACACTGGCTTGGACCAACAATCCAATAGGAAGATTCCCCTAGAGGAGAACGTACTACTACCATTTTACTAAATTAATATAATATTCAACTGCCTTCTACATACTGATTTTATACCATTGATTAGTGCATCTCTCACCCTTCACAAAGACATTTCTTCGATTTTCTTTCTTTTTATTTTTTTCCAGAGACAAGTTCTCAAACTCTAATAAAATGGTCCTTGAGTTTCATTCTGAGTTTGCAGGATTTACATCTAAGAAGGAATTTTGATAATCTTCTCCTCCTTGCAGCTTCCACAGTACCTTCCATCACTATGAGAGCTAGGATTTGGGTATTTTTTAGGGTCCAAGACAATCTTTAAGTATTTTCTTTGTTCTTAAGAATTTCATAAATATAGAAAGAAATATGATCATATATAATCTTTTGCTGTACAAAACTCTTCTCAGAGTTTATGTAACTTCTGAAATTGAACGTTGAAGTGATTTCTGGCCACAATAGATGTTGCTGTTGCAATAGTAAAATTCTAGTTTTGTCAAATTTGGTTTTGTCCTTTATATGCTGTTAGTATGAGAAAAGTTGATGTCAATGTACTATTCTCATTCTTGTCAATGGAAAGTACTAAATTACAAATTTCATGTGAATAATGATAACTTGATTTCTTGCATTTCATATTTCCATGATGTCCTGAGTGTAAAGTTATGGGATTTTTGTTCTTGAATCTTGATTTTGGAAAGTAGGAGGTCATCAGAGAATTAAGAAATAAGTAATTCCAACTTGTCCAGAAAATGATTTGTGGAAAATTAGTTCCTTTCTTTTCTTCCTTTCTCTCTTTCTCTCTTTCTTTCTTTCTTTCTTTCTTTCTTTCTTTCTTTCTTTCTTTCTTTCCTTTTTTTTTTTGTCTTTTTTTGAGAAAGGGTCTCCATGTAGTCCCAGCTGGCCTGGAACTCACTATATATACCAGGCTGGCTTTGAAATAACAGAGATCTGCCTGATTCTGCCTGGGATTAAAGGTATCTGCCACCAGGCCTGGCTTGGAAACATTAGTTTCTTCAGTAGTTCTTTTCTATTAATGTTAGAAAATGTTATTCTTGGGGCTGGAGAGATGGACCAGTGGGTAGGAACACTAGCAGAGGACCCAGGTTTGATTCCTAGCACTGACATGGTAGTAAACAATTGTCCATAGCTCCAGTTCCACAGGATCCAATGCCCTCTTCTGACCTCCATAGGCATTGCATGTCACAGGTACACTTACATACATGCAGGCAATGTACTCATACACATAAAATAAAATTAATAAATATTTAAAAATAAAATATTATTCTTGAGGAATTTCATGCAATACTTGCTATTCAAGTTTACTTTTATTTCATTGAAAATGTTAATGACATTTATTTATGTGTGTGTATGTGTGCATGTATACATGGTGCATACATGGATGTCAGAGGACAACCTGTGGTAGTCAGCTCTCTCTTTCTACCATGTTGGTCCTGGGGCTCAAATCCAGGTCACCAGGCTTGGTGACAAGTGCATCTATACCACTGCATCATCTTGCAAGCTCTACTATTCATTTCTAAGACAAATGGGAAATCTGCTTAAAGTCTTGTGATCCTCAGAATTATTTTCCAACCTGAAGGGTTTTCTGAAGTCAGCTTTTCACCTTTTTAGATTGTAATTTGCAGGGAGAAGAACTTGCTCAAGTGTTTCTTGAAATCCTTCCTTGATGGCTAGACCTCAATGGTTTAAACCATGTTTCTGAACATAGGTTTACAAGCAGGTAGCCGCAAAAGTTTTCTTTTTATATAAGTCTAAACTCCAGGCTCTACTAATGCAAATGTGATGCACGTGATTAAAGTGATATCATTTTATTAAACCTCCTCTCTTAATCCGCCTCTAAAAGGCCTTCTGTTTCCATTACAGCTAGGTTATTGATGCTAAATAGTTCAGCAAATTGGGTTGTTGAAGCACATCTGTCATGCATTATTCATCAAGTACCTTTCACAAATCATAGCTGTCTGTTACTTCAGCTGGAATCCCAGAAGCACCACTTCTTAGGGAGTTGGATTCCTTTGTGAGCCAAGAAATGGAGTCACAGGCACATCCAGCAATACTTGGTTCCTCTGTTGTCTTTGAAATGTGGAGCATGATGGGGAACTGGCTTAATTAATGTTCTACAGTAATGTGTCTGTTTATAAAGAAATAATGTACTATAAAATTAAGCTACGTATAGTGAATGTACCTCCTAATGGCAAGGCTGGCATTTTAAGTGATCAGTAAATCACTTAAATATTAAGACTTTCTTGAACAAGGGTAATAAAAGGAACATTTGGAAATGGTTGATACCAGTACCTACAATTATCCACTAAATAAAACATTTTTATTGTGATCACCGTGTTAATCACATTATAGAACAGTCTGATCAGGAAATGTGAGAAATCGTATATTAATTTTTTCATCTCTGACATGATTAACTTTTACATTAGTGTGGAAATCTCAGATATTTAAACCAGTGCATGACTTTGTCCAGAGGACAGTTTGCTTAATTTCTGAGAGGGGAGAGAGAGAGAGAGAGAGAGAGAGAGAGAGAGAGAGAGAGAGAGAGAGAGAGATCTTTAAAGTTGCCTCTTTCCAAGGCTAAACCTTTCCTTGTTTGGTTCATTAAGAATGGAGTTCCCCTAGCTCCTCACTGATGAGTCTCTTTCCAGCTCACGTGTGGAACTTTCCAGTCTAAGGGCTATTCTCTCCTCTCATAATGATGGGGAATCTCCCACTTTGGGCATCTGCAGGCACAGTGAATCTTACATGGTCACCCTGGTCCAGTTCTTGGTAGGGTGATGTATCACTGCTTAGCAGAGGGAACCTGGGGAAGAGCAAAGGCTCTTAATGTTGCTCAGCTGTCCCTTGAAACTGATATCTCTTCTTTGTCCAGTCTTCCTGTGATCATGGAGGCCGCATTCAAGCAAGCATAGTGGACAGTGGGTCTGTATTGCTCCCCTCCAAGGGGGTAGGTGTTCCCATTGAACTCCTCCTTTCTGGCATAAAATGATTTAATCATCAAAACTTACATGTGCATTCCCTACTCCTAGGAATTAGAATAGAAAAATGATGGGCAACAATGATTAACCAGTTGTTATTAAAAGTAAACAAATAAAAGCTTGAACTCTCCAGTCTGCATATTCTACATAATTAAAAGTATTCAGCAAAATAGAAGTAGTTTGTATGGAAAATGTTAAACCAATGGTAATACATTCAAAATGCTTTTGAAAGCATCCATTTATATTTAATCTTTTGCTAGGCTGATAAATGTAAGATAGATTTTCTGCAGAGGGCTTTGTGAAACAAAATTGTAAATTCCAAGATGTTGTGCTTGATGGGTTGTGGTGTCTGAATCCCAGATCTCTACTGATGGAAATTTGGCATGTTGGGAAGTGAGATGAGGGTTTAATGAACAAAATCTAATCTAAGAGATGGAAATGCTGTTCCTCTTAAATACAGAGAAATTAATGGGCTGAAAAAGGCACAAGCAGTTTTTACTGACACCAAATGATTTCCATAAAGAAGAGGGTGGGGTGGTTGTGGTGTGTACCAGTGTGCCGAGCCCAGGGTGAGCCCAGCCAGCAGATGATGAATGCCTTGTAATTCTGGTGCCAGATCTTTTACTTCAGTTCACACTAGTGTCCAGTCCCTACAAGATGGGGCTTTTCATTAGTTTTAAAATCACTGGTATTTGTTAATTTGACTTGATAGCACATAATGTAACCAGGGGCTCTCTTACTGTAGCCTTGAGCCATGAGGACATATAGGCTAGTGAGAGGAGAGTTTCAGAGATTTGAAGCAATAGAAAAAGTTTCTCTTACAGCTAATTTTCCATTTTAAATTCTAATCAAATTTATCTTTTAATATAAGTTAAAACCTCCAGGAAGTAGGTCTTATTTGAATTTAGTTATGAGCCAAAAACAGTTGTCAGAAGTAACCAGGCCAGAGGCAGCTAACTAATTATTCTGTCATTATGCATAGATGAAGCCACCAACTCTAGATACCTTAGTTGTCTTTCTGCAGTGACAAAATACCTGACCAAACTATTTAAGGAAGGAAGGGTTTATTCTGGTCCCCCATCACAGTTGGGAGGTTATGGTGGCAAGAAGTTGAGGTAGCTGGTCACACTGCATCAGGAAGCAGAGAAAGGGGTGATTGTACTCTGCTTTCTTTCTCATTTTTTATTAGTTTAGGACTCCAGCCTATAGAGTGGTATCATCTACATTTAGGGTGGATCTTCCTACCTTAATTAATGGAATCTAGAAACTCTTACAGACATGGATTCCATGGTAATTCTAAAACCCATCAAGTAGGCAATCAAGATTAACCATCACAATAGGCTAGAAGAAATGGGCTGGAGGGAATGTTCTGTTGCTCTTGGGAATGACAAAGAACACACTGACTTTAACCAATTCCTGCCTTTCTCCACCCTTTTCTGTTAGTATATTTGTCTAGTCTAGATTTAGTAAAGGGGACTGATGGGGAAAAATAGAGTGAACTCAGGAAGCTTTTGGAGAGAAGTTCCTCAAAGAAAACACTGTCACACATTGCTTAATGATGGGGATACAGTTTGATAAGTGTGTTGTTAGACAATTTCATTGTGAAATTATAGAGAAGATGGACAGAAGCCTAACCAGGACAGCCTACTGCACACTTAGCTATATGGTATAGCTGTTGCTCTGAGGCTACAAGCCCATAAAACATGTTAATCTTTTTAATACTATAGGCGATTATAACACATTTTTATTTTTGTATCCAAATAAGCATAGCACAGGCATGGTAAAAAAGATACAAAAGACAAAAATAACTTGTATAGGACACTTACCTTGAATGAAGCTCCTAGGACTGGAAGTGGCTCTGGGTAATCAGAGATGAATGGGAAGGCGTGTGGCATCACTGTAGGACTTTGTCAGTGGTTGCACTAAGTTTGTTGAAAAAGCATCTTTTTTAAAAAAAATAATAAAACTAGTTTATTATGACTTTTGACTTTATAAACTTTTAAAGTTTTTGAACTTTTTTATTCTTTTGTAGTAACACTTAGGTTAAACTCACACATTATATAGCTAGACAAAAAAAAATATTTTCTTGAGGCTGGAGAGATGGCTTAGCAGTTAAAAGCACCGGTTGCTCTTGCAGAAGACCTGGGTTTGAGTCTTACCACCCACATGCTGGTTAACAACCATCTGTAACTGCAGTTTCAGGGGAATCCAACATCCTTCTTCTGACTCGGGGGGCATTGCAGGATGTGGTACACTTACACACATGTGGGGAATGTTGTTTTCTTATGCAGAAAACAACAGCTACTGTGAGTTCATGATTGCAGTAGCCATGTCAAAACGAGAGGATAGCACTTCACCGCTCTTTCCCATCCTTATTTTTTACTCTTAACTTTTTGTCAAAATCTAAAATGCAAAGACATGTGCTATTGTAGACCTACACAGGGCGAGGCCAACTGACATCACTGTCATACAGCAGGCCTTGTCCACACTGAACCACCCTGTCTCACCATCATGATACCTTCTGCTTCTGAAGGACCTCCCTGCAGCTCTTCTTGAGATGCTGATCTTTTCAGAAATGGCCACCATGGTTTTCTTATTCTTATTATCACAGATTTGCTTGTAAGCAGATATTGCATCATGAACATTCTGCTTTATTAATGGAAACTTTTTGGTGTTAGGATTCATGTTTTCTAATTCTTGAAGAATCTTCACGAGGTTTGCAAAGTACTGGCAAAGTCTTCACTCTGGCATTTGTTGGGGGATCTTTGTCTCGGCAGTTTCCTTTTTCTTGCCTTTTCCACTGTGCACTCTTATTTTGGTTCTGACAAATCCTTGAGTCACTTCCTCTGCAGTCACCTCCAGGAGCTCCTTGATGTCATCCTCATTCACACATATGTCATCCTTATCCACATGTAGGTCACAGTTGCTCCCCATCTCACCTCAGCCCTGTTGAGATAGGCAACCTTCTAATCCTTGACAAATCCTTAAAATTCATGGATGGGCATTTTCATTGATTTTTTGTGAATTTCATATGGTATATCTTGATCATAGTTAGACCCCTTTCCTTATCTGTCTCCCCTGATAGATCCCACTCACACCATTTTTAGGCATTCTGTCATGTATGTTAGGGCTTAATAAGCTGAGTTTCTGTCCCTGATGACCCTTGGTGTGAGTCCATCCACTGGAGCCTGGTCAACCTGTCTATTGTCACTCCCTTAAAGAAAACCAAGTTTCCCTCTCCCAGTAGTCATCAGGGCTTCTTACCCATTTCCCCCTTCTGCACTGGGTTTTGCTTAGTTTGAACTTTCATGGTTCTTGTGCATGCTGCCGCTGTTGCTGTAAATTCATATGAGTAACTTCCCAGCTGTCTGGAAAACTCTGTTTCCTTGTGTTCTTCCATTACCCTTGGCTCTTATAGTATTTCTTTTCCTTCTACAATGGTCTCTGAGCCCCAGGTGGCAGAGCTTTGCTAGATGTCCTACAGATGAAGTTCTTTAGTGTCTTCTTCCAGAAGTCGTTAGTGTATTCCTTAGTGATATTACCCCAAGCTCAAGCAAGGCTATTTGATATAGTCATATGTGTTGTAACTGTTCCTGGTTTTTTCATCAAGTATCTTAGTCACAGCAACAAGTTTGAATGAAGTAGGCCTCAGGTAGTAGGCCTTACATGCAACCATAACTCCTTGATACCTTATATGAATGAAAGAGACTATATTTAGAGGGATAACTACTGTGTTGTTATTGGAAAAAACAGCAATGAGAGGAGAATGTGCAGGAGTACTATAAATAAAAAACAAAATCTGCAGGCTTGCCCTTCTCCAAACAGTCCTCCATTTTGCTGCCATAGCTCTTCAGGAGGTACTTTGAAAAAGGGGCTGTGTCATCCATGTCTCCTTACAGCTCCCGTAATGCACTAGCATGGTGTGACTACTGAAAAATGTGAAGATCCCTGGTTTTCATTGTTCTAGTCCTTAAGGGGTTTTGTGTTGTAGCCTGAAACACTGCCCAACTGCTAAGCAAAACTGTTATTTTGTCCTTAAAAACCATAAAAACCAGAGCTGGAGAGATGGCTCAGCAAGAGGATCCAGATTAGATTCTCAGACCCACATAGTGGCTAACAACCATTTGTAACTCCAGTTTTAGGGAATCTGATGCCCTCTTCTGACCTTTGTGAGCATTGTATGACATGGGTGCCATTACATATGTGCAGGCAATAAATACATATATATACACACAAATAAAATAATTTAAAAAACATGAAACCCAACATTGACTTGGTTTCTTTACAAATGGATGTGTTTTTAGGTATATGCTTTTAGAAAAGATTTTGTTCTTATTAACTATTTGCTCTGGCAAGTAAATTTTCTCCACAGTCAGCTTATCTGGAATTCACAAATATTCTTCAAATGTCCCCAAGAGCACCCATAGACCTACAATTCACTTTCACATTATAAAATAAATTGCATTTGTTGAATCATTTAAACTGCCCAGAGCCAGCAGCAACTTGACGTTTTAGTTGGGGATACTTTCTTCATGACTGCAAGCCGTTTGCTTTGGCCATGATTGTCAAGATTGCGAGAGAGGCATTCCTGTATCTCGCCTTCCGCCCAGGTCATTAGAAGTGTCTCCAAACTGACATACAGATTCAACACAATCCCAATCAAAATCCCTATGAGCTTCTTCACAGACTTGGAAAAAAAATCATTAAATTCATATGGAAAAACAAAAGACCCCGAATAGCTAAAGCAACTCTGAGTGAAAAATGCAATACAGGGGGGATTGTCCTACCAGACTTCAAACTGTATTACAGGGCCATAGTCATAAAGACAGCCTGGTACAGGCACAAAAACAGACCAGTTGACCAAGGGAACAAAATTGAAGCTCCAAGCTTGAACTCATACAATTTCAGCCACCTCATATTTGACAAAGGGGCAAAAAACCCTCAGTGGAGGAAGGATAGCATCTTCAGCAAATGGTGTTGGCAAAATTGGATCATCATCTGTAGAAGAACAAAATTAAACCCCTACCTCTCACCCTGTACAAAAATCAACTCTGAGTGGATCAAAGATCTCAACATGAAGCCTGAAACCCTGAAGGTGATAAAAGAAAAAGTTGGCAACAACCTACAAGATATAGGTGTAGAAAAAGACTTTCTAAATCAGACAGCAGCTGCACAGGAAGCAAGGTCAACAGTTGACAAATGGGACCTCATAAAACTCAAAAGCTTCTGTACAGCAAAAGAAACAATCAAGGAGGTGAAGAGAAAACCCACAGAGTGGGAAGAAATCTTTACCAGTGACACGTCTGACAGAGCATTAACGTCGATAAAATATAAACTACTCAAAAAACAAAGAAGTAAGAAGACAAATGACCTACTCAAAAGATGGAGTAAAGAGCTGAACAGAGTCTTCACCAGTGAGGAATTAAAGATGGCTGAGAAACATCTTAAAAAGTGTTCAACATCATTAATAATTAAGGAAATGCAAATTAAAACCACTCTCAGATATCATCTCACTCCAGTAGGGCTATCTAAGATCAAGAAAACAAAAGACAACAGATGCTGGAAGGATTGTGGGGAAAGGGGAACACTCATCCACTGCTGGTGGGAATGTAAACTTGTACAAACACTATGGAAAGCAGTGTGGAGAATCCTTAAAAGACTCAGAATGAGCCTACTACCTGACCCAGTCATACCACTCCTGGGTATATACCCCCAAGGCTCAGCCTACTGCAAAGACACATGCACATGCATGTTTATTGCAGCTCTCTTCGCAATAGTGAAGAGCTGGAACCAACCCAAATGCCCCTCAACAGATGAGTGGTTGATAAAAATGTGCTACATCTACACAATGGAGTACTATTCAGCAGTAAAGAAGGATGGCATTATGAACTTTGCAGGTAAATGGATGGAGCTCGAAGCCATTATGCTGAATGAAGTAACACAGTCCTAGAAAGACAAACGGAGAATGCTTTCCCTCATTTGTGGATGCTAACACCAAATCCCCCAGACAAAAGGCAAGCTGAATGACATTATGGTTATATTTCTGTTTATCTGAAAGCAACTATGTTGTTATAATGTGAATCTCTCAATGGGCTCTAGAATCCACCCACCAATTATTTTCAGATTCTGTAATTACTGCATATGGGTGGAGAGTATGTATCCATATTTTAGAGTAATATAAAATTAATGGAGGAAAATGTGAAATCCTAAACATAAAAAAAAGACTGAGAGAAAGATGCAGGACAGTTATGGCAGAATGCATGACCTGGGATGGGGTGGGGTGGGGTGGGGGGAAGGGAAAGGGGAATATGTTTGAACTGAATTGAAAAATGATGTATGAAATACACAAAATATAAATAAATAAATAAATAAATAAATAAATAAGAGAAGTATCTCCATATCTGATGCAAGGCCCTCTTCTATTTTGGTCCATCTTGTCTTCCATAATGCAGATCCTTCAACATCTTCTGTTGCTTTATTCTTGTTCTTAGAGGTAGTAGTTCTTAGTGGGAGAATGAGACATGACCAAGTGGTGAGAAATGACCATCACTGATTTTCTACCTTTGAGTTTTGTTTCCAGGTCAGCAATTTAGTATGGCATCTAACTGGCAACGCTAGAAGTAGATTTTGTATACTTCAGTGCCATGATGTGCAAAGTGGTATATGACATTAAGTCAAGTAAAAGAAAATGCTGTAAGAGACCCAATAAAAATATGAAAGACTGCTTTTTTATAGTAAACTTTTTGTAAGTATAGGGAATTCACTAAGGATATGAAGTATAGTATCATAAACGCACATACCATATTTGGGCATGATATCATGCATGTTTAATTCTAGCATTCAGAAGGCTGAGGCAGGAGGATCATGAGTTTGAGAGCAGCCTGGTCTACACAGCAAGTCCTACCTCAAAAAGCAAAACCATGAACACACCAACCAACCAACCAATAATCAAACAAATATAAACCAATGACACCCAAATGACCCACCATAGCCCCTGAAAATCGACATCATAGTTGTGGTATCTAGTAGCTGTGGGTTATTCGATAATCACAGGTTCCCGATGAGCTGCTGATATGAGCTGTTTGCCGAGTTCCCTTTCTCAGGTGGCGTGCTTAGATGGTGGGGAGCTTTTGGCCCACCTTGACCATCAGCAAAACAGCATCAGAGGGCGTGGTGGTGTGAGATCTGCTCGTGTTCTCCCATAGCAGTAGTAATTTTACAGACATGTGTGGATCTGATGGCACCATAGGAATGGTGAGATCTAGGAAGAAGACTGAAATCCAGGTGGAACTCATGACCTGCCAAAATCATTTTGAGAGGGCGGACCTGAATCTAGATGGCAGGCTTATTCTTCCCTAGAAACAAGCATGCTTCCCCGTGGAGTCAGGTGTAGCCTCATTTTCTTCGATTCTGTTCCCAGAATCTTCTGCCAAGATACCAGGATGAATCATGCTCATTTGTGCCTTGAGTGAAAGGTCTAGCAACTTTGGTCCCAGCTCTGGACCCAGAAATGGTCCTGTAGCTTAGTATAAGGTCCTTTTAGCTACTATCTGAAAGCAGTCCTATCTACCCAGGGTCTCAGAGAGAGACACAGCTGTCTATGACCATAGCAGGCCAGACACCTGAGTCCCATAGCAGATCCTGAAATGGTACTGTAGCTCAAACTCTAGCCCTTTACAGCTGTAGTCTCAGCAGCTCTGTGGCATCCATGGACCCAGAGGGGCATAGAGCCATTCTGTCTTCCCACGCAGGCCTGTAGACCTTGACCTCATTTTTGGACACTTAAACAGTGTCATTATAATGCTGGCCTTCTGAAGTGAATTTGAAAGTGTTCCCTATGTTCAATTTTTGGAAGTGATTGAAAAGGATTGGTGTGTTAAATCTTTAAATATTTTGTTGACTACAACAATGAAGCCAACAGATTCTGGGCTTTTCTTTGTAGGGAGGATGTTGATTACTGATTTAATATCCTTACTCATTATTGCTCTTTTCAGATTTTCAGTGTCTTCATCCTCAGTCTTGGCAAGCCGTTTGCTTCTTGGAATTTATCCATTTTTCTAGATTATCCAATTTGGTCAATATAATTGTTCATAATAGTCTTTTATCATCCTTTGTATTTCTATGCTATCAATCATACTGTCTTCACTTTCATTTATAATTTTATTTGAATTTTCTGATTTTCCTATAATCTAGCCAATGTTTGTTTATATTTCCTAAAAAACAGTGGTTTATGAATTTTATATTGTTTTTCTAGACTCCATGTCATAATAAATTGTATTAGAATAAAAGGAAAGCAACACATTCAACTGTAAACCAGAATGTAATGCAACCTAAAATAGAAAAGAAGTTAAAAATCAAAATTTAACTTCTTATTTGCTTGTGTGGAAGTAGAATCAAGTCAAAATTATACCTCTGTCCTCCAAAAATAATTTGGTTCTTTGAATTGGTATTCCTCTCTTAATTCAAAATAATCATGTAATTTAGAATGTACGATGTGATGTTTTGATATTGTTTTTATTTTTTATTTTTTTTTTTGGTCTTTTTGAGACAGGGTCTCCCTGTAGTCCCAGCTGTCCTGGAACTCACTCTGTAGACCAGGCTGGCCTTGAACTCACAAAGATCTGCCTGCCTCTGCCTCCCAAGTGCTAGGATTAAAGGCGTGTGCCATCACGCCCGGCTTTATTTTTATTTTTATTGAGATACAGTTTCTCTGTAGCCCCAGCTAGCCTGGAACTTCCTAGACCAGGCTTGCCTTGATTTCAGAGATCTACTTGGCTCTGCCTCATGGGCTGGAATTAAAGGTTGGTGTCACCATTCCCAGTGATGTTTTGATATTCCTACACACAGTGAAATGATTACTAAATTCAAATTACATACCCATCTCCTTACATGTTTTTGTTTATCTGTTGAGAGTGTCTGAAATGGACTCTGCAAGTTTCCATTATATACAATAGTATTATGTATATTCATTGTGCTGCATATTAGATATCTTTTGGATTCTTCGATTTATCCCTCCCCACCAACCTCTGCCCTGAGAAGATGATCATTTTCTCTTTTTCTTTGCAACTGATTAAAAAAAAATCACCTGTGAATGGGGGGTGTCATAAAATTATTGTTATTTTTATGTCTAGTTATTTCACTTGGGATCATGACCTCCAAGTACTCCATGCAGTTGCAAATGGCAATTGTGTCACATGTGCATGCACACACATATTGGAATTATCTAAGTGTGTATATGCATACGTCTCACATTCTTTATTCATTTATCCACCTATGGCTTCCATATGTTTCTCATTGTAGGTAATTCTTCAGTGAATGTGGAAACAGATTTCTTTGGAGTGCTGATTTTATTCCAGCTGGGTACAGCACACCAAGAAGGGCTCCTGGGCCACATGGAAACTCGGTTTTTTGATTGGTTGATGAAACTTCACACTGTTTCTTATAATGGCTATGCCAATTGCATTTCTAAGAAAAATTCCATTTTTTCCCCAATGGTTGTTATTTTGTGTCTTTTTGATGATAACTATCCTGACATTCCAGCACATGGGAGGGGTGCTAGCTCCTTATTCAGGGGGAGGGGTCACAGCTCCAGGTTATAGGAGGGGGCCACAGCTCCAGGTCACAGGAGGGAACCACAGCTCCAGGTCACAGAAGGGAACCACAGCTCCAGGTCACAGGAGGGGCCACAGCTCCAGTGCACAGGAGGGAACCACAGCTCCAGTGCACAGGAGGGGGCCACAGTTCCAGGTCACAGAAGGGGGCCACAGATCCAGTGCACAGGAGGGGGCCACAGTTCCAGGTCACAGAAGGGGGCCACAGATCCAGGTCACAGGAGGGGCCACAGCTCCAGTGCACAGGAGGGAACCACAGCTCCAGGTCACAGGAGGGGACCACAGCTCCAGGTCACAGGAGGGAATCACAGCTCCAGGTCACAGGAGGGAACCACAGCTCCAGGTCACAGGAGGGAACCACAGCTCCAGGTCACAGGAGGGGCCACAGCCAGTGCACAGGAGGGAACCACAGCTCCAGGTCACAGGAGGGAACCACAGCTCCAGGTCACAGGAGGGAACCACAGCGCCAGGTCACAGGAGGGGCCACAGCTCCAGGTCACAAGAGGGGCCACAGCTCCAGGTCATAGGAGGGGACCACAGCTCCAGGTCACAGGAGGGGCCACAGCTCCAGTGCACAGGAGGGAACCACAGCTCCAGGTCACAGAAGGGGGCCACAGCTCCAGGTCACAGAAGGTGGCCACAGCTCCAGGTCACAGGAGGGGGCCACAGCTCCGGCTCACAGGAAGGGACCACAACTCAGTCACAGGAGGCCAGCTGCAGGTCACAGGAGGGGACCAAAGCTCCATGGTCACAGGAGGGGAACCACAGCTCCACTCACAGGAGGGGGCCACAGCTCCAGGTCACAGGAGGGCGCCACAGCTCCAGCTCAAAAGGAGGGGACCACGGCTCCAGGTCACAGGAGGGGGCCATAGCTCCAGGTTCATGGTTGGGGCCCACAGCTCCAGGTCCACAGGGGGGGACCACAGCCCAGGTCATAAAAAAACAGGAGGGGCCACAGCTCCAGGGTGAGGGGTTGGAGTTGGTGGCCGGGGAGGGTGTTGGGGGGGGGCGTCACAGGAGGGGACCACAAGCTCCAGGTTTCACAGGAGGGGACCACAGCTCCAGTCACAGGAGGGGGCCACAGCTTCAGGCTCAAAGGAGGGGACCACAGCTCCCAGGTCGCACAGAAGGGGGCCACAGCTCCAGGTCACAAGAGGGTACCACAGCTCAAGGTCACATGAGGGGACACAGCTCCAGGTCACAGGAGGGACCACAGTTCCAGCGTTATCAGAGGGGACCAACAGCATCCAGTGCACAGGAGGAGACCACTGCTCCAGATTCACAGGAAGGGAACCACAGCTCCAGGATCACAGGAGGGAACCACAGCTCCGGGTTCACAGGAGGGAACACAGCTCCAGGACCTGGAGGGGACCACAGCTCCCAGGTCCACAGGAGGGGTGTCAATCAGTTCCAGCTCAAGGAGGGAACCACAGCTCCAGTGCACAGGAAGGGGCCACAGCTTAACAGGCCACAGGAGGGAACCACAGCTCCAGGTACAGGAGGGGCCTAGCTCCAGGCCAACAGGAGGGGACCACAGCTTTCCAGGTCACAGAGGGACCACAGCTCCAGTCCACAGGAAGGGGCCATAGCTCCAGGCCACAGGAGGGCATAGCTCCGGCCGACAGGAAGGAAAACAACTCCCGGTACAAGGAGGGACCACACAGCATCCTAGACAGGAGGGAGTCCACCAGCTTCCAGTGGTCCAGGACGGGACCACAGTCAGGTTCTCATGAGGGGGCCACAGCTCCAGGTCACAGAAGGAGACCACAGCCCCAGAGGCACAGGAGGGAGCCACAACTCTGGCTCACAGGAGGGGACTACTGCTCCAGGTCACAGGAGGGAACCACCAGCTCCCAGGTTCACAGGAGGGGACCACAGTCCCAGGCTCACAGGAAGGGCGGCCACAGCTACACAGCATGGAAGGGGGCCACAGCTCCAGCTCATAGGAGGAGACAACAGCTCCAGCTCACAAGAGGAGGGGACCAGAGCTCCAGATCACAGGAGGGGAACCACAGCTCCAGGTCACAGGAGGGAGCACAGTCCCAGGTCACAGGAGGGGACACAGCTCCAAGGTACAAAGGAGGGAACCACAGCTCCATGTTCACAGGAAGGAACCATAGTTTGGGGACCACAGTTCCAGGTCTGGACCACAACTCCAGTTTCACTTTGGGGGACCACAGCTCCAGGTAATCAAGGATGGGGAAACCAAGCTCCAGGGTCACAGAAGGGGCCACAGCTCAGGTCCAAGAGGGGGCCATTAAGCTCCAGGTGCAAGGAGTGGGAACCACAGCTCAAGGTCACAGGAGGGGACCACAACTCGCAGGTCACAGGGGGCCACAGCTCCAGTGCACAGGGGGGCACATGCTCTCAGGTCAGCAGAGGACCACATCTCCAGTTCACAGGAGGGAAACCACAGCTCCAGGTCACAGGAAGGCGAACCACAGGTCCAGGAACCGTGGAGGGGGCCACAGCTCCAGGTCACAGGAGGGGCCATAGCTCCAGGCCACAGGAGGGAACCACAGCTCCAGGTCACAGGAGGGAACCACAGCTCCAGGTCACAGGAGGGAACCACAGCTCCAGGTCACAGGAGGGGCCATAGCTCCAGGCCACAGGAGGGGCCATAGCTCCAGGCCACAGGAGGGAACCACAACTCCCAGTCACAGGAGGGACCACAGCTCCAGGCCACAGGAGGGAACCACAGCTCCAGGTTCACAGGAGGGGACCACAGCTCCAGGTTCACAGGAGGGGGCCACAGCTCCAGGTCACAGGAGGGGCCATAGCTCCAGGCCACAGGAGGGAACCACAACTCCCGGTCACAGGAGGGACCACAGCTCCAGGGCACAGGAGGGGGCCACAGCTCCAGGTCACAGGAGGGGACCACAGCTCCAGGTCACAGGAGGGGGCCATAGCTCCACCTTACAGGAGGTGATCACAACCCTGGCTCACAGGATGGGGCCACAGCTTCAGGTTCATGGGAGGGGATCACAGGTGCAGGCTCACAGCTCTGGTTCACAGAAGACAAGCAGAGCTCCAGCTCAAGGGAGGGGAGCAGCGCTCCTGGGTCTCAGAAGGACACACAGCTCCAGGCTCATCAGAGACAATCACAGTTCTGGGTTCATGGAATGGGACCTCAGCTCCAAGTTTGTAGGAAGGAATCCCAACTTTGGGTTCATTGAGACACAATTACAGCTCCAGGCTTATGGGTGGGGTCACAATTTCCACTACACTGGCTCCTACTATTTTTCTGTCTCCATTGCTCTATGATTATACATGTATGTAAGGAAGAGCAATTTGGCTTCTGTGCAGCAGAGGCAATGGTTGCTTGTTAGCTTGAAGTTCTTGCCAAAGGGACAGTAATATTGGTGAAAAACCACCTTTCACTATTGCTCAAGGAGAGGGATCGAGTTTTTCTTCATTGTTACTGTTAGTTCTGATTAAGGTTCTGGTGGCTTTTTCGGTGTCTGGGGCCCTCACATCTTCCTCTCTTGCCAGGAGGAGCCAGCCATGAGGCATGTTGCTGGATTCCCATTATCGAAGAGCCACCACTGTCGCTCTCTTGGCTCGTCAGTCATTTTCTTTCTTACTTGCTAATTCCTTTCTCCTCTGTGCCTTGGGATCAGCCATTGTCCCCCTTGGGCCTGGTCTCCTGGGTGATGATGGCCAACCCTGGATGTGCGGTTAGGTGTCCAGCCTGTGGTAAGAGAGGTGCACGGGGGCACAGCACAGTGGGGTGCTCACAACGCCTCCTGCAGGACTGTACCGGGTGCCCCAAGGCCAGGGCTCAAACCTCTTTCTTGTTTTTACATTTTGGTGTCATTTACAGAAAGTCATTACCATAGTTGCTGTCATGGAACTTTCCTTTATGCTTTCTAGAAGTTTTATAGTTTAGGGCTTAAGTTTGGGTATTTAATCCATTTTGAGCTGATTTTTGAACATGGTATAAGATAAAGGTCCAATTATATTCTTTTCACATGAATATCAATTTTTTCTAATACCATTTATTGAAGAGATTGTTCTTTCTCCATTGTGTCAAAACCCCAACTGAATGTATATGATTAGGTTTATTTCCGGGCATGCTATTCTGTCCTATTGGTTCTCATGTCTGTATTTATGCCTGTACTGTACTGCTTTGATTCCTACAGTTTTGATTTGATACAAGGCAGGAATGATTACTCTTGCCACTTCTATTCAACATAGTACAGAAAGTACCAGCAAGAGCAATCAGTCAAGAAAAGAAGAATCAAAAGGCATTAAGACCACAAAGGGGGAAGTAAATTTATGTCTGGGTATAGATGACATGGTTCTCATGCAGAAAACCCTAAAGACTGTAGCTTTAGAGGAGTTGAAAGCAAGCTGTGAGCCTAAAAAGCTATTAAAACTAAAGAAGAACTTTAGGAAGATTGGAGGATATGAAATCAGTACGTAAAAATCAACCACATTTCTTTGTATCTGTAGCCCCTACCTCCCACCCCAAGAACTTCAGAATATAATTTCATTTACAATAGCCAAAAAAGGAAATGATATCTAGGAATAAATTTAAACAGAAGCGATCAGTCTACATACTGAGAATTTTAAAGCATTGGAGAAAGAAGTTGAAGAACACGCATTAAATGAAAGGCTAGCCTGTAATTCATGGATTTGAAAAGTTACTAGTGAGATGTTGAGGATAGCCAAATCTATCTCCAGTCTACAGATTCATTGTAATTCTTATTAAAATTCCAGTGTCGTTTTTTAGAAAAGACAATTTTAAACTTTGCATGGAACCACAAATGATCTTAATCCTGAGAAAGAACAAAATTGAAGGCAAAGTTCTTTGTTTTTAAAAGTCATATCACGGGCTAGGTAGGCAGCTCAGTGGTAGAGCACAGTATTAGTTACTTTTCTTTTGCTCTGATAAAACCCATGACGAAGGCAACTTGGAGAAGGAAGAGTTTATTTGGGCTTACAGATCCAGAGGGACAAGAGTCATAGCCAGGAGGCACGGCAGCAAGTAGCAGGCACAGCCACAGGAGCCGAAAGCTAAGAGCTCTCTCTCATCTCCAGTGGCAAACAAGAAGCAGAGAAAGGGAACAGTGAGTGGGACAAGGCTATGAACTCTCAAAGCCTGCTCCAGTGACATACTTCCTCCAAAAAACTGTACCTCTTAAAGTGTCCTTGACTTTCCACCAAGTACCACAAACTGGGAAAAAAGAATTCAAACTCATGAGCCCATGGGGGATATTTCTCATTCAAACCACCAAACACTTACCTAGCATCCACAACACCTTAAGTTCAATCATTAGGTACTTATAGCAAAATAAAAAATATAGCTGAAAATCCATTTCTTCCTCAATCAAGAAGGGATTCTTTTGAGGATATGAAATTTATTGAAAGAATTCAAAATTAAAAATTATTCAAAATAGATATTTTAACATTATTTAAAATAAATTCTCCTCTTAAAATGCAGGAGATTGATTTTTTTTCTCATTTTGATAATTTACTCAGTATAAGTTTTTTAAAGAGCACATAGATCAAGGAATTTAGAAATATGTTCTTCCACATGATTCTCTGTTTCCCAGTAAAAAACTCCTGTGAACAATATAATGATTCCCCAAGGGCAGGCAGGGTAAAGGGCTGGAAGGCACCTGTGAATTGGCATCAGGATGCTTTAGCTGAAAGCAGTGATTTTCAAGTAAACTTCTCTGCATCTCATCTGATATTCTGTTCTCGGTAGCATTAGCCGAGCTGAAATAGTGACTGACCCTCAAAAGCTGACAAAGGAACATTTAAGAAAGGAGAAACTAATTTATTCTGACTGCTTGTCAAGCATGGGCCTAACTAGCCTCATCTTCTTGCCCTAAAAGGTGTAAGATTCTAACCTTTGCTTCTATAGCATCTGCATTAAATAACAAAATGGCAAAGCAGTTCCTATTCCGAGGAATATGCATTAGCTGCATCATTAATCGCCATGCACACTTAAAAGCAGTGATCTTTTGGGATCAGGGGCCAGGTAGTCAAATATATTGACCTTCATTTCTCTCTTGTTAGCAAAAAACAAAATTCTCTTCTTTTTAATTAAAATGATTTATCAGGGGTGTTACTGAGTTCTTTATACATGGTACAAACTTCTTTACAGTGCTGCCATTGAGACAGATGTAGGACTAATAATGTGCCAGTTCTACATTCTATGGCTTTTTTTTACCATATTTGATATGGGGATACAGGACGTGAGGCTTTGGGAGTTCTCTGCTCATCTTAGGGATCACTAATCTTGAATTACTATCTTTTCTCAAGTCATAATATTTTATTTTCTTTCTGAAGCTGACTATAAGTGCATTCCATATGCCATCTAACTTAGCTATCCAAAGACTGGTTTTGTGTAGTGTGTGGTCTAACAACAGAGGACACAGGATCTAACATAATCCGAAATGACCCTGTCTTCAAAAAGAAAAACAAGGGGCTGGAGAGATGTCTTAGTAGTTAAGAACACTGGCTGCTCTTACAGAGGACCTGGGTTTGATTTCCAGGACCCAAAGGGCAGCTAACAACCTGCTGTAACTCCAATTCCAGGGGATGTGAAGCCCTCTTCTGATTTCTGTGGGCATTACACAACATGGGTGCATTTACACACCTACAGGCCATATGCTCATATACATAAAATAATAACTATAAAGTATTTTTAAAAATTAATAATAGAAAAACAAAGATAAGTGACAAAACAAACAACTGTAGCCTGGGTCAAGCCAGTCCTGCTCAGGCTGTCCAGGAGCCTCTCACTGTTCCTGCTGCACCATCCAGAAATCATTATCTGGTTTGGGGACCAGTTTCTTCTTTCTCTGACTTTATCTCCATCTAGCCTTCTTACAAACTCTAAAGAACTCCAAGCTTTCTCTACCCTGTGGCATTTCCACCTGCTGTTCTCTCTCCTTTGGACTTTTGCTTCATGTTTCCAGGTTCTACTGGGTGGCTCTCTATTGGGTGGCTCTCAAGTCTCAGCTCCAGCACGAGTTCTAGCACTGCCCCTTAACTGCCCCCCATCTAATATCACTGCTTCTTTCTTCAGTTTCTTCATTCATATTACCCTCACCAATTTCCCCATTATCATCATCTGAAATTCTCCAAGACAAAGGTTTGTGTTTAAGCAGTTGTGGGTGACCCCACAAGTACAGATTCTAAAACATGGATGTATAGAGCACAGCAGAAGCCAGCACAGAGTGACTGCTGTGGAGAAATTGGGATTCATTGTCATCGGGAACTTTGAGAGATGGTATGGAAGTCCTTATTTTAAAAATTGTCCCACTTGAGAGGTGAGGAAGCTGGGACGTTTACTTACCAGCTTTACTATTGTTGAGAGCTGTTTCTGGAGCTTCAAGTCCTTAGTCCTTCAGCTTGTCCTACATGAAGGTAGGGCACAGCAGAGACATACCACATAGAAAGTCACAGGTATTAGTGAAGGAAGCTATTGGACTGGCATGCAACAACAGGATGTACAGAAGACAAATGAGTTTGGTGGAGAGAGTGTCTATTGCTCTGTTATTCATTGATATGCTTTCTAGCTTGTTGACTGCTCCCCTCGTCTAGAATGTTAGCTACGTGACAAAAAGATGCTGGTGTTTCATGTTCTCCTAATATAGTGCCTAGAACAGAATGATTAATAATAATCATGAGCTGAGTGAACAAGGAGACCAGGACTCACACCTTTATTCTAAGGTAAGCAACTTCTGTGTGACAGATCCCCAAAGAAGAGGTGTTAAAGAGTCCTGAAGATGCTTGGTAAGAGCGAAGGTGTCTGGGTAGGGAGGAAAGGATTAAGAAGAAGATAAGGGGCCTAGATTTGAGAGGTTATTGAGGAGGTTATAAGAGGCTAGTTAGTCTAGGCTAAGATTTAAACTAAGTAGGCACAGTACCTTTGCAAAGTGGCCCTGCTTGAATCTTTCACCTCTGCTATTCTGTTCTTTCAGCTGCTTTACCTGCTTCACAGAGATGTTACGATAATAAAAGAAGATAATAGATTTGAAAGCACTTTTGAAAAGAAGTACTCTTATGGAGAAAGATACTATTTAACTGTTAAAAATATGTTATGTTCAAGTTAAAATTGTTCAGAAGTGCTTAGTCCTTTTAAAAAGTGATTGCTGCCGGCAGTAGCCATTTTGATGGACAGTTATGGCCTCCCAGCTGAAGTGAGCAGAATAATCAATTTCCATGGTGTGTCTGATGACCTGTGGCTGGAAAGAGAGGCTCAGGGGTGATCCGGTTGACTCTTATCTCACTGAAAGCTGGCAGCTTTCAATGGAACAAGGGAACCTGTGAGAGATGAGCTTAGGTAACGACAGGAATCCACACCTCTGTCTGATCTGGAAATCCGTTTTGATAAATCGAAGAAGCCAGGAAAGCAGGGAAAGTCGATCTGCAGAGGAAAATAGCTTCCTGGTAGAGATATGCCAGGTGGAGTTTTTATTCTTACCTTTGGCAAAAGTATTTTAGTATTCTAGTTTCTCAATGGGTTTGATTTTTTTTAATTTTATTTATTTATGTATGTATATGAATGTACTGTCTGCATGCAGGTTTGTGCACCCGTGTCGTGCAATGTCGCGGAGGTCAGAAGAGGGCGTCAGATTCCCCTGGAACTGGAGTTCTCCTGGAATTGGAGTTTCGGACAGTTCTCAGCCGCCATGTGGGTGCTGGGGATCGAACCCGGGTCCTCTGCAAGAGCGGTCGGTGCTCTTAACCGCTAGGCCATCTCTCCAGCCCAATGGGTTTGATTTTTAAGGCCTTAGATAAGTATAAGGCTAGGACTGGAGCCCTGGCCCAGGGTTCATCTCAACCTTCATCTCAGAGGGCTTCCAGGCAGTGTGTATGCCCTCTCCTCTGGTCTTGACAACAGTCTAGAAGTTCGACATCAACTTTCTTTTGCAAACAGCCACTCTCTGATCATCTTTGACCTAGATGTTTGTATACTCTCAGAGTATGAGTTGGCCTTGGAGGACAGACTAGGAGGAGGGGCAATGTAGCCCTTGATAATGGGAATTCCTCTCCTCCAGGAGAAAGTTCCTGGGGATTGGAATGTGTCTAGAAGGAAGGAAGGATGTGTGGGCATGCAAGTCCCTTCATCTCTTGGACTTTTCAGCCCATGGGGAGAGGAACAACCTGGAGAAGGCCAGGAAGGGCAGGCCTCCTGAAGCTGGAAGCCCAGGTTTCAAGTCTAAGTGAAGAATATTGTTTTTTTTTTCTCTCTCTCTCTCTCTTTTTTTTGTCTTTAGTATTTTTCTTTACACAGGAAAATGGACACAATGCAAAATGACAATAACAAAACAAAGCAACAAACAAGAACATAAAAGGGGGTATTTCCATTTTCTTATTCTGGTGAAATAAAGAATCAATCTTGTAGGGTTTGGTATGCACTCTTCTTTTTTCTCTTCTCTCTTTTCTTTCTTCTTTTCCTGCTTTTTCAGGGCTACCAGAAGGATATGTATTTATTGGCTAGTCCAGGAAGCCTTGAGTTCTCAGCTGAGAAAGAGTCTGGTTAATTGTGACTGCTTAATCAATTTCTAGCTCCTGTTTAGTTATGTTACCCTCTGAAAAGGGTCACCCCAATTGCCAGAAGGGAATCAGGACACTGACCACTCTAGCTTCTTCCATGCTGAGAAGGGACATTGGATGTGGCAACTGGGGTATTCCCCGTTCAGAGGGTCAATCTAAAAGACCCCCAAGCATAACTACAGAGGGAAAAAAATCCTTGACTGGTGCCTGTGAAAGCGAAATGAAGGCAGGAGTAGTTAGGTACATGATCTAGGCAGGGGACCAGGAGAAGTAGGAACAGGGGGAATTCCAATGTCCAACTTAAAAGGCCGTTAGAATTTCTTGACCAGGGGTTTCAAAGCATCCATTTATTAGGTTTCTCCTTCTGTTCATTTGACCATGATGTCTGGACTCAGGCTCTGCTTTTCAGGCTTTTTAATAGTCAGGATATGAGTTTCCACTTAGTTGCTGGAAAGAAAGAGGAAATTTTATTATTGAGCATTAAATTAACAATAATGGTGGACTTGTCCTTTGGCTGCAGGTGACCCTACTCTGTTAATCAAGGCCAATATCTAAGGTTTTTAATGCCTGTTTAACATTATTTCATATAACTTTACTCCCAATATGTGGAGGGACAATTTTTCAGGGTTTAAGAGAAATATATTGACTATTTTTTGGTTATATCTTCTTTTTTGGGTGCTTACGTACATGCAATCAGCCCAGATTAACCGAACTTTGTTTTCTTAAGGTCATTTGAGGTTCTGGTCTTCAGGGGGCACTCTGGCTTTTGGGGTGGGGAGCCCCTAACCCTAACCCTAACCCCAACCTTCTGGCCATTCTTAACCAGTTCTATCTACCAAGGACAAGATCAAGTCTTGCTAGACTGGACTTCCCTATGGAGCACAAGGCAACTTTCCTCTATATTGAGCTTCCTCTTTATAGATTGGACACTGGCTAGGCTTCTGTTAGTGGATCTCCAAGACCTCCCTGCACAGGACACCTGGAGACTCACAATTGCAGAACATTTTAAGCGATGCCCCTTACAAAATCCCCTGGGACCAATTGACCTCAGAGGGCAAGGAACAAAATTGTCTCTTAAATCCCTTGGCCAAATTGGTATGGGGCTTAGGTATGGGCATTAAGCATGCAATAAAAATAAGTTACAACAATCTGGTACTTTTAATTAGTGTATCATATTTAGAGAAAGCTTGAAGAGAAGCCTTGCATAAACATTGACTGGAAGAAATTTAAAACCATAGGATAAGCAGGCAAAGCTGATAAGAGAGAAATTTAAACACATTTAGGCATATCTTAAATATGAACAATTTACTACAAACATAAGTAGTCACTTTACTTGCCCATATCCTGGTTTGTAGTTTTCCAATAACAAGGAACATACCTGTTGATCAGAATTAAGCTGAAAAAAATTTACTAAGTTCATCCAAACTGTCTCCTCTTGGGTGCATGCCACTAGTTCAGGGAAGTAAACCAAGCTTTTCTTGAAGTTTTCTTAAATCAAGTTATCTTGAAATTATCAGAACAGATATCAAAAGTAATACTTGCATAATAGAGACCAAAAAATATCTTTCAGTAATCAAAGGTAACCCATTGCTTGTTCATGCCCCTTTAATCCAAATCTACAGCTGGAAGTCCAGTACAAGCCAGGAATGGACCAAAAACCAACCACAACCCTGTGTGGTTATAATCCCATTTAGACCATTAGTAAACTGGCTTTAATGTTTATACCATTCCACTCTAGAAACATTTAGGCACTTCAATCCAGTACAAGTATTTATTTTCTATTAAACTTTTCAATATTTATGCCTATCCAGCTGAACAGGGCAGTTCCCCAAACACATCACCACAAAATGAAAACCTTAAAATGACCCTGCAAGTCCCGGGGCCAGCTCCAGACAACCAAATATTTCCAGATATTTAGAAATGCACCACATAGGCCTGGCAAAAAGCTTGTCTATCTGTCCCAAAGATGTTCCACCTAGTGATCAAATACCCCCCTCCCAAAAACATAACCAAAGCCCTTGAATTCTATTTTATCTAGTATTAGTATGGTGACTCCTCCTTCTTTCTTAGTGCCATTTACTTGTATTATTTTACTCTCCTTTCACCTTGGGATAATATCTATCTTTAAAGGTGAGGTAAGTTTCTTGGAGACAAGAAAAAAAAGATTTTTTTTTCTTAATCCATTCTATTAGTCTTTGTCTCTTAATTGGAGAATTCATTCCATTGATATTTACTTATTTATATTTTGGTCTTTTTGAGACGGGGTCCCCCTGTAGCTCCAGCTGTCCTAGAACTCGCTATGTAGACCAGGCTGGCCTTGAACTCACAGAGATCCACCTGACTCTGCCTACTGAGTGCTGGGATTAAAGGTGTGAGCCACCACACCTAGCTCTATTGATATTTAAAACTGTTGTTGAGAGAATTAAATTGCTTCCAATCATTTTGATTTCTAGCACATTGTTATCCTAGGTTTTTATTTCCATAGTGGTAGTATCATTTGTTTTCTGATGTTGATCAGTTATAGTTGTCGCTGTCCTCCACTCTTTCTTTGTATTGCTTGAAGAATTCTCTGCAGGTAGGCTTATTTGAGAGGAATTATTTCAACTTATTCATATCATGGAACATTTTCCTTTCTCCTTCAATTATAATAGACATTTAAAATTTTTTTAAAATTTATTTTGGTATGTGTATGAATGTACTGTCTGCATGCAAGTTTGTGCACCCGTGTCATGCAATGCCGCGGAGGTCAGAAGAGGGTGTCGGATTCCCCTGGAATTGGAGTTTCAGTAGGTTCTCGGCCACCATGTGGGTGCTGGGGATCGAACCCGGGTCCTCTGTAAGAGTGGTCGGCGCTCTTAACCGCTAGGCCATCTCTCCAGCCCAATATAATAGACATTTTTTATCCAGGATAAAGTACTCTGGGTTGGCATCTATCCTTTTAGAACCGGGAATATTTTAGACCAGGCTCTTTTGGCTTTCATCAGCTGCATTGAGAAATCAGCTGCAATTCTGATAGGTTTTCCTCTGTGGGTAACTTGTTGCTTTTCTTTTGCAGCCCTCAGTATCCTTTCTTTGCTTTGAACATCTAGTGTTTTACTATGATATGGCATGGATTATTTCTTTTCTGGTTCTGTCTGCTTGGAGTATGCTTCTAATACTTGTATCTCTTGCTTTAATCTGGGAAAAGTTTCCTCTAAAATTTTGTTGAAGACCTGGGCCATATTGCCATCCTGTGAGTCTTCTTCCTCTTCTATCCCTATAGTTCATTGTTTTGGTCTTTTCATAGTATTCCATAGTTCCTGGTTATTCCATTCTTAAGTATTTTTTTTTAATTTTCATAATCTTTACTTGATTTATCCAATTCTTCCATATTGTCTTCCAATCTTAATATTCTATTTTCTACTTCATCCATTCTATTATTAAGAGTTTCTCTCATCCTTTCCAAGTTGTTTGTGGAATGTTGCATTTCTTTCTTCATTTAAACTTGAATATTCTTCAGTGTTTCTATATCTTTTGTAATTTCATTCTGCAATTTATCACTGTCCCTTTTCAATTTATCCCTGTCTTCTTTTTAACTTGTTTATAAGCTCCTTAAATTCCCTCAACTCCTTAATTTCTCTAATCATATTCATAATTGTTCTTTTGAGATTTGTATTTTGAGTTATATCCAAGGGGTCTTCATTAGAGGGTACTTGAATAGGGGTATTAGTGTTTGATGGATATCCACCTGAGTCTTTCTTTCATTGAGCCTTAGGCATTTGGGTAGCCTCTTTTGGGAATGGTTCTAATGTGGAGCCTAGGTGCTTATTGAGCTGACACTGATACTGGTTATACTCTTCAGGTGTTTGTTGACTTTCTAATTGATGCACAGGTGTGGATACTCTAGGCTCCAAAATCTCAACTCTATCCTAACACTGTACAGATCAACACCCCCTCACCCAATCAGCAAACAGTTCACCCACTGGATTAAGCTATGCAACACCCAAGTGTATCTGGACCCCCCAAGCCTCTGGAGCCTGCACCCCCAGAGCCCCAAGCACTCCAGGTCCTATGGGCTGGAAGTTCACAATGCTTCCCCTGAAATGCAGCTGGAGTTACCCACATCCAAGTGTGGTGAACCCCAATCACCCACCAGGTGAGATGTACTCATGGAACCACTGCACCCACCCTTAATCTGCCAGCCAATTCCCCAGGGCCAGGCACCAGGGTCTGTACCTGAGTTCAGCAGGAGAAAGGCTCCCCAAACACCAGGCTTTCCCTGTTGTCTCCTGATGCCCTGGGACCAAAATTGTAGTCCCTAAAGATCCAAATGCCCTCGGACCACCTGTGATGCTTCCCAATGCTCTTGGGGGCCCCTAAGTCCCCCTCCCCGACTTTGCCCCTAGCTGCTCAGAATGTACCCACGCCTGCCTTGGGAGTCACCATCTTGGAAATCTAAGTGAAGATCATTTAATACCAAGCATACATTAGCTTTTATGGTACAAACTTTGAAAAAAAATCAAGATCATGAAGGTTAAATGGAAAAGCCCCTGTTCATCAAGTGAAGGATGGAATGAGCAACTCTAGGAAAATGTGTTCAGTAAGAGGAAGGCAAGGCAAGTGAACGATAAGGAGCCTTCATGTGGCTCAGAGTAAAACTAGGCTCTGGGAGCTCAGAGCTATGCATGGTCTGCCCACCCTCCATCCCAGGACCTCTGTGATTTCATCTATTTCCTCATCTGCTCCTTGCTCCATCCACACTAGCTTCCATGCTGCCCTTCAAAGGTCCTAGGCACAGCTGTGTTGGATGCTCTCTCTGCACAGAGCATTTTCTGGTAAGTGCTTGCATGTGTTAGTGCAGTTGCTGCCCGACCAGCCTATTTAAAATTGGATCTTAGCACTCCTTTTTTTTTTAATTTAATTTTTATTGATGCTTTGTGCATTTCATACATTTTTTCCAATTCAGTTCAGGCTTATTTCCCTTTCCCTTCCCCCCCACCCCCACTCCATCCCAGATCATGCATTCTGCCATAACTGTCCTGCATCTTTCTCTCAGTTTTTTTTTTTTCATTTTTTTTTTATTTAAGTGATAATCCATGAGTACAAGCATCCTTCATGCAAAACCAATCTGCAGGCTGTTGTGCCCAAACCCCTACAGCCCCACCATCCAGTGGGGGGTGACAGGTTGTTTGTTCGATCAAGTTGATCAAATGAGTGTCCAGACTACATTGCTGTAGTTTCACCATTCACCCCAATCGCAGCCCTTACATTCTACCACGCCCCCTCTTCCGCAGATTGTTCCCTAGGCTTAGAAAAGGGGCACAGGTGGATGAGAGGTAAAACAGTCCACTCTCTCTGGAGCTGTTGACTTGGACTCTGGTCAATTCTGGCTGTTTCTTTTCATGGGCTGACAGTTTGTCCAGGAATAACCTTTTGATCCTACTAATGAAGCACAAGCAATTAGATATATAGGTATTTAAGCAGCACTAATAGTTATGGTAGGTTACTTTAGCATAGACACATGTTTGGATATGTTAATCCATGAATTACAGGGGATCCAAGGCCCCACAAAAGGTAAGGGCTCCTTGCCTCTAAGTTGGGATACATGCAGGAGGAGAGGCAATAAGACCCTGCTGCCGAAGACCTGACATTAACATCGGAGGGATGTATTGAGACCGCACATGCAAGTGTACAGATGGCCTCTGGAATGCCAGAGAGTGTTACCAAAGGCCACTAAACCAATAAAGCAAATACGGGTCTCCCTGAGTCAAGCAAGACTCCACCGTCAGCACCAGCTACACCTCACCTGCCTGGAAATACTGTGCAGCAGAGGCAGCCATGTGCCTGTATATCCCAAATCTAATTGGCTATTGGCTCTCTCCTTGGAGAAATAACCCATGGCTGATGCCACAAGCCTACATCCTCTACAGGTTAGGAGATGTTATAAGCCACAGTAAGACCCTGTCATATTTAACAGGGGGGAAAAATGTAATTCATGGATCTTAGCACTCCTAATTGCCATCATTTCTTTCCCTCCCACAATCCATTCCCAGTACCCATCACTCTGTATACCAGATAGTGTGCTCATTGGCTTTTCTTGTCTGTTTCTGCTCTTGGGAATGTAAAAATCACCAGAAGGCATTTGAAAAAAATGTTTTTGAAATGAATGAAGCATCTTGACTTAAAGTAGGTAGTATGCATTGACAGCAATTCTTATTGAAAACAATCATCTGAGTTGCTCAAAACACCTATGGTTTATAACTTCAGTGCTTTCTTATACTGAAGGATACTCCTCAGTTGCTAAAGCAAAGGGTGTTCTTTTTCATCCTTTCTCTTCTGGCTCCACAGCTCTCATTTGTTGAGCTGGTAGCCTTCCTTATCTCTGAGAATACAGAATCACCAATGAAGGCTCTTGAGATAAATAGCAAAGCCATCAGAGAACAGAACCTGCAAGTGTGGGGATTTGCCTGTACATTCCATTTTTTCTCTTTATCCTTTTTATTTCTTCCTTTTTATCTTTTTTACTTTTTTTGTTGTTGTTCTTTTTGAGACAGGGTTTTGCTGTGGCCCAAGCTAGCCTGGAACTCACTATGTAGACCAGGCTGGTCTTGAACTTGCAGAGATTCGCCTGCCTCTGCCTCTTGAGTGCTGGCTTTAAAGGCATACACCACCACACCTGGCACCCTTTTGCTTTCTTGTGCTTTCTTTTCCCTTTTCTTTTTCTTCAAGCTTTGAAGCAAGGTGCTATGTGAAGACATCTGGGCTTGAAAGCAAGTTGCACTTGACAGTTTGGTTGAGGATATTTCTTTAGCAGGAAAACATGTCAGCATTATGTAGACAGAGTTCTCATAGAGGCACATCCAAAACACTCTAGGGGCCAAATATCTTGAAGGGTGACTTGTGAGGGGCTGCCATGGAAGTACTGGGGCACACGATGGGGGACATGGAGTACAGGAGAGACATGGAAGTAGTAATTGTTTAGAATTTGAAAGTGATTTTAGGTTTCAACATAGTCTTTGATTATTTTGAAATCTGTCATCTCGACAGCCCTCATTTCCTACATGTTCTGCATGGATGCTGTCTCCATCTCCATTTAGTTACATATTCATATGTAAATATCAGTTATAATATTGCTAAAGATATCACTATGTGAATAATACCAATAATAATAATAATTATAGAAGCCTCCATGCCAGTTACTGGGTCAAATATTGGCCCTGAATTTTCTTTCTTTTTTTTTTTTTGTCATTTTGGAGACAGGGTCTCCCTGTAGCCCCAGCTTTCCTGGAACTCACTCTGTAGACCAGAGTGGCCTTGAATTCACAAAGATCGCCTGCCTCTGCCTCCCAAGTGCTAGGATTAAAGGTGTGTGCCACCACGCCCAGAGAATTTTCTTTTTTAAAAAAGAGTTTATTATTTTTATGTGTATGAGTCTATTGCCTGCATGTATATAAGTGCACGTGTGTTGTACAATACCTATGGAGGTCCAAAGAGGGCATGGGATCCCCTGGAGTTATGGATAGTTGTGAGCCACCATGTGGGTGGTGGAACCTGAACTGGGTCCTCTGCAAGAAAGCCATGCTCTTAACTGCTGAGCTATCTCTCCAGCCCCTGAATTTTCTTATTTTTTCTCATTACTTTCAATTGAATCAATAAAGCAGCCTAACACATTAATGTGTCATGTAACAAACCTTTTAGATTTTAATTGTTCATGTATTCTTCCCATATCACCAATTTGTGTCATAAATTTATAATGTAAGATGTGAGAGATACATATGTCTAGATATGCTACTGGAAATGTAGTAAAATTGGCAAGCATGGAATGCTTACATTATACTGAAATGGTAGCTTTAAGAAGTTCCTTAGAGGGCTGGAGAGATGGCCTAGACCCAGGTTTGATCCCCAGCACCCACATGACGGCTGAGAACCGTCTTTAACTCCAGTTCCAGGGGAATCTGACACCCTCTTCTGACCTCCTTGGCATTGCACAACATGGGCGCACAAACCTACATGCAGACAGTACATTCATACACTTACAAAATAAATAAAAAGTTAAAAAAAAAGTTCCTTAGAATGGGGTATTGAATGCTGCCTACCTCTTAAATTCCACCTAGAGATGTCCTGTGTCTTCCCATTACAGTCAAAACATCTACTTTATAATAACATTCAACTTTACAATAGTAGAATGTTAAAATAAGTGATTATTTTGTTTTATGGCTTTAGAGAATTGTAGTGTTAATAGAGTTAAAGAAGTGATGGCTTGGTGGGCTGATTCAGTAGGATTTCCTTGTGGTACTTTATTGGTGAAATTTTATTCTGTTTTCTAAGAGACCAGATTTTCCATTTTTTTGTCTTATTCCTATTGAGTTGTGGTAATGAGTAGTGGTCTCAGGTACTTTCCAGTCATTTCTGTGCTATGTTTGAACCAGGAGAAAAAGTTCTAAAAAGTCCACATTAATTTTTGTTCATATTTCCCAAATACTATTAATGTTTTGGTTATTTGATTTTGATTCCAATCATGGTATATGAGGTATTTCAGATGACTTAAATCCTATAATAAAACCCATTATGATTTCCTCTGTTATTGTTTACAACCTTGGCTTAGTTATCTATGTTTCATTAGAAAAGTCAATATGTCAAGCAATAACCCTTTTTTTTCCATTAATCAATGAATAAATTTGACCATTTCTCAGGGTGCCCATTGCCATTGAATCTATGAAAATCTTCTGCCAAGTAATATAGTCAATAAAAATATGTTATCTTAGAGAATCTGAAATAAAGGACTACATTTAATAGGCTTTATTATGCATATGCTTGCTATTGTGTATTTTTATTGTGCGTAGAAGCACTAAACAGCAATGTTACAAATCAGTGATGGAATCAAGCTTTCCTTAGTTTTATTTCATTCAATTCTAGTTTCTGTCTGGTTTGAACTACGTAAACAGTGTGGAAGACACTGGAGGTACCAGTCCCCGTGTTGTTTCACCTGATTATCAGGAAATGTTCCCAAAATAGCTCTACCTGAGGGAGCTGATCCTGGAGACAGCAAGAATTTTTAGAATTAAATTTTAATAGCTCAAGGACATAAACAGAAATGAAGTAATGATTGGTAGTTCACAATTAGGTCCTCAATGTATCACACATATTTGCATACCTAAAGTATTTGAATGAATGACTCACTCTGAGGACAGTGTTTACATGATGCTGGTATGAGACAGATACTCAGTGAGACCTTACTGATGTAGAGAGAACTGTGCCTTCACAATGGGAAAAGAACCTGTTATTTCTCTGTAAGGGGCTGGTATAGGCGTGGCTGCCAGCCTGGCTGATTAAGGATATACTTAGGTTTTGCCTACTTTTTGCTTCCTTTCTCCCACCACATTTGCTCTATTACTCGACGTTCTGTTGCCAGAGCTGGTGAATCCAGAATCCATTGTGACTCAGCACCCTGGGTGACTGTTTCAATGATGCTCCTTACAGCAAAAACCTTGAACTGCCTTCCAGACTATACTTGAAATTTACATCAAGCTTGCTGTGAAGGGATCACTTTGATGCTGGACTCTGCCCAGTGCCTAAAATAGTGTGAGTGCTAAAAATAACCACATTCTGCCAAAAACATTTGCTGTGGAAGCTTTAAATTCCTACTCAGAGGTTAGAGAGAGTTGGCTTGATAGCAAAAGCAAATTTATTTAAATACCATTTTACACTCATTTCATAATGGTAACATTTTATCTTTTTTACAATGATTTATAGGCACTGAAGCAGAACAGGGAGTCAGGGAAAAAAGCAATTAACGAATAAGGGAAAAAGTACCAACAGTGAAGGGGAAAGTCTTTTGAAAGCTGAAGAAGAGAGAATAATTGATGGTTCCATTTTGGCTTAATGTTATTTCTGGATCTCTTTTATAATGTGTTATTTACTGCATTGCTTATCGTTGACAGAAAATAAACAGCATTTGCAATATAATGTCTTTAGCTCTACTGTGCACTTGCTCGTCCCGCTTGCCTGTCAAGTTAGAACTTCAGCCAACATCTGTCAAAGTCTCCTGTGATGGTGTCTGTTTTTAATAAGCCCAGCACTATAATTACCTTATTGCAAAGTTAAAGCCAAATGACACTCATGATGAAGGTTTCATGGCTAAACAGTAAAGTCAGTGAAGCATATGCGTACCAACTGTCAGACAGGAAGTAGCTGTTCCAGGATTTGTTTCTTTATTGTTGAAGGGGGTCACTTCATTTGTGCTTGGAAACTTCACCACAGTTACAATAGGCAGCAGAGAAGGAGAAAGAATAAGAAAGAGAAGATGCCTGGGAAAGATAGCATTATTGACAGATTTTTGGAAAAGTTAATTACTGAGTGTCTGTTCAATAACATCTGTGTTAGGTGTTTTCAGAAATATTTTCTGAACTAAAACTATTAATAATCCTAAGGATCAAAATATTGTGTACAAATTTTAGAGACGAGGAAATGGAAGCTGTGAGGATTTTTAAGCTATGCGTTTGAGGCCACCCAGCTAGCAAGTGAAAGCAGGCCATGAGCCTAGTCTAGGTTATTGGAAGCCCAATGTGGTTCTTTCTGTGATAGCTGCATCTGTTTGTGAAGGATTTGGTCAAGCATGGTCTAGAGTGTGGTCTGGATGGAAATGGAGTGCAGTTAGCCTTGTCCTCACATTGAGTTATTAAAAACAAAAAGGCAGAGATACATTCAGCTAAGTGGTCATCCTCTGGACTTCATAGCCAAGAGCCCATTCCATTTTACATTGCTTGAAGTTTTATGTCTTTGTGACAAGCATAATCAATCACGGACTGATATATCAGTAAATATCACACCACACGCATGCCAAAGGAACTCTGGAAATAAATGGATTCTCGCTCTCATCTTAGCACTTGTGAATGATGTGGACAGAATGTCATTGTATCTAAAAGGCTGAGTGCCTTTTTCACTTAATGGGTGATGCAGAATGAGCCATTGAACTGTTTGACTCACTTGGAGCCATGGGATACTAAATCTGGGATTTTTTTCCCCCTCCATTTACTATCTCAAATTGGGTGGTTGGTGAGAATACTGGATTCTTTTTTCCACTTCACCTGAGGGTTCATACTGCACCACCCTCTAGAAGTGCTCTGCTGGCCTGTCTCAGACGAGCCATGCCCCACTCCAGAAGTGGTGTTCAGCCTTGGCTGCATCAGACCTGAGGTTAATTTATAATGTGAGTTAGGTATTTTTTATTCTCATGATTAAACTCTCAGGAGAGAGTTCTAAAGTAATGAGTTAATGAAAGATAAAAATAAGTGTTAAGTGTTTGACTTACAGTATCTCAGACTGCAGCAATTAACATTCAGCCGATATGATGCTACACTGGCGACGATGGATGTAGCGTGTTGGAGGGGAGCAGCAGCTCTTGAGTAGCACCAAGTCTCTTGCTACACATGAAGGGCAACTAGGCGATCTGCTGACAGGTGCGTTGTGAGGAAGCAGGCTGGAGGCCTTCCTACTAGGCGATCTGCTGACAGGTGCGTTGTGAGGAAGCAGGCTGGAGGCCTTCCTACTAGGCGATCTGCTGACAGGTGCGTTGTGAGGAAGCAGGCTGGAGGCCTTCCTCACTAGCTGTATTACGATCCCTTCCTCTCCTCTCCTCAGTCTATTGTTCTGAAGTGTGGTTGAGGGAGAAGGCTTGGATGATCAGCGATCAGCGAGAGGCCACTGAACTGATTTTTGCTTCCTCATAGTAAGCCATGGAGAGTGTGTCTGAGCCTTAGTTATCTGCAGCTATAACTAGAAGGTGGAGGATTTTCAATTTAGTTTAGAAAGAGGAGGAGACACATTGGGGAGAATGTATTTTGATCAATGTCAGAAGCACAGTGGTTTCACTCTACTTGTGTTTAGGCTGGGTTTTAAAGTCGTAAATTTTGGTGTGTGATTTCTAACATCCATCTCAGCTGTAATAGTGAGTCAGTGATAAAGTGATGTTTATGGAGAAGCATTGTGTGCAATAATATACATAACTAAAGTCTAGAGATGATTAGGATAAGAAAAGACTGAGTTGGAATCATTTTAATTAACTAATTAATTAATCATTATTTGAGTTTTTTTTTTTTTTTTTGTTATCTTCCAGGTCTGATATTCTTTGTTCTGCTTCCTCCATTCTATTTCTGAGGTTTTCCCATTCCTTTCCTCTTGATTGGATGAGTGTTCTAGACAGGGTCTCCCTGTAGCCACAGATGGCCTGAAACTCGTTATGTGGACCAGGCTGGCCTTGATTTCACAGAGATCTATCTGCCTCTATCTCCTCCTGAGTGCTGGGATTAAAGGTGTGAGCCACCATTCCTGGCACGTTTGAATCATTTTAGAGAGGTTTCTTAGAAGAGTAAAGGTCAATAAAATAGGCTGAAGCTGGCAAGGGTGGCTGGATCTTCTTGGCCATGCTGAAGGCCAATGAAAGGGAGTGCATGAGCGAAAAGATGGGACTGAGCTGGCCTTCTGCAACAGTGCACTGAGTTCAGATTTAAAACTGTAGTAATACTGAGTATGAACTTGCTATTGATAAGTTTATGAGGCTGCTTATTACTTCCATATTGAGGTAAAACCTTAAAACTTATGGACACCATTTTTAGTGCTATATTGAGGAATAGTCATTTAGAAAACAATAGGTTTATTTTAAATTTTTCATATATGTGTATAAAGTAATTTGCTCATATTCTATATTCACACATATTAATATGAAAGATGTATTTATATATGAATGTATCTGTATATTAAATATAGATTCCACGTATGGGAGAAAACGTGTGATACTTGTTTTTTTGAGCATATTTTATTTTTCTTTTAAAATATTTTATCATTTTAATTTTATGTGTATGAATGTATTGCTTGCATGTGTATAAGTGGACCCATGTTATACAGTGCCTGTGAAATCAGGAGAGGGCACCAGATATCCTGTAAGTGGAGTTACAGGTGGTTGTTAGCCACCATGTGGGTGCTGGGAATCAAGCTCTGGTTCTCTGCAAGAGCAGACAGTGCTCTTAACCACTGAGCCATCTCTCCAGCCTGAGCCTATCGTATTCTCTAAGCACAATGACTTTTTAGTTCTATTCATATTCCTGTAAATGACATAAATGACATGATTTCATTCTTCTATATGCAATTAAAACTTCATTTTGTGTGTGTGTATCTCTATCTATCTATCTATCTATCTATCTATCTATCTATCTATCTATCTATATCACATGTTCTATCCACTCATATATTGAGGGCATCTAGGATAATTCCATAACTTGGCTACTCTGAGCAGTGTTGCAATAAATTTGCAAGTGTCTCTGTGGTATGCTGACTTGGATACCTTTGGGTGCATATGTAGCAGTGATGTTGCTGAGTCTATTTTTAGTTTTTTGAGAATTCCTCCATATTTTTAAATTTGTTTTTATTTTATGTGTTATGTGTGTAAGTGTGTGTATGTCATGCAGTGCCCTCAGAAGACAGAAGAGAGTATCAGACCCCCTGAAACTGGAGTTATGGACAGTTGTTAGCTGCCATATGGGTGCTGGGAACAGAACCTGGGTCTTCTACAAGAACAGCCAGTGTGCTTTACCTCTGAGCCATCTCTCCAGCCTCAAATTCCTCCATATTGATTGCCATAGTGGCTACACTAATTTCCATTTCCACCAGTAGTGTATAAGATTTCCCTTTTTCTTGCATCCTTAGCAGCATTTATTGTTTATTTTGAAGTATTTTTTTAATGTTTTTAATTTTTTATTTATTTTTATGTGTGTGAATATACTGTCTGCATGTAGGTTTGTGCACCTGTGTCGTGCAATGCTGGGGAGGTCAGAAGAGGGTGTCAGATTCCCCTGGAACTGGAGTTGAAGATGGTTCTCAGCCACCATGTGGGTGCTGGGGATCAAACCTGGGTCCTCTGCAAGAGCAGTGGGTGCTCTTAACCACTAGACTATCTCTCCAGCCCCTGAAGTATGTTTTTTAAAGTGTAGTCTTAGATACAACCATATGTGAAACTTTTGCTATACTTAAAGAGTGCCTATTTCTGGATCCTTTCTTTCCTTCATTAGATCTGAATATCTGAGAGTGTAGCATAGTAATGTGCATTTTAAATAATATTTGTGTAGGATTCTTTTTTTTTAATTATAACTTCCTTATTTTTTTTAATTTTTATTTATTTTTTTTATGTGTATGAATGTACTGTCTGCATGTAGGTTTGTGCACCCGTGTCGTGCAGTGCCATGGAGGTCAGAAGAGGGTGTTGGATTTCCCTGGAACTAGAGTTAAAGACAGTTCTCAGCAGCCATGTGGGTGCTGGGGATCGAACCCAGGTCTTCTGTAAGAGCAGTCAGCGCTCTTAACTGCTAGGCCATCTCTCCAGCCCTGTGTGGGATTCTTATACTCACTGAAGTTTGGGAATTTCTTTCATTGAATAAGCTGGAAGCATATGCAAGCTTGTGATAAAAATCCTGTAGGGAAATGTTTTCATGTAATAGACGCCTGGTCATGTAAAGGATGACTATTTTGGAGAAATGGATTTTCTTGCATATGTGAAGTTGAAAAATGACATCAAATATCTACTTCAGTCAGAACCTCATGGAATGATGTTTTCATTCTTTTAAACCTCAGCTTTTCATGTGTGGAGATTAAATTGGACATACTGGCCTATAAGGAACCTGACTCAAGCTAATAAAGTCACAAGAGACTGACTCATAAACCTGACTACTGCTTATTAACTTAGGGTAGAGGCCGTCCCTGATTCAAGAGCCAGGATCACACACATTACAAGTGAATCAGGAAACAAAGAGTTATCAAACTGGAGTGTAATTGTGTTTTGGTGTATTTCTTTCACTAGATTGAATGCTGAGCATTCTATTCCAGGAGTCTTCCTCATTTACTTCAGTGCCTACCATAAAGTGGACACTTGCAGTAACTCTTGAATAAACAGATGAATGATTCTGAACCAAGGAGTTCTGAAGGTCATGAGGCACACTTACATTGATCTAGGCCAGTATGGTGGGTCATTGTCATTCACAGCAGAGATAACTCTGCTTATTAAAAGAACGAACTGTCCTGGGCTTCTGTAACAACATCATCATCATCATCATTATCATCATCAACAACAATAACAACAACCACAAATTCTTATTTAAAGATCTTTTTTCCTCTCTATATAGAGCCCTGCTCTATGACCTCTGTTCTTCTTTTCTCCTGACTTGAGTGTGAAAACCATGTCTCGTTGCCAGGATACAGTGCCAGTGGTTAATCTTTCATTGCCTCAATTCATCCTTGTCTGATGTTAGCCATGACTATCTGATTTCATTTGAGAACTATCCAAATCTGCTTCAAGTTAACATTTCTTTTCTCACCAAAGAGAATAAGAACTTTCTGGCCTTGCTTTCACATTCTGCAACGTTTCTTATCTGCAGTTTTACATCTGGTGGCAGTACACCGTCTCTGGTGTGTTTGTATGGGAAGCTATGTGTGTAGTGGTTCTGCAATGGGATTAACCAAAACGGACCTACAGGCGTAGCACTTACAGGAATGCTAAAGTAAGCCAAGGCTTGAATGGTCAAACGGTAAAATATATTTCATATCAAACACATGCATGTGCTTTCATTATGCACAAGGAGATGCCTTTGTGGTATAGGATAGCCTGAGAAGCTCCCTTAACATGATGCTATCATCCTGTTTGAGTCTGTAGAGGTGGACATCTTCTACATAATAAAACTGACTTAAATCTCTTCCAATCTGCTCCAACCACTAGGTCCCCTTCTCCATTAGTAGTTACAAGACCTTTACCTGTCTTCCTGAATACAAACTTTTCTTTTAAGTCATCTCATAATTCTGTTATATTTGAAAATGTTTAATTAGGCCATCTAACATGGCTTGACTTCTTTTACTTCCTCTTTGTCTAAGCTTACCCAGGAGACTTGGAAAAAAGAAGATAATTTGAAGAGAAACTCCTAAGAAGGCAAAACAACTTTAATTGATGAGAAATTGATAAGATCTTTAAAACACATCAGATTCAGAAAAAAGTTAGTGAATTCCTATTTTCTTTTTTTGGCTATCAGACTCTTCATTTTTTTCCATTATTTCCATTTAATAACAGCAATATCTCACTAACTTACGATTTCTAGCCATTTAGACTAGAGGACAGGAAGTTTTGTGTACATATAATTATTTTATGTTATAGCATTATAAGCTCTATAAGGATGTTTTATATAATGTAGTAAAATATCTTGTCAGAGTGGAAATAGAACAAGATTAAGTCCATTTTCTTTACCTGTTGGTAAAAACATTAGCTTCAACGAGGAATTTAGGAAGCTGTTCATCACAGTAATGTAAAAAAAGTAAACAGCTTCACAGTACCCTTAACCTATTTCATAATAAAGAAAAATAATTTTTGCAGATTCCTCTGGGGAATTATTTTTTGCTTATTGTTTCTTCCTTTGTAATTCAGCTAATCAAAAACATAAAAGTCCAAGTTCAGAAATAATGACATACATAATATGCATGGTAGAATTGATGAATAAATAAAAAATGAGACTTTCCTTCTACAACAGAATTAATATATTTATTTTTCCCTGGTGGTTTCTTATTGCTAGATTTTCCTTACTAGATATTATATGGTAAATTGTTATGTGCCATTGTCAGGAAGTGACTGTTTCATGTATTTAAGATTGAAAATTTACCAAATAATATGTCAGGAAACATTGATTAAAAGACCATCCATGTCTATTAGTGATTTTTTGGGAGGAAAGAGACTAAAGAAGTTTTTATGGTTTTATTTTATGTGTTTGTGAATATATTAAGAGCTGAGTGTGTAGGGTATTCATTTCTCAGTACGTGATTATGATTATGGAAATCATCAAAATACCATAATTTCATGAATGTCTCATTTGATTAAATAGCAGGTATTTCATGAGTTTTGGAGGTATATAAGATAAGCACCTTATGAAACTTTGTGTGCATAGCATAGGGAGGTGAAGGGATGTGTTGATCTGAAAGGAATGGAACGGCTTGAAAACAAACCATGCTCATCCAGAATTATTCCTAGAGTTTGGAGTTTGGGGATGAGACCTCAGTCTTAGAACACTTCTGAAAAGATTTATTATATGGGAAATCTCTGGATAATGTTTCTGTTCATGTCTGCAGTACTTTGTGAGACTTTTTTTTAGGTGGAACTATTGCAAGAGGAACTAAGAGGCGTCCCTGAGTGAATAAAATCTGCAGTTGGAATTTAGGTATGTCCTGATTGGACACATCTCACTCTTTGGAAGGATCATTCAGTTCAGTTTGCTAAATGCCAGTCCTCATTCCATTTGCAAAGAACTGATTAATGATTAATGCTAAGCTGAAGTTGGTACTTACATCTAAATAAAGTTGACTTTTCTTGAGACTGCTTTCAAATCTATATTCTTAAATGGTTAATAAGTTCTTGGCCTTGTTATAAAAAATTGACGGGGCCTACATAGTTGGATTTATGATTGTGTGGCCCATAAGTGAAATCGTATGACATTTCTGCTATGGAAATAGAGGGATAAGCAAGGCTAAATACCTGCTTTGAGCAATCTCAGAGGCTTGATGAAAATGTAAATAAGGCCCAAAATATGGGCTGTTTTGGGGTAGATGGAGAGGACATAGTTACATGTGAGTGAGAGAACAGCGCAGAGCTGGAACTGTGTGAAGAGTGCACATGCACGTGTAAATGACCTTCATAGAAAGAGCCTTTCCATTAAATGCAGAGCCTGTGAGAGATTTGAGGCATTGTAAGAGAAGTTTGTATTCAGGCAGGTGGGTAACAAGTCACGTTGTAAATGTTGAAGAAGGGAGAGGGGGCATGAAGAATTTTCTGGCCTGATGGTTGGAGCAGATGGGGAGAGACAGAAATCAGTTTTATTATATGGATAAATTCCCAATTAATTACCCTGCCTGACATCTGCAAAGCTTTAATTCTCTATTATCTTTCACTTATATACATGGAGGCTCTTGACTCTATAATACTCCTGTCCTGAGGTCAGTCCATTTCTGTAGAGGGTAATCTCTGGAATATGCCTTGTGGGTATATGCAACTCCATACTCTGTCAGCTACCTCTCAAATGCCTCCAAAGAGATGCACTATGGCCACGAGTTAGAGTTATGTAGAATTATGTAAGGTGTCAACTGTAGTGCTGTCTGTCATCAGAATGGAGCTGGAAGAGGCTTCCTTTCCAGCTCAGGACTGTTTGGGCAAGAGGGAAAATGGTCTCGATGTTAAGGTAAAGCCTGTGGGGCTCAACCACTAGACCTTATGTCTGTGTTTAGTCTGTATCTAGTTAAGCCCAAGAGAGCTAGCTCTAGGTCTGGTACTGCTTCCTGGCACACTTAGGACATATGGGCACTAAATTATACACTTGCGTCTTAACTTTCACAGAGCTTTTGGAACATCTTTTTAATTGAGGTTTTGTGCATTTAATACAAGATTTTTTAATCAAATTTAGACTCATTCCCCTTTCCTTGCCCCCCACCCCACCAGAGCTCATGCATTCTGTCTGTCATACATGTCCTTCATCTTTTGCTCAGTCTTTTTTGAATTGTTGGGTGCAGAAGTTTACTGTTTTGGGCAGAAGTTTAGTGTTTCAGTCAGTTCTTTGATCCAGTCTTTTTGTTGTTGTTGCTGTTGTTCCTTCCAATTTGTATCACTCCAAAATATGCCTACATATATGACACACATATAACCAAAATTATGATGTCTGAAAATAAACTATAGGTTAATTCCAAAATATGTTCTGGCTTCACATTTTGACAGTAGCATTGTATGCAGGTAAATAAAAAATATTACTTTACATTTTTACATTACATAGAAAGATGATGAGTAACATCAGGTGTTGTAGTTACTAAAAAAAGGAAAAAAGGAGAGATTTGGTGTTAGGATGGAAAAGTGAGGGACGCCATATGTCATTTGCTTTTCTGGGACCGTGTTACTTCACTTAGCATGATGGCTGCTAGTTCCATCAAAGTTCATGATGTCATCTTTCTTTACCACTGCATAGAACTCCATTGTGCAGATGTACCACATTTTTGTTATCTACTCATTGGTTGAGGGACACAGGTTGCTTCCAAGTCTTCGCTATTGTGAAGAGTGCTGCAATAAACATAGCTGTGTGTGTATCTCTGTGATAGGATGAGTCTTATGGGTATATATCCAGGAGTGGTATGACTGGGTCAGGTGGTAGGCTCATTTTGAGTCTTTTCAGAGTTCTCCACACTGTTTTCTATAGGGGTTGCATGAGTTTGCATTCCCACCAGCAAAGAATGAGTGTTCCCCTTTCCCCACAATCTCTCCAGCATTTGGCATCCTTTGTTTTCTTGATCATAGCCAGTCTTACTGGACTAAGATGAAATCTTAAAGTGGTTTTAATTTGCATTTCCTTAATTATTAATGACGTTGAACAGTTTTAAGATGTTTCTCAGCCATCTTTACTTCTTTATTTGTGAAGTCTCTGTTCAGCTCTTTACTCCATCTTTTAAGAAGGTCATTTATTTTCTTGCTCCTTTGTTTTTTGAGTAGTTTATACACTCTGGATGTTAATGCTCTATCAGGTGTATCAATGGTGAAGGTTTCCTCCCACTCTGTGGGTTTTCTCTTCACTTGTTTGATTGTTTCTTTTGCTGTACAGAAGCTCTTGAGTTTAATAAGGTTCTACTTGACAATTGTTGACTTTATTTTTTGTGCAGATGCTGTCTGATTTAGAAAGTATTTTCTTATGCCTATGTCTTGTATATTACTGCCAACATTTTCCTCTACCATTTTCAGAGTTTCAGGTTTCACATTAAGGACTTTGATCCATTTGGAGTTGATTTTTTTTTTTTGAGACAGGGGGAGTTGATTTTTATACAGGGTGAGAGGTAGGGGTTGAATTTCATTCTTCTACGAGTGGTGATCCAGTTTTGCCAGCAACATTTGCTGAAGATGCTGTCTTTCCTGAGTCTTCTTGGCCCCTTTGTCAAATATGAGGTGGCTGAAATTGGATGTGCTTAGGTTTGGATCCTCAGTTTTGTTCCATTGATCTCCAGATTTGTTTTTGTGCCAATACCAGGCTGTTTTTATGACTATAGCCCTGTAATATAGTTTGAAGTCTGGTAAGGTAATCTCCCCTGCATTGCTCATTTTGCTCAGTGTTGCTTTGGCTATTCGGGGTCTTTTGTTTTTCCATATGAACTTTAGGATTTTTTTTTCTAGGTCTGTGAAGAAGCTCATGGGGATTTTAATTGGAGCATCTTTTTGAGAATACTTTTGGGGAATGGTTTAATGAGTAGTTATTTCTTTTTACTGAGCTCCCTGCATACTTTCTTATGGTTTTCTTTTTTTTTTTTTTATAATATAAACAAACAGTATCCACATAGTTTATTTCTCACAGTTCTCCTGACAAATGAACATTGTTCAAGAACATACTGTATACACAGATAAGAAACATACAAAATGTTTTAAATGATGCACAACACAATCCAGCAGTATAAAAGAATGCTTGTGAACTCTTGCTCACTGTGCAGACTAAATTTAATCACTTATTTAAATAGTAATAAAAATACAATCTTTTATGGATCTTGTGCAGACTACAAAAGAGGGCAATTATCACCATATATATGATTTTTATATTAGGCAGTTTTCTCTGATGAGTTGTACTGACAACCCCAAACACAGAGGCAGAAGGCTGTGTACTTTAAAGGATTAATGTTGTGAATTAGAGACATTACACAGTTACTACCACTGGCACTTTTCACCAAAATTTGTACACATCACATGATCATCTTATATAACATTACATTTAAAAAATATATCTGAGTGACATTTATAACATTCACACCCCATGAGCTGGTAAAGGAAGCAATGCCACAGTTGCCTCCTGTAGTGCTTGACTGTTGGTAAGGACAGTTCATCATGGTTAAAAGTTAGATATCAATACGGTTAAGCAGCTCCAGTTTACTAAGGGCCACAGTGAGCACCACGGGGCAGTGAGCTCTTTAGAGTGTCCTAGAAGCAAACACCATCATTGGTTAAAACTGTCTAAAGAAGTCAGTTTCTGCGCTGAAAACTATTTTCACATAACTGAAAGCTACTAAACTGTTTTAATATAAATACTTTGTCTTCTCATTATCATATTTATGACCAAGTTCTTTGAAACCTTTGGAATTTACTCTCACTTTAATATGTGCTCCCATTTCCATCTCACCCATTTAGTATCACCACCTACAAGGCCTTAAAGTGGTGGTGACACTTACGCCAGGGAACCCTCTGCTCACCAGGAATGCTCAGCTGCTGAACAGTGATCTAGAGCCACACAGTGCAGAGCTGTACTTGACGAGAACACTCGGGGAGCTCTCATGCTGTGAGTGTCCAAACTGTGCACATCATCAACAATGATACCATTGCTATGTGTTGGAGAGGACTAGTACTGATGCTCTCTTCCATGTCATCTGTTGGCTGGAAAGTAGTTTGGGTCAAGGTAATTATAACTGGTGCCCTGGGACACACAGTAGTCTCTGTCTAAGAATGTCTCTGACCTATAAATAGGTTCTAATTGGTGATCTTCCTTGTGAATATCTGTTTCATGTGGGCTGTAAGAAAAAAGCACACACAGACATACTCATCATTACACGGCTCCAGATACATTTTGGTTATACATTATAAAACTTTCTCATGGTTAAGTTAATCACTCAAAAAGCTTTAATGGAAAGCTGCTTGAGATATAGTATGATTTAAGGAAAATTTTTAATTACTTAGAACAAAATTCAATACATTAAAGTACTAAGTTTTTTTTTTGGGGGGGGGAATCACTGCATGAGCTAAGTTCTTTAAGTATTTCAGAATGAAGAAAACTTACCAGTCTGAACAAGAGTCACAGAAATCCAAAGACATTTCTGGAGGACAATCCTGACAGTGCCATCGGACACCCTGGATAGGTTCCATGCCACAGTTGTCACACTGTAAGAGATGGAGAAAGGGAGAGGTCTCAACTGTATTTATTTTCTACTGGTAAGTACATGATGATGCATGCAGTCACAGCCTTCCTCAGAGCTGTGCAACTATGGAAGACATTGGATATAAGTTACATAGAATTCCTAGTGAAGTAGATAAAGGGCTATCCACTCAAGATCTGAGGGGCCCTAAGAACAACCTTCAATATTTATTTACCTAAGAGGATTTTAAGTCAATCATCTCAAAGTTGGATATTAGTAACCATTCACCTAAAACCTGTGCGTGACTGAACATTGTCTGACTTCATTCCAGGGTTAAAACCTTCCAAACATGTGCCAGAGCTGCCTAACAGTCTATCAACATATCACTGACATAAACAAAAGCAGACAAAACCCTCTCCAAACTTTTATCTTATTGAATCCCTAGAGCCAAAGCCTATGGTGAGAAAAAGGCAGCTTGTTCTCCATAAAGTGGTATATTACAAGAGCCCTCATGTGCCCTATGGTAAATCTCATTTCTAGATTCCCCGATCTGAGCAACTCAAGTGGCTGACACATTGACCAACAAGCCACTGCTGGGGTCTATAACTCTATTAGAGGGCAAGGACTCACTTTCCTATAAAAATGCCACAGCTGCCAGGCAGAGAAATCAGTAAGGAGGATGAGGTCACTGAAGGATCGAGAGGGAAACTTAAGTGTAGTATGGCTACAGCTATAATAAAGGACCATAACTATCATTTTGTTTTCCATCTAGTTATGTCACTATACCCATTAACATTTTTATGTATATTGCCAACAGAAACAACACATTATACAGTCCTGTTGCTACTTCTTCAAACCCAACCAAGCAGTCACTTCCAATGCCTACAGTCCTCTGTATCCACAGCAGCAGACACTACAGACCTTTCCTAAGAACCCCCAGCCAGGTATGGTGGAGTTCAAGGCCAACCTGGTCTACAAAGTGAGCTCCAGGACAGCTGGGGCTGCAGGGAGGCCCTGCACACCATAGCCAAATAATCTCCTGCCCCACTTACTTATATATTGTTGACTTATATAAACAACAGACATGAATAAACTGTTTTACAACATTTAACAATAGTGAATGATTTGAAGCTGGTGCCTTCCTGAAGGTTATCAAATCAAAGTTATCTTCAGGAAACTTCATGTTACTCTCTGCCCTAAATTCCCTCAATGGGAACCTCTTGAAATTGTTTCAATTCCGGGGCTGGACAGATAGCCTAGCAGTTAAGAGCACCGACTGTTCTTGCAGAGGACCCGGGTTCGATCCCCAGCACCCACATGGCGGCTAAGAACCGTCTGTAACTCCAATTCCAGGAGAACTCCAGTTCCAGGGGAATCCGAGACCCTCTTCTGACCTCCGCGGCATTACATGACGCGGTGCACAGACCTGCATGCAGACAGTACATTCATACACATACAGAAATAAATAAAATTAAAAAAAAAAAAAAAAGAAATTGTTTAAATTCCTTGGCAGAATTTCCT